>CM026392.1:13217229-13286390 GCA_014843695.1 Archivesica marissinica | reverse complement strand
CTTATGTGTCGCCAGCCTATGGTGGATCAACCAGTGACAGGCAGATAGTTGAGCGGAGTGAACTCGTAAGTCAGTGTGACCCTGGTGATTCGATAATGGCCGACAAAGGATTTAATGTTCAGGACATCTTTGCTCCAATAGATGTTGCCATCAACATTCCTACATTCTTCTCTAAAAAAATCGCATGAACCAAGCAACAGTATTGAAGGACAGAAAAATTGCCAGTAAACGCGTTCATATAGAAAGGATTATTGGACTGGACAAGACATACAGAATGTAACATATTGTTGAAATGGTCCCACCGATTTGATACAATAACATGTAGCTATATTCATATTTCACAGCAACTTAGGCATCGCTATGATGGTCAGATCATGTGCACAAGTACTGACCACTGATTGACTGAACACATAATTTGACTTTGTAATCAGCAATAATCATTAAATAATCAACAGATCAATATTTTATTATGTTTACTTAAATAAGAAAATAAAGTACAAAACACTACTAATACTTTGGAAATAATTAACGGAACACTGTAAATGTATCTTGGATCACAATTATTAATCGACCAGTATTGACCGGTATCGACCAGTAATTCTAGTTTTAACTGCTAGTCCGGTTAATAACTGATCAATTGCAAACATTGCTTGGCACCATCATAAAATAAATAATTAAACAATAATTATTATGGATGGTCTTTCTATGACCAGTTATCATCCGAAATGATGGCACAGTCGAAATAATGGGCCGCTTGGGACGATAGGAGTTGCACACATGTACAACATTCTTAAAATGCTCATTAAACTGAAATATTGATCGTAGATATATCGAGAATTCACTTTATACATTGTGAGCGACGAATAACGTCAACAATGGTATGTAGTGTTCACCCTGTAGGGCAGTTTCAGATATAAAAAAGTGTTTATAAAATATCGATATTTCCAGTGATTACCTTTCAACCAACTCGTGTTTTCTTCCCGATATCTTAGCGTTTCTATTCTTCAGCTCCCTTTATAGTTGAACGAGTGTTAGGCTGCCGAACTTCGAAGCCATTGTGTATCATACGTAGGGCCTAATAGTAAATTTATAATTCGAGTTCCGTTTTCTTTTACGCTCAATTTGATCAGTATTTTATGAACCGGAAATAGACTTTGACCCGCTTTGCTCACAGCGCCACCTACGCCACAAGGGCAGATAATCTGAACGAGGGTCCTCATTAAACTAAATATGACGCTGCTTTAGTGACGTCATGTCAATGTAATGATGTCATGACTATTTGCGCTGACACTTGGCGGCAAAATGAAAGTAGCACCGTTATTTATTAAAATATTTCTTAAAACGAGCGCGCTATGGTAATGTGATCTTACACTTGTTATGATTACATACGATATTTTATGAACCTTGTTTGGGAATTAAACGATAATTTTATCACCAAAAGGATTTCCTATAGAATTCCGTTTCTACATTTAGCGATATTATCTTGTAGAGAAGAGTTGTCGTTCTTCAAATCAGATCATAAATGAGGGTGTAAGTCGATTGGAAATCGTTTCCCTAGGCTGTCATTTTGCCAGAAGTTAAAAAGTGAAAAATCGACAGACTGGCAACCAGGCTAGTGTCTATTGGTTATCCCGATATCTCAACCGGTTGAGAGTCTCACTTAGAGATCTCATGTTTTACACGTAGTGTATTATTTATGTACTATGCGTCATTCTTGACCTGCTCTTTTATAAATCATATATCTTTATATATTCATAACTATGCTCCGTGGCCAAGTGATTAAAATTGTTGACTTCAAATTACCTGCCACTCACCACTGTAGGTTCATATACCGATGGGGGTATCAATTTCTCTCGTGTGATTAAGCTATCCACCTGGCTTGCCAGAAGTTCAGTGGTTCTACCTGTGTGCCTGTCAGTGCCTGAAATACTGCTCTGAGGGACACCCTAGTTGCCATATGGCGACTTTAAACCCCTACCCAACAAAACAATATATTCGTACGAGTCTCCCCTCCCCATGGCGTGTGAGCAGTAAGATGACATTTTGGATTTGTTTCTTGCAGTATCTGGATGATCCAGACAGCCAGATTTATCCGGTCCAAGACAAGAATGTCACGGTGAGAGAATGTCGTCACGCTGGTGCTCCAAAATGGACATCGCCAAAGGAAGTGGAGAGATCTGACAAAGATATTCTCGATTCTGGTATGAGCAAAACATTTTAAAATAGTTTCTATTTTTTTAACATGCGAATTTTAGGGGTAGGTAATTTTAGTTGACTTAATTTTAGTCAAAAGTTGAGTATGCCATATTCAGGAGGAAGTATATATAGGATTTTATAAATGACCGAGTTTGTGATGCAATTATGTTCGAAATCAGTAGGCAAGCATTGCCCCTGCCCGAAGGTTATAATACTTTTCTCCAATCTCAAACTCAATCTCCCTCAAACTCCCTCAAACTCAATCTCCCTCAAACCAAATCTCCCTCAAACTCAATATCCCTAAAACTCAATCTCCCTAAAACTCAATCTCCCTAAAACTCAATCTCCCTCAAACTCAATCTCCCTCAAACTCAATCTCCAACTTTCTGATTGGTTGAAATAAGAGCATATCTCAGACTTAACCAATCATATCACTTTGAGCTCGTATTTGAGAAAAAAGATTTTTAACCTCCTCCCATGTACTTAAGGTGTATGTGTAAGATATTGTGGATTCCAGTCTCATATGGGTGGGGGGAGGTTTAAACTTGTCTTCACTGCAGGTTCGAAACCTTCTCCACTTTCCTCTATCACATGAATCTATATTGATGCAGGTTCGAACCCTTCTCCACTTTCCTCTATCACATGAATCTAGATTGATGCAGGTTCGAACCCTTCTCCACTCTCCTCTATCACATGAATCTAGATTGATGCAGGTTCGAACCCTTCTCCACTCTCCTCTATCACATGAATCTAGATTGATGCAGGTTCGAACCCTTCTCCACTTTCCTCTATCACATGAATCTAGATTGATGCAGGTTCGAACCCTTCTCCACTCTCCTCTATCACATGAATCTAGATTGATGCAGGTTCGAACCCTTCTCCACTTTCCTCTATCACATGAATCTAGATTGATGCAGGTTCGAACCCTTCTCCACTTTCCTCTATCACATGAATCTAGATTGATGCAGGTTCGAACCCTTCTCCACTTTCCTCCATCACATGAATCTAGATTGATGCAGGTTCGAACCCTTCTCCACTTTCCTCTATCACATGAATCTAGATTGATGCAGGTTCGAACCCTTCTCCACTCTCCTCTATCACATGAATCTAGATTGATGCAGGTTCGAACCTTCTCCACTTTCCTCTATCACATGAATCTAGATTGATGCAGGTTCGAACCCTCCTCCACTCTCCTCCATCACATGAATCTAGATTGATGCAGGTTCGAACCCTTCTCCACTCTCCTCTATCACATGAATCTAGATTGATGCAGGTTTGAACCCTTCTCCACTCTCCTCTATCACATGAATCTAGATTGATGCAGGTTCGAACCCTTCTCCACTTTCCTCTATCACATGAATCTAGATTGATGCAGGTTCGAACCCTTCTCCACTTTCCTCTATCACATGAATCTAGATTGATGCAGGTTCGAACCCTTCTCCACTTTCCTCTATCACATGAATCTAGATTGATGCAGGTTCGAACCCTTCTCCACTCTCCTCTATCACATGAATCTAGATTGATGCAGGTTCGAACCCTTCTCCACTTTCCTCTGTCACATGAATCTAGATTGATGCAGGTTCGAACCCTTCTCCACTTTCCTCTATCACATGAATCTAGATTGATGCAGGTTCGAACCCTTCTCCACTTTCCTCTGTCACATGAATCTAGATTGATGCAGGTTCGAACCCTTCTCCACTCTCCTCTATCACATGAATTTAGATTGATGCAGGTTCGAACCCATCTCCACTTTCCTCTGTCACATGAATCTAGATTGATGCAGGTTCGAACCTTCCTCCACTTTCCTCTATCACATGAATCTAGATTGATGCAGGTTCGAACCCTTCTCCACTTTCCTCTATCACATGAATCTAGATTGATGCAGGTTCGAACCTCATGAATCTAGATTGATGCAGGTTCGAACCCTTCTCCACTTTCCTCTATCACATGAATCTAGATTGATGCAGGTTCGAACCCTTCTTCACTTTCCTCCACCACATGAATCTAGATTGATGCAGGTTCGAACCCTTCTCCACTTTCCTCCACCAAATGAATCTAGATTGATGCAGGTTCGAACCCTTCTCCACTTTCCTCCACCACATGAATCTAGATTGATGCAGGTTCGAACCCTTCTCCACTTTCCTCCACCATATGAATCTAGATTGATGCAGGTTCGAACCCTTCTCCACTTTCCTCCACCACATGAATCTAGATAATTGATGTTTGACTTATCTCGCAATCTGTTGCTGCAACTTCATTATTATTATTCATTGGGATTTAGTCACTCCTGTTTTCTCATTTACTTTTCGATACTTTCACTTATTAACCTTTTTATTTTGATTCGCAATCTATTTTTGTTTATGAACATGCATCTGTCACAAACTTTGTCCAAATTCCATTTCTAAACCCTTGATTGGATTGTCATAAACGTTGTCAAGATCAGATCTTCTAAACCCTTGAAGGGATTGTCACAAAATTGTACACGACCAAGCTGATCGTTTTCACGTTCCACTTGTCAGCCATCCCTCCACCATTCACAATCTTTGTCTGGATTAGATCGTCTAAATCCTTGATTGGTTTTCTACATACAATGCCCAGATTATATCTTCTATACCCCTGATTGGATTGTCATAAACATTGCCCAGATTAGATCTTCTAAATCCCTGATTGGATTGTCATAAACGTTGCCTAGATTATATCTTCTAAATCTCTGATTGGATTGTCATAAACATTGCCCAGACTAGATCCTCTAAACCCCTGATTGGATTGTCATAAACATTGCCCAGACTAGATCTTCTAAACCCCTGATTGGATTCTCATAAACATTGCCCAGACTAGATCTTCTAAACCCTTGATTGGATTGTCATAAACATTGCCCAGACTAGATCTACTAAACCCCTGATTGGATTGTCATAAACATTGCCCAGATTAGATCTTCTAAATCCCTGATTGAATTGCCACGAACATTGCCCAGATTAGATCTTCTAAGCCCTTTATAGGATTGTCACAAACGTTTTCAAGATCAATTCATCTAATTCCTTCATTGGATTGTCACAACATTTGGCTGGACCAATCCGATAGTCTTCGCATTCAACTTGGATGATTTCAGACAGAGTTATGGCAGTTTTGATTTGATGTACGATAGACTGTGACCTCAGTTTTGATGTATAACATAGACTGTGACCTCGGGTTTGATATTCTGTATGATATAGACTGTGACCTCAGGTTTGATTTAATGTATGATAGACTGTGACCTCAGTTTTGATTTGATGTGTAATATTCTGTTTGATATAGACTGACCTCAGTTGATTTGATGTATGATATAGACTGTGACCTCAGTTTTGATATTTTGTATGATATAGACTGTGACCTCAGTTTTGATTTGATGTATGATATAGACTGTGACCTCAGTTTTGATATGTTGTATGATATAGATGTGACCTCAGTTTTGATTTGATGTATGATATAGACTGTGACCTCAGTTTTGATCTGATGTATGATATAGACTGTGACCTCAGTGTTGATTTGATGTATGATATAGACTGTGACCTCAGTTTTGATATTTTGTATGATATAGACTGTGACCTCAGTTTTGATCTGATGTATGATATAGACTGTGACCTCAGTGTTGATTTGATGTATGATATAGACTGTGACCTCAGTTTTGATATTTTGTACGATATAGACTGTGACATCAGTTTTGATTTGATGTATGATATAGACTGTGACCTCAGTTTTGATATTTTGTACGATATAGACTGTGACCTCAGTTTTGATATTTTGTATGATATAGGCACTGGATAATGTTCTGTGACAAGATTCAGCCGACAACATTCCTTGTTGGAGAGGATGTTACTTTCACAGCTACGGTGGTGTCGGAGACTGGGGAGATCCCGGTGGTCACATGGTACAGGGATGAGCAACTGCTCTCCGACGACTACAGGTAAGATATTTGATCTGAATGTATTCCTTGAAGTTGTCTGGAATCTTGAATCCAGTCTCACTAAAGAATTTGTGTTTAATCATATTTATTTGTCATGATTTACAAAGCATACATTCATATTCTATTTTTATATATATATATATATATATATATATGGCCGGCGACACGTAGAAAGGGACACTCCGACATATTTAACAAAGTTGAAGTTGACATATCGGTCATGATAGCGCAGTGGTAGCGCGTTCGCATCAGGTGCGAAAGCTCCGGAGTTTGACCCCCACTGGAGCAAGGCAAGGCAAATTCCACATGCATCTCTCTCTTGTGGCGCTGGATTCCATCGGGAATGAGGTCTCGAGAGTGATTAATATAAGATGTAAGAACTTGTTTCGCACTCGAGCTAAAATAAATTTATATAAAAAAATATATCTGAAAAAGAAATCCTGAACATTTCAACTCCCTATGTTACTAATTGAGAAAGTTGTGACTTGTTTAGTTAACACACATAGACATTGGCTGTCCCATTAGCGCAGTGGTTAGAGCACTCGCTTCTCATTCATGCAACCCAGGTTCGATGCGAGATGGTTCGGTGATTGCCAGATCGGACAGGTGGGTTTTCTCCGGGCACACTGGTTTCCTCCAACACGAATGACCACATATACGCTTTCATCCGCGCCAACGAGAGTGACTAATATAAGTTGTTAAAACTCATCATTGTAAAATAAATAACGTTTAAACTAACAGGCATAAACATAGCTCCAACATTAATTACATTCAATAATATCATTTTTGCCGCTTATGCCGACAGTATTTTTTTACTATCGATTTAAGAAATGCCATTTATTATTTTCTAGCAAAGTGATGGGATTGGAAGCATTGTTCCTATGGCAACAGTTTTGAAATGTTTACACTATATGATATGGACATTTAGGCGGCATAGTTTTAACTAATAATCCCTTGAAATTATAAAGTAAAGAGGTGGGGTAAATGTGCAATTTTAGTCTAATTTAAACATTTTCTTACCATCCGCCTCCGTGGTCGAGTGGTTAAGGTCGCTGACTTGTATACCGCTGTAACCTATCATCACTGATGGTCATGGGTTCGAGCCCCGAAATATAATTTACTGTGCTATATAACGCAATGACGCGTTTCAAGGTAGAAATTTGACAGACATTTTTGTTGAGTGCCGGTTTTCGAATCGGTCCATATAATACAATCACTGGCTTGTTTCGCAATCGAGCTAAATAAATTTGTATAAACTAAACGAAAGCCATAATTTGATTGAAATTGCCTTCAGAAATTTTGTCCACGTGGATTGGTGGGACAGACTATAGTGAGGTCTTAGACTCGGGGGTTGCCTAATATTCAGATTTCTACCTTGAAATAATATTTTACTTGCCCAGTAGGAAAATCAACTTGCCCGGTGAAAACTCGCAACTTGCCATGCAATGGATGATTTCCTGGTTTATAATAAGCTTATTCATGGACAGTATTATTGATCCCCCGTCTTTCAGATGGGACGTTAAACCGAGGTCTCGTGTCGGTGCTTTACACCGTGCACGTAAAAGAACCAGAGGAGATTCTGGAATGGGTCTCTGTCTGTATCATTGCACTATCCTCCAAAAATCTAAAATAACTAATCTCTTCAGGAGGCGTCGCTCATATGGGCAACTGGTAGCCACGATAAATAAACGTAAGAACACACAATATTATTATTGTTATACAACGGTTTCGGCAAGTTGCTTGTATGTGCGCAGTGAAAATAATCTGAAATCTGTAGTACCCGTAAAATCAATTTCACAGACATTCCACATCTATTTTTAGACATGGACCTGTTGTAAGAAGCTCTAGCGCGGTTACTTCCCTTATAGACTGGCTCCACTATCCATAAGAATATTCCTTGTAATGCTACCCATTTGTTAGTGTCCCAGTCAATTGAGGGTATTAAATCACCGCAGCCGTTTGAGATTTATTGACAATTTAGTGCGTCTTGGAAAACTTCTGTCTGGGATGAATTTCCGGCTTTGGATTATCAGACAATTGGACCAATCAACAACGACCAGTCAATCAGGTCGCATATTGTCTGAATTTATTAGTTAATTGTCAACCACAGTAAATACGATTTTCAAAGTATGACAATGACAAATATTTGCCCGACCGGGCTGCCAGCAGGAAACCCTTGCTTGCACAGCAGTCCTTAGCACTTGTCATGACGGTCGGGCAATGGATTTGGCACCCCCCCGAGTCCTAGGATAGGTGTGCCAGATGACCGTATGGAATTGTTATTATGCATATTTTTTACAGAGCGGATGCAGAATTCAATGCTGAAACGGGACTTGCCAAGCTAACTGTTGTGAAGAGCAAGGATTATGATGCGGCTGTTTACAAATGTGTGGCCAGAGTGAAAGAGGGACGTGTATCGTATGAAGCGCGTCTGCTGTTGGGGGGTAGGTTCTCTCTGGGTAGATGCTGAACTAAGTAAATAATTTCTACTCTAAGGTTCTCTTTTATCATTATCAACATAGGTATATCGACTGGTTGTGTAAATACCTTGAAATGGCCTTGAATTGTTTGTCCCTGAATTGGTTTTGTCCTTGAAATGACTGAATTGTTTGCACAATAATTGTTTGTGGCCTTGAATTGTTTGTCCCTGAATTGGTTTTGTCCTTGAATTGGGTTTTCCCTTGAAATGACCTTGCATTGTCTGTCACTGAATTGGGTTTGTCCTTGAAATTGTCTTGACTTGTTTGTCCCAGCATTGGCGTTGTCCTTGAAATGACTTAATTGTTTGCACGTGCATTTGTTGTGTCATTTAAATGGCCTTAAATTGTTTGTTCTTGAATTGCTTTTGTTCTTGAAAATGACCTTGACATTTGTGTTTTGTCCATGAACTGGTGTTTCATTGAAATGTGTCCTTAAAATTTTGTTTTATCCTTGAAATATCCGCGAAGTTGTGTTTTGTCCTTGAAATGTCACTGAATTTGTTTAGCATTGCGTTGAAAAAAAGCTGCTAGTACGTCTTTAAACCCCCAAAAACAAACAAACATTTATCTTTCCAAGAAAGAAGAATTTTCCATGAAAGAAAAACATTTAGGAACTTTAATGTTAAGTTATAAAATTATGTTGAGTTATAACATGTTTACAACAAACATTATACCGGTAAACATATTCTACAGCTAAAATAAATTAAAAACATTTTTCCAATAACAGATAAACCAAGCAAATCGGGTCGTCCATTTGTGACGCAGACGTCGGGCACCGAGGCTTTCTTGACGTGGACTGGACCTGCGTCAGATGGAAATGCTTATCTCCTAGGATACAGAATTGATTACAGGAAGGGAGGTAAGGCTTTTTCGATATGAGATCAGAGCATTACCGTCCATACTCGCCTATAAGACGACTTATTTGATTTGCTAAAATACTATTGACAAGCTCAGTTTACAGATAGAGCTGTGACAGTCTGCTTTTGTTATCCGTTATTTCAAAGGGCATCAATTATTTAGTTGGAACAAAATTTAAAAAATAAACCTTTTAAACTTATTTATTTTACACGATTGCGATACAGGCTTTAACAACTTATATTAATCACTCTCGTTGGCTCGGATTAAAGTGTAAATGTGGTCATTCATGTTGTTACATTTTTACCACTCGTTTATAAGACGGGAAGCCATTTTGAGACAATAATTTGGTGATAAACTTGGCGTTTTGTAGGCGAGTAAATATGGTAAATCTTATAAGAGTTAAAATAGAAATTAAAAGGTTTAAATTTATTTTTACATTTTAACACTTATAGGCGAGTAAGTACGGTAAATATTGTATAGAGTTAAAGTAGTACATGGGATATCTGATTGGAGTATGCAACTAAATATTATACAAATATAGCACTAACAAACTATTATTTGGTAAATTGATAACTATCGTATATTCCCGGCCATATGTCGCCCTTTAAGAAGGTGTGCTTTATTGTGGGGCAGTATATCTTGCTGGATAAAATTGTCAATTCATTTTTAGAGAAAAGTAGGGCCTCCAGGGGACGAAATAGCGCCCAAGTCCTACAATCAGCCCTGACTGCTTTTGTGTGAAATGTAAAGTGACAAGAAGTGGACACAAGGCCCGTATGTAACGGAGGAATATGCCTTACTCACTGGACTGGAACCCGACTCTACCTACATATTCAGAGTGGCGAGTCACAATAAATATGGAACCAGTCCATTCAGCTGGTCGTCACTGGAGATTCAAACTTTGGGCATTGGTAAGTACAACTGTCACCAAAATGGATGTTAATATTATGAATTTAAAACACTGTCATGACGTCATACCTTTGTACTTGCAGTCCATTATTATTAATATTGCACTGCTGTCAAAAGGTATTACCATTTTTAACTTTGAATGATTTTCCACACGATATAGATTGGAACGAAATCCGGAACAAATACAGCACGTTACGGGACTTAGAGAAAAATAGTATGAAACATTTATTTCCCTTTGTTGTAATACGCCATTTGTCATTTTTGAGTCTTTGAAACAATGGAATTTAGTTCTAAGTTGGAGTATAAGACGCATAAGACTTTTGGATACTATTTTGGGTGGAAAAAGGTGCGTCTTATACATAGACGATTACGGTAGTATTATATTAAATTCTATGCGTAAATGTACGAAATCAACAATTTTAATTAATTTGATCTTGTTATATAAGTGTGTTTAAGTAAGATATAAGCCTCAAATGTAAAATATTGGTACTGTCTTCGGCTCTACGTGCCTCAAACCGTCCAATATTTCAGCTTTACGTGCCTCAAACAGTCCAATATTTCAGCTCTACGTGCCTCAAACAGTCCAATATTTCAGCTCTACGTGCCTCAAACAGTCCAATATTTTACATTGTTCAATTTCGGCTTATATCCTATACATATAAAATGCATTTAATAACTGACATTTCATTTTTTCAAGTTTTTGTAAGAAGCTCTATTTAATGAACGCAATCCAATTAAAAATGTGAGTGTCGTATTTTGGAAGCCATGTTTGCACTATTGATACAGATAAAGGGTTGTATTGTCCACGTACGTCATTATTTAGTTGAGGAGCATTCATGGCCGAGTGGTTATTGTTGTTGACCTCGAATCACTTGCCCATTATAGCCGTATGTTTGAACCCCACTGAGGGTGTCAAATTCGTTCATGTGCGGGAGCTATCTAGCTGTTCTTTCATGTGCGGGAGCTATCTAGCTGTTCTTTCATGTGCGGGAGCTATCTAGCTGTTCTTTCATGTGCGGGAGCTATCTAGCTGTTCTTTCATGTGCTGGAGCTATCTAGCTGTTCTTTCATGTGCGGGAGCTATCTAGCTGTTCTTTCATGTGCTGGAGCTATCTAGCTGTTCTTTCATGTGCGGGAGCTATCTAGCTGTTCTTTCATGTGCGGGAGCTATCTAGCTGTTCTTTCATGTGCGGGAGCTATCAAGCTGTTCTTTCATGTGCGGGAGCTATCTAGCTGTTCTTTCATGTGCGGGAGCTATCTAGCTGTTCTTTCATGTGCTGGAGCTATCTAGCTGTTCTTTCATGTGCGGGAGCTATCTAGCTGTTCTTTCATGTGCGGGAGCTATCTAGCTGTTCTTTCATGTGCTGGAGCTATCTAGCTGTTCTTTCATGTGCGGGAGCTATCTAGCTGTTCTTTCATGTGCGGGAGCTATCTAGCTGTTCTTTCATGTGCGGGAGCTATCTAGCTGTTCTTTCATGTGCTGGAGCTATCTAGCTGTTCTTTCATGTGCTGGAGCTATCTAGCTGTTCTTTCATGTGCGGGAGCTATCTAGCTGTTCTTTCATGTGCGGGAGCTATCTAGCTGTTCTTTCATGTGCGGGAGCTATCTAGCTGTTCTTTCATGTGCGGGAGCTATCTAGCTGTTCTTTCATGTGCGGGAGCTATCTAGCTGTTATTTCATGTGCTGGAGCTATCTAGCTGTTCTTTCATGTGCTGGAGCTATCTAGCTGTTCTTTCATGTGCGGGAGCTATCTAGCTGTTCTTTCATGTGCTGGAGCTATCTAGCTGTTCTTTCATGTGCTGGAGCTATCTAGCTGTTCTTTCATGTGCTGGAGCTATCTAGCTGTTCTTTCATGTGCTGGAGCTATCTAGCTGTTCTTTCATGTGCTGGAGCTATCTAGCTGTTCTTTCATGTGCGGGAGCTATCTAGCTGTTCTTTCATGTGCGGGAGCTATCTAGCTGTTCTTTCATGTGCTGGAGCTATCTAGCTGTTCTTTCATGTGCTGGAGCTATCTAGCTGTTCTTTCATGTGCTGGAGCTATCTAGCTGTTCTTTCATGTGCTGGAGCTATCTAGCTGTTCTTTCATGTGCTGGAGCTATCTAGCTGTTCTTTCATGTGCTGGAGCTATCTAGCTGTTCTTTCATGTGCGGGAGCTATCTAGCTGTTCTTTCATGTGCTGGAGCTATCTAGCTGTTCTTTCATGTGCGGGAGCTATCTAGCTGTTCTTTCATGTGCTGGAGCTATCTAGCTGTTCTTTCATGTGCTGGAGCTATCTAGCTGTTCTTTCATGTGCTGGAGCTATCTAGCTGTTCTTTCATGTGCGGGAGCTATCTAGCTGTTCTTTCATGTGCTGGAGCTATCTAGCTGTTCTTTCATGTGCGGGAGCTATCTAGCTGTTCTTTCATGTGCGGGAGCTATCTAGCTGTTCTTTCATGTGCTGGAGCTATCTAGCTGTTCTTTCATGTGCTGGAGCTATCTAGCTGTTCTTTCATGTGCTGGAACTATCTAGCTGTTCTGTCATGTGATGGAGCTATCTAGCTGTTCTTTCATGTGCGGGAGCTATCTAGCTGTTCTTTCATGTGCTGGAGCTATCTAGCTGTTCTTTCATGTGCGGGAGCTATCTAGCTGTTCTTTCATGTGCTGGAGCTATCTAGCTGTTCTTTCATGTGCTGGAGCTATCTAGCTGTTCTGTCATGTGCTGGAGCTATCTAGCTGTTCTTTCATGTGCTGGAGCTATCTAGCTGTTCTTTCATGTGCTGGAGCTATCTAGCTGTTCTGTCATGTGCTGGAGCTATCTAGCTGTTCTTTCATGTGCTGGAGCTATCTAGCTGTTCTTTCATGTGCTGGAGCTATCTAGCTGTTCTGTCATGTGCTGGAGCTATCTAGCTGTTCTTTCATGTGCTGGAGCTATCTAGCTGTTCTTTCATGTGCTGGAGCTATCTAGCTGTTCTTTCATGTGCTGGAGCTATCTAGCTGTTCTTTCATGTGCTGGAGCTATCTAGCTGTTCTTTCATGTGCTGGAGCTATCTAGCTGTTCTGTCATGTGCTGGAGCTATCTAGCTGTTCTTTCATGTGCTGGAGCTATCTAGCTGTTCTGTCATGTGCTGGAGCTATCTAGCTGTTCTTTCATGTGCTGGAGCTATCTAGCTGTTCTTTCCTGTGCTGGAGCTATCTAGCTGTTCTTTCATGTGCGGGAGCTATCTAGCTGTTCTTTCATGTGCTGGAGCTATCTAGCTGTTCTTTCATGTGCGGGAGCTATCTAGCTGTTCTTTCATGTGCGGGAGCTATCTAGCTGTTCTTTCATGTGCTGGAGCTATCTAGCTGTTCTTTCATGTGCTGGAGCTATCTAGCTGTTCTTTCATGTGCTGGAACTATCTAGCTGTTCTTTCATGTGCGGGAGCTATCTAGCTGTTATTTCATGTGCTGGAGCTATCTAGCTGTTCTTTCATGTGCTGGAACTATCTAGCTGTTCTTTCATGTGATGGAGCTATCTAGCTGTTATTTCATGTGCGGGAGCTATCTAGCTGTTCTTTCATGTGCTGGAGCTATCTAGCTGTTCTTTCATGTGCGGGAGCTATCTAGCTGTTCTTTCATGTGCTGGAGCTATCTAGCTGTTCTTTCATGTGCTGGAGCTATCTAGCTGTTCTTTCATGTGCTGGAGCTATCTAGCTGTTCTTTCATGTGCTGGAGCTATCTAGCTGTTCTTTCATGTGCTGGAGCTATCTAGCTGTTCTTTCATGTGCTGGAGCTATCTAGCTGTTCTTTCATGTGCGGGAGCTATCTAGCTGTTCTTTCATGTGCTGGAGCTATCTAGCTGTTCTTTCATGTGCTGGAGCTATCTAGCTGTTCTTTCATGTGCTGGAGCTATCTAGCTGTTCTTTCATGTGCTGGAGCTATCTAGCTGTTCTGTCATGTGCTGGAGCTATCTAGCTGTTCTTTCATGTGCTGGAGCTATCTAGCTGTTCTGTCATGTGCTGGAACTATCTAGCTGTTCTTTCATGTGCTGGAGCTATCTAGCTGTTCTTTCATGTGCTGGAGCTATCTAGCTGTTCTTTCATGTGCTGGAGCTATCTAGCTGTTCTTTCATGTGCTGGAGCTATCTAGCTGTTTTATGGAAGGCTGATGGTTCTACCTGGGTCCCTGTTCGGATAAACCTCAGTATAATGGGTTACCCTCTAAACCTCAGCATAATGGGTTACCCTCTAAACCTCAGCATAATGGGTTACCCTCTAAACCTCAGCTAAATGGGTTGGCCTCTAAACCTCAGCTAAATGGGTTACCCTCTAAACCTCAGCTATATGGGTTGCCCTCTAAATCTCAGCATAATAGGTTGCCCTCTAATCCTCAGCTAAATGGGTTTCCCTCTAAACCTCAGTATAATGGGTTTCCCTCTAAACCTCAGCTAAATGGGTTTCCCTCTAAACCACAGCTAAATGGGTTACCCTCGATACATTAGCTAAAGCTCTAAATAGCAATCTACTTGCCTAACTTACATGTAATTACTGTATATCTAAAATACTTGTATGTAATTACTGTATATCTAAAATACTTACATGTAATTACTGTATATCTAAAATACTTGCATGTAATTACTTACTGTACATCTAAAATACTTACATGTAATTACTGTACATCTAAAATACTTACATGTAATTACTGTACATCTAAAATAATTACATGTAATTACTGTATATCTAAAATACTTGTATGTAATTACTGTACATCTAAAATACTTACATGTAATTACTGTATATCTAAAATACTTACATGTAATTACTGTACATCTAAAATACTTACATGTAATTACTGTATATCTAAAATACTTACATGTAATTACTGTATATCTAAAATACTTACATGTAATTACTGTATATCTAAAATACTTACATGTAATTACTGTATATCTAAAATACTTATGTAATTACTGTATATCTAAAATACTTACATGTAATTACTGTATATCTAAAATACTTACATGTAATTACTGTATATCTAAAGTACTTATGTAATTACTGTATATCTAAAATACTTACATGTAATTACTGTACATCTAAAATACTTACATTTAATTACTGTATATCTAAAATACTTGTATGTAATTATTGTACATCTAAAATACTTACATGTAATTACTGTATATCTAAAATAATTGCATGTAATTACTGTATATCTAACATACTTGCATGTAATTACTCTATATCTAAAATATTTACATGTAATTACTGTATATCTAAAATACTTGTATATAATTACTGTATATCTAAAATACTTGCATGTAATTACTTACTGTACATCTAAAATACTTACATGTAATTACTGTATATCTAAAATACTTGCATGTAATTACTGTATATCTAACATACTTGCATGTAATTACTGTATATCTAAAATATTTACATGTAATTACTGTATATCTAAAATACGTGTATGTAATTACTGTATATCTAAAATACTTGCATGTAATTACTTACTGTACATCTAAAATACTTGCATGTAATTACTTACTGTACATCTAAAATACTTACATGTAATTACTGTACATCTAAAATACTTGCATGTAATTACTGTACATCTAAAATACTTACATGTAATTACTGTACATCTAAAATCCTTACATGTAATTACTGTATATCTAAAATACTTACATGTAATTACTGTATATCTAAAATACTTACATGTAATTACTTACTGTACATCTAAAATACTTACATGTAATTACTGTACATCTAAAATACTTACATGTAATTACTGTATATCTAAAATACTTACATGTAATTACTGTATATCTAAAATACTTACATGTAATTACTGTATATCTAAAATACTTATGTAATTACTGTATATCTAAAATACTTACATGTAATTACTGTATATCTAAAATACTTACATGTAATTACTGTATATCTAAAATACTTATGTAATTACTGTATATCTAAAATACTTACATGTAATTACTGTATATCTAAAATACTTACATGTAATTACTGTATATCTAAAATACTTGCATGTAATTACTTACTGTACATCTAAAATACTTACATGTAATTACTGTATATCTAAAATACTTACATGTAATTACTGTATATCTAAAATACTTACATGTAATTACTGTATATCTATAATACTAAAATACTTACATGTAATTACTGTATATCTAAAATACTTACATGTAATTACTGTATATCTAAAATACTTACATTTAATTACTGTATATCTAAAATACTTGCATGTAATTACTGTATATCTAAAATACTTACATGTAATTACTGTATATCTAAAATACTTACATGTAATTACTGTATATCTAAAATACTTACATGTAATTACTGTATATCTAAAATACTTGCATGTAATTACTGTATATCTAAAATAGTTACATGTAATTACTGTACATCTAAAATACTTACATGTAATTACTGTATATCTAAAATACTTATGTAATTACTGTATATCTAAAATACTTACATGTAATTACTGTATATCTAAAATACTTACATGTAATTACTGTATATCTAAAATACTTGCATGTAATTACTTACTGTACATCTAAAATACTTACATGTAATTACTGTATATCTAAAATACTTACATGTAATTACTGTATATCTAAAATACTTACATGTAATTACTGTATATCTATAATACTAAAATACTTACATGTAATTACTGTATATCTAAAATACTTACATGTAATTACTGTATATCTAAAATACTTACATTTAATTACTGTATATCTAAAATACTTGCATGTAATTACTGTATATCTAAAATACTTACATGTAATTACTGTATATCTAAAATACTTACATGTAATTACTGTATATCTAAAATACTTACATGTAATTACTGTATATCTAAAATACTTGCATGTATTACTGTATATCTAAAATACTTACATGTAATTACTGTATATCTAAAATACTTGCATGTAATTACTGTACATCTAAAATACTTACATGTAATTACTGTATATCTAAAATACTTACATGTAATTACTGTATATCTAAAATACTTACATGTAATTACTGTATATCTAAATACTTACATTTAATTACTGTATATCTAAAATACTTACATTTAATTACTGTATATCTAAAATACTTGCATGTAATTACTGTATATCTAAAATACGTACATGTAATTACTGTATATCTAAAATACTTACATGTAATTACTGTATATCTAAAATACTTACATGTAATTACTGTATATTTAAAATACTTGCATGTAATTACTGTATATCTAAAACAGTTACATGTAATTACTGTACATCTAAAATACTTACATGTAATTACTGTATATCTAAAATACTTACATGTAATTACTGTATATCAAAAATACTTACATTTAATTACCGTATATCTAAAATACTTACATGTAATTACTGTATATCTAAGACTCGAGTATAGCATCATAGTGTTACGCTTTACAAACTCACTGATCAATTATTTTGTTTTTAATGAATAGATGCACCAAAAGTGTCCGTGGCCTTGGATCTTCAACCGTTTATGCAGTTCTCCACATTTGACAAGCAGCAGTTGATCTTGCCGGCAGAAAGCAGACGTCCATCGTTGTCCATCGAGGAAGAAGCGAAAATAAGCGAAAGTGACCCGAATGAGAAGTTCAGCTTTCAGACACCATTTCAAAGTATGTATTACCCGAAATATTGTTACCCAGAAATATTGTTGCCCAGAAATATTGTTACCCAGAAACATGTTGCCCAGAAACATTGTTACCCAGAAACCAGAAACATTGTTACCCAGAAATATTGTTACCCAGAAACATTGTTACCCAGAAATATTGTTACCCAGAAACATTGTTACCCGAAATATTGTTACCCAGAAACATTGTTACCCAGAAATATTGTTACCCAGAAACATTGAAACATTGTTACCCCAGAAATATTGTTAACCAGAAACATTGTTACCCCAGAAACATTTTTACCCAGAAACATCATTCTTACCCAGAAACATTGTTACCCATAAATATTGTTAACCTGAAACATTGTTACCCCAGAAACATTGTTACCCAGAAATATTGTTACCCAGAAACATTGTTACCCAGAAACATTGTTACCCAGACATATTGTTATCCAGAAACATTGTTACCCAGAAACACTGTTACCCAGAAATATTGTTAACCAGAAACATTGTCACCCTAGAAACATTGTTACCCAGAAACCAGAAACATTGTTGGCCAGAAACATTGTTACCCCAGGAATATTGTTACCCAGAAACATTGTTACCAAGAAATATTGTTCCCCAGAAACCAGAAACATTGTTACCCAGAAACATTGTTGCCCAGAAACATTGTTACCCAGAAACATTGTTACCCAGAAACCAGAAACATTGTTACCCAGAAACATTGTTGCCCAGAAATCAGAAACATTGTTATCCAGAAATATTGTTACCCAGAAACATTGTTATCCAGAAATATTGTTACCCAGAAACTAGAAACATTGTTACCCAGAAATATTGTTGCCCAGAAATCAGAAACATTGTTATCCAGAAATATTGTTACCCAGAAACATTGTTACCCAGAAACCAGAAACATTGTTACCCAGAAACATTGTTGCCCAGAAATCAGAAACATTGTTATCCAGAAATATTGTTACCCAGAAACATTGTTATCCAGAAATATTGTTACCCAGAAACTAGAAACATTGTTACCCAGAAATATTGTTGCCCAGAAATCAGAAACATTGTTATCCAGAAATATTGTTACCCAGAAACATTGTTACCCAGAAACCAGAAACATTGTTACCCAGAAACATTGTTGCCCAGAAATCAGAAACATTGTTATCCAGAAATATTGTTACCCAGAAACATTGTTAACCAGAAACATTGTTGGCCAGAAACATTGTTGCCCAGAAACATTGTTATCCAGAAATATTATTACCCAGAAACATTGTTACCCAGAAACCAGAAACACACACTTGTTACCCAGAACTATTGTTACCAAGAAACATTGTTGCCCAGAAATATTGTTACCCAGAAATATTGTTACCCAGAAATATTGTTACCCAGAAATATTGTTACCAAGAAACATTGTTGCCCAGAAATATTGTTACCCAGAAATATTGTTACCCAGAAATATTGTTACCAAGAAACATTGTTACCCAGAAATATTGTTACCAAGAAACATTGTTGCCCAGAAACATTGTTGGCCAGAAACATTGTTGCCCAGAAACATTGTTATCCAGAAATATTGTTACCCAGAAACATTGTTACACAGAAACCAGAAACACACACTTGTTACCCAGATATATTGTTACCAAGAAACATTGTTGCCCAGAAACATTGTTACCCAGAAGCATTGTTACCTAGAAACATTGTTACCCAGAAACATTGTTGCCCAGAAATCAGAAACATTGTTATCCAGAAATATTGTTACCCAGAAACATTGTTAACCAGAAACATTGTTGGCCAGAAACATTGGTGCCCAGAAACATTGTTATCCAGAAATATTATTACCCAGAAACATTGTTACCCAGAAACCAGAAACACACACTTGTTACCCAGAAATATTGTTACCAAGAAACATTGTTGCCCAGAAACATTGTTGGCCAGAAACATTGTTGCCCAGAAACATTGTTATCCAGAAATATTGTTACCCAGAAACATTGTTACCCAGAAACCAGAAACACACACTTGTTACCCAGATATATTGTTACCAAGAAACATTGTTGTCCAGAAACATTGTTACCCAGAAGCATTGTTACCCAGACACATTGTTACCCAGAAGCATTGTTACCCAGACACATTGTTACCCAGAAATATTGTTACCAAGAATTATTGTTGCCCAGAAACATTGTTACCCAGAAACCAGAAACACACACTTGTTACCCAGATATATTGTTACCAAGAAACATTGTTGCCCAGAAACATTGTTACCCAGAAGCATTGTTACCCAGAAACATTGTTACCCAGAAATATTGTTACCAAGAAATATTGTTACCAAGAAATATTGTTAACCAGAAATATTGTTAACCAGAAACATTGTTACCCAGAAATATTGTTACCCAGAAATATTGTAGAAACATTGTTACCCAGAAATATTGTTACCCAGAAATATTGTAGAAACATTGTTACCCAGAAATATTGTTACCCAGAAATATTGTACACAAATGTCACTTTAAAGCATTTCGGTGAGCACCTCAATCGCAGTCAAATCCTTTGGGGCTTTGAACATAACAGCTTTAGTGTCTCGGACACAAGTGTCTCTTTAAAGCATTTCGGTGTACACCTCAATCTCAGTCAAATCCTTTGGGGCTTTGAAACATAACAGCTTTAGTATTTCGGATACAAGTCGAGATTGCAAATATTGTTTACCCGTATAAAGTTGGGCCTATAGGTGAGTATTCATGGTAAATGTTGCTGTATGCATATATTTGAAAACTTGAATGCACATTTTGTATTTCAGGGGAAGCTATGGAGAGTATAAGCTGTGTACCAACAAAACGTCCAATCGACTGTGCGTTGCTAAGATCATGTCTTACAGTAAAGATAACCAATCGACCATTACTTCCGAGTTCAAACTCCTACGTACCTTACGGCAGGCCAACCTGATCATCGTGCTCGACAGCTACATCAGCGGAGAACTATTCTACGTCATTTACGAGTTCCTTACCGGAATCAATATCGTTCAGTATCTTTGTCTGCACAAGGTATACAAAGAAGAGACGGTGGCCCGTATGGTGCGACAAGTTCTCGACGCACTTCAGTACCTGGAGCATTATGGGATTGTTCATTTGAATCTTCAACCCAGCAGTATTGTCATGGCAACTAGAAGAAGGCCGCACGTAAAACTGCGAGATTTCACAATGGCGCACAAAGTTGAAGGAGATAATGGAATACAAGTTCCTCTAGCCGGATTCCCTGATTTTACAGGTAAATTAACTGCCGTGTAATGTTGTTTAAAAATTATTAACTAAAAAGTAGCATAGCACATCATTTTGTGTTATATATGTATATTAATATAATATTATCAGGGTTTCTAAAAACGCCGATCTCCCGGTTCAGAACCGAATTTTAAACTGGCTAACCCGGTTGTAGCAACCAAAATGTCATAAAAATTGGTCCAGAAAATTGTTGAAAAACTCAAGAAATCGGTCAAATACATATTCCAACAAATACTAAATTGCTAAATATAATCCCGGGATAAGGGCGAGAGTCGAGTTGACAAGGATACGGGTTGACCACGTACATGTATAGATGTTACAGCTGCATGTGGTGTATCTATGCAATCCGCTGCCAATAATTTCGTTCTGGACTGATTTAATTATGAAAATTTTAGAAGCCCTGAATATTATATAATATAATTCCAGTGTGTACATCATATAAAAAGTCGTGATAGCGCAGTGGTAGCGTGTTCGCGTCAGGTATGAGGGGCCTGAAGTTTGTGCCAAGTTGTAGCCGTTGCGATTGTGCCCTTAGGCACTGTGTTTAGATTCAACATTACCTCTGCTCTCACCCTCAATGCATTGGATTCCTTCAGGACTGAGGTCTCAAGAGCGACAAACTAATGTATGAATTTGTTTAGCAATCCGGTTACGCTTAGTTACGATTGTGCCATTAGGCACTGCACCTAAATTCAACATTACCTCTTCTCTCACCCCAAGGCATTGGAATCCATCAGGCCTGGAGGTTATAAAACTTTTCTCCAATCTCAAACTCAGTGTGATTGGTTCAGCTTACAGTAAAACTCGGAATCAACCAATAATCAAATCACTTGAGTTTGAGATCTGAGAAAAGTTTTATAAGCTCAGGCACAGGACTGATGTCTCGAGAGCGACAAAACTTATGTCAGAACTTGTTTAGCAATCGAGTTAAATTAAATTTGTATCAACTAAATATAAAATGAGTTATCATGTTCTGCAGCTCCTGAAGTGATCAAGGGAGAGAATGTGACATTTACAGCAGATATATGGACGTTGGGAGCTCTCACATTCACCATGTACGTATCTCTTATTATGAGCTATACATTTTAATATCTTATTATCTATCTCTAAATAAATATCACCGCAGCGGTTCTCTGAACTTCGGAACTGTAACAGTTGCTATTAGTTTAGCGCAGTGGTTAGCGCGCTTGTTTCTCACCAATGCAACCCGGGTTCGATCCTCGGACCCGGAAGTATGTGAGCTGGTACGATGGCGCCAGATCGAACAGGTTGATTTTCTCCGTGTAAATACGGTTTCCGCCCACACAAATGACCACATATACGCTTTTGTCCATGCAACGAGAGTGATTAATATAAGTTGTTTAAACTTTCTTCGCAATCGTTGTCAAATAAATAAAGTTTCGACTTTGTATTAGTTTATCTATCGTTAATGTGACATATACAGAAAAGCTTGTCCGTATATTTTACAGGTTGAGTGGTATATCGGCATTCGGCGGGAAGAGCTTGGAAGAAACTCTGAGTCGTATATTGTTTGACAGATACAGTACGAAGGAAATGTACGATAACGTCAGCAAGGAAAGCGTGAAGTTTGTCACCAAACTCATGAGTAGACTTCCAAGGTAAACTTTACACTTCTACGTTGGTTTCGTCATATGTCCGAGGAATTGATGTAGACTCAGGACCATGCATACGCAAGGATGTAGACTCAGGACCATGCATACGCAAAGATGTAGACTCAGGACCATGCATACGCAAAGATGTAGACTCAGGACCATGCATACGCAAAGATGTAGACTCAAGACTATGCATACGCAAAGATGTAGACTCAGGACCATGCATACGCAAAAATGTAGACTCGAGACTATGCATACGCAAAGATGTAGACTCGAGACTTTGCATACGCAAAGATGTAGACTCGAGACTTTGCATACGCAAAGATGTAGACTCAAGACTTCACATACACAAAGATGTAGACTCGAGACTTCACATACGCAAAGATGTAGACTCAAGACCATGCATAAACACAGATGTAGATTCGAGACTTTGCATACACAAAGATGTAGACTCGAGACCATGCATACACAAATATGTAGACTCGAGACTTTGCATACGCAAAGATGTAGACTCAAGACCATGCATACACAAAGATATAGACTCAAGACTTTGCATACGCAAAGATGTAGACTCGAGACTTCACATACACAAAGATGTATACTTGAGACTTCACATACACAAACATGTAGACTCGAGACTTTGCATATGCAAAGATGTAGACGCGAGACCATGCATACGCAAAGATGTAGACTGAAGACTTTGCATACACAAAGATGTAGACTCGAGACTTTGCATACACAAAGATGAAGACTCGAGACTATGAATACACAAAGATGTAGACTCAAGACTATGCATACGCAAAGATGTAGACACGAGACTTCACATACACAAAGATGTATACTCGAGACTTCACAATACACAAAGATGTATACTTGAGACTTCACATACACAAACATGTAGACTCAAGACTTTGCATATGCAAAGATGTAGATGCGAGACTTTGCATACGCAAACATGTAGATGCGAGACTTTGCATACGCAAAGTATCATAACTCGCAATGGTTCGCTTTCAGTGAAAGTATCGTTAAAACAAGACAATTGTTGCACATTTCAGGAGGACTGACCGTTCCTTACGACAGTATGGCTGGACTAACACAAAAAATAATACAAAAATACATGACATGTCATATACATTGCAGGAATAGACCAACGGTGACAAAGTGCCTCAACTCTCATTGGCTAAGCCTCAGTGAGAGTATGGTCAATGCGAGAAACGAGAAAATGTTCAAATCGGAGAAGTTGAGGGCATTTTCTGTACACTACCTTGCAAATAGGGGAAACATTGACTACAACCTTGCCCTGGTCGATATTGAAAAGCTACCAAAGGTAACGGATGAGTGTATTTAAATACAATAGTAACTAGATAGTAATTGTAACTGTGGACAGATATTGTATGAGGAGGGTTAGAATGGGAACTTGGGGTAAAAGAGAAGAGGTCTATGCTCTCGATTAGTGTTGTGGGTTAGAGTTTGAGAATGCGTAATTGTTGCTGTAGATGACTAATTCATAGTTGTAGGGTTGCCAGGGAAATGTTGACGGCAGACATGTGGTTTTCTTCCGTAGATATAAATCTGGATACCCTGCATTAAGATCGTAGATTTTTGTGCGACTAACTCCCAAAACATTTTTTTTTTAACTTTATTTATTTTACAGCGGTTGCGAAGTAAGTAAAAACAATTTATATTAATCACTCTCGTTGGCGCGGATGAAAGCGTATATGTGGTCATTCATGTGGGAGGAAACCGGAGTACCCAGAGAAAACCCACCTGTCCGATCTGGCGACCATCGTACCATCTCACATACTTCCCGGTCCGAGGATCGAACCCGGGTCGCATTGGTGAGAAGCGAGCGCGCTAACCACTGCGCTAATCGGACAAATTAAACATTGTACATTACAGTGAGAAATGTACGACTCCCAATGTGACACTCGTTACAAACCAGTGCACAATACATAGAGGATATTTGTTTGTTTATAATTGAATTATCCCACCTTTCTGTGTAATAATGGTAAAATACGGCCGAATAAATGTTGCTTTATTAGTCAGTGCCTAATAAACCTTTCATCATCATCACGTGGTAAACCTTTCATCATCATCACGTGGTAAACCTTTCATCATCATCACGTGGTAAACCTTTCATCATCATCACGTGGTAAACCTTTCATCATCATCACGTGGTAAACCTTTCATCATCATCACGTGGTAAACCTTTCATCATCACGTGGTAAACCTTTCATCATCACGTGGTAACATAGATGGTATGATAAACATCACGTGGTAACATAGATGGTATGATAAACATCACGTGGTAACATAGATGGTATGATAAACATCACGTGGTAAACATAGATGGTATGATAAACATCCCGTGGTAAACATAGATGGTATGATAAACATCACGTGGTAACATAGATGGTATGATAAACATCACGTGGTAACATAGATGGTATGATAAACATCCCGTGGTAACATAGATGGTATGATAAACTTCCCGTGGTAAACATAGATGGTATGATAAACATCCCGTGGTAAACATAGATGGTATGATAAACATCCCGTGGTAACATAGATGGTATGATAAACATCACGTGGTAACATAGATGGTATGATAAACATCCCGTGGTAAACATAGATGGTATGATAAACATCCCGTGGTAAACATAGATGGTATGATAAACATCCCATGGTAAACATAGATGGTATGATAAACATCCCGTGGTAAACATAGATGGTATGATAAACATCCCGTGGTAAACATAGATGGTATGATAAACATCCCGTGGTAAACATAGATGTTATGATAAACATCCCGTGGTAAACATAGATGGTATGATAAACATCACGTGGTAAACATAGATGGTATGATAAACTTCCCGTGGTAACATAGATGGTATGATAAACATCCCGTGGTAAACATAGATGGTATGATAAACATCACGTGGTAACATAGATGGTATGATAAACATGCCGTGGTAACATAGATGGTATGATAAACTTCCCGTTCAGGTCATGAACGCCTATTGATGTGCAAATAAATCCTTTAAATACAAATCCTACACCGTATAACATGTATGCTGCAACGTATGATATATTAGCGATAAGCGCAGTGGTTAGCGCGCTCGCTTCTCACCAATGCAACCCGGGTTCAAACCTCTGATCGGGAAATATGTGAGTGAGATGGTACGGTGATTGCCAGATCGGACAGGTGGGTTTTGTCCTAGTACTCCGGTTTCCTCCCACACGAATGATCACATATACATATTATTTGTAAACCCAAATGACTTATCCTGCGACCAACGTTTAGTTGAACTTATAAACTCACACCCCAGAAAGTTGTCGAAATATCTAGTAAATGCATTCTTAATGAGAAGGAGCCAGTTGTATTTATAAACTGGTCGCGTAGTATTAAATAAAATAAAGGGTATCTCATTCACACTATTTATTAAATATATATCGCATGATTTATTATATCATTAAACATTAACTACATATACTGCATACCCTATACTATGTAGTTGCATTGGTAAAACTTTAAAAGCTACCAATCTATCTATCTCAAATGTGCGATTCATATAAATATGTTTAATTTTGAACCATACATTTTGTATATAATTTTGGTAACATATAGGCCCATTGCGCCGGGTGCTTGATTATGTGTTTAACTATTCGTTCTTCGTCATTGTATATATGCACATGTCACTATAATAAACAATTTACTTACTTACTTATACGCTTTCATCCGCGCCAACGAGAGTGATTAATATAAGTTGTTAAAACTTGTTTCACAATTGTTGCAAAAATTAATAAAGTTATATGATATATCCTACACCAGTAACTTAATCGTCATAATAATTATGCATCCCATTTCATTTGCGTGATATACAATTTAAACTGTCGCACAAACCGACACACAGCAATAGTTTCACATTTTTTACCAGAGATAAAGTCACTGAAAACGTTTATTTCGCTCATCTTTAGTCCATGTTTATCAATTTACAAATGTCGTTTTGATATTAAGTGATTTGTGGAAGTCGTGATAGCGCAGTGGTAGCACGTTCACTTCAGTGTGAGAGGCCCGGAGTTCATGCCCAGCTGTAGCAGTTGCGATTGTGCCCTGAGCAAGGCACTTAAATTCCGCATGGCTCTTCTCTTTAACTCATAGCGATGGACTCCCATCAGTTATGAGGTCTCCACAGCGAATAAACTAACATCATAAGAACTTGTTTCACAATCGAGCTAAAAATAAATTTGTATATATTCATGTACTTGTAACATATAAGACTTTTATGGATTTAAATTCCACGTTGCCTATTCTCTCTCCCTCGTGGCGATGGATTCCATCAGGAATGAGGTCTCGAGAGTGATTAATATAAGTTGAAATAACTTGTTTCGCAATCAAGCTAAAATAAATTTGTATAAACTAATGGATTTTCCTTAACAATAGGTGGTTTTATATTAAAAATATTATTTATTTTGCAAAATTTCAGCATTGGTTTTAATGAATTATATGTCCCTTCACATGATGGTTTTTTTGGACTCGACATATTTTACAGATCAAAGGTGTACTAAATTTGACTAAAACCCAAACAGTACAGCAAAGACTTCTGTTTACATCCTCATGCTAGTACTGGTAGTTAGTTAGCAGATATTGAGCATGAAGAGGAGACTGGATGGGAAATGGCATGATTATATAGTAGATTTAATATAGATGTACATGTATGCATCATTCACACATTCTATCATTCTAGTTGGGACAATAATTTATTAAGCTTTGTAATGAGTGATAGATTAATTTATTTAACTGTTCATGTTTTTTGATTACAGAATGCATGTCTTAGCAATACATAGGTTGAGAATACATCATTATATTTACTAATACTGACAAAACCCTTGCTGTGGACCAGTCAGGTGCTCATAAACCTCAGCTGTGGACCAATCAGTTGCTCATAAACCTCTGCTGTGGACCAGTCAGGTGCTCATAAACCTCAGCTGTGGACCACAGCCAGGTGCTCATAAACCTCGGCTGTGGACCACAGTCAGGTGCTCATAAACCTCAGCTGTGGACCAGTCAGGTGCTCATAAACCTCAGCTGTGGACCAGTCAGGTACTCATAAACCTCAGCTGTGGACCAGTCAGGTGCTCATAAACCTCAGCTGTGGACCACAGCCAGGTGCTCATAAACCTTGGCTGTGGACCACAGTCAGGTGCTCATAAACCTCAGCTGTGGACCAGTCAGGTGCTCATAAACCTCAGCTGTGGACCAGTCAGTTGCTCGTAAACCTCAGCTGTGGACCAGTCAGTTGCTCGTAAACCTCAGCTGTGGACCAGTCAGTTGCTCATAAACCTCAGCTGTGGGGCCTGTCAGGCACTTGTAAACCTCAGCTGGGGAGCTAGTCAGGCTCTTATCGAGGACCTAATTGGGTGTGTGTCAAACTGACAATTGAATAGTAAGATAAAAGTCGGGTATAATAGAGAAGCGGTATGTACAATAAACAACCTGTAGGAATACATGGCGAGTGTTCAGTCTTGCTACCTTGAACTGGGCAAATGGGTAAATGTTGGGAGATTATGTAGACCTTCTTGTTTATGGTTCTCCGTGATGGTGTTGTCGCCTCATGAATGAAATAAACAAATTGTTTTGAAGACAAAACATAAACAAATTTACCCTGTCCGCCTCCGTGGTCGAGTGGTTAAGGTCGCTGACTTGTATACCACTGTAACCTATCATCACTGATGGTCACGGGTTCGAGCCCCGCTCAGGCCGTGTCTCATTTATATGAAAAAGTTGGCAGTTTCTTACGGAGGTTGGTGCACCCAAGTACTGGTTAACCGTTGGAGCCTGCCCAGGAAAGGTGTTGTTAGGTAAACTGCCCGCCGGCAATATAGCCCAAAATGGTGCTGATGCAGGCGTAAAACCCGAAATATAACATAAATATAACATAACAAATTTACCCTACATCATCTATAACATGACATTTTTAAATGTGTGCATATCAATTCAGGCCTGTTTCATTCATATGTATATAGTAGTAATTACATATTACAGATAACATCAGGTCCTTTGATTCGGCCTATACTTAGTGACCGAATTACAAACAGGTTGGAATATCTCCTGAAAACAAGGACACAAACTGCAGATCTAAGTGAATCTCTTAAAATCGAAGCTGCTAATATGCCAAAACAACCATTGCTCGAGAAAATAATTACCAAGATTGAACGAGACACTGAAGTGGATGAAAACAGAACCATAGAAATGAAAAATGAAATCGCTAAGACAGATCAGTTGAACATGATTGAAGATATTGAAGTGAAGGAGAAAGTAATGGAAGATACTAAGATGCAAGAATGTGAATTTAAGACAAATGTGGTAGAGAAAAAGGTTACAGATATTAAACTTGTTGAGGCTGTGGAAGAGATAAAAGCCAAAGATACTGAAATGAAAAGGCCAGTGGAAAACATACAGATTAAAGACATTGAAATTAATAAAACAGTGGAAGAAACGGCCAATGTTAAAGCAATTAAAATCAAGGAGAAACTGGAAGGGATGAAGGCCAAAGAAATTATTAAGAAAGGGCAAGTTGATATTAAGGAGAAATTGAAAAATATCAAGACCGAAGACAGTAAAATTAATACGAAAGAGGTCAGAACCGCTCAGGATGAAGAAAGCAAAATGAAAGAGAAAATTAGGAGAGACATAGAAAGTAATAAGGACGTGAAACAAATAACTAATGTTGAAGAAATTGAAATTCAAAAACCTGTGGAAGAGATAAAGGTCAAAGATACTAAAATTAATAAAAAGGAGGAAGAGAGCATCAAAGACAGTGAATTTATGGACAATGTAAAAAATGATACAGACACTAAAGTTGAGAAGGTGGAGGATATAGCGGTTAAAGAAACTGAAATTAAGAAATTGATTGAAGAGACAGCAAAACTTGATGAATGTGAAATTAAGGAAAGAGTGGAAAATATAGATGTGACCGACACTGAAGTCCAGGAGAAAACGAAAGAGGAAAATTTGAAATGTACTGAAATTAAGGAGAATACGGAAGAAACAAAGGTGAAATTAGAAGAAGCAGTCGTAATCATTTCGGAGGAACCAGAAGATAAGGACAACAGTGTTGAAATTACGGGGAAAGAAAAAGAAAAATTGCTCATAGACACTGAAATTAAGGAAACAACAGGAGACAACTCATTCAAAGAGGACACAATTAAGGAAGTAGTAAATGGACCCAAAGATACTGAAATTAAGACAGCTGTAGACGACCAAGTAGTTGATATTGCAGATACAAAAGGAATACCAACAGAAACTGTTGAAGATGAAATACAACAACAAGAGGAGGAAATCTTTGAAGATGCTTTGGAAACACTCGGTGTCGAAGATGTCAAATCTGTTGAAACGGATGTCATAACTGTTACAAATACAGTTACCGAAAATGCAAATGAAGAAAAGAATGAGAACATTGAAGATCCTGCCAATACACAGACTAAAAATGTGAAAAAGGGCGATGTGGTTGTTGAGGAAAAGGCTGAAGAATTGCCTAAAGATATATCTGAAGCTACTGCAAATGAGAATGTAGTTAAAGCTTGTGAAGCCGTTAAGGCCATTGATGAATTAGCTGAACAGAAAGCTGAACAAAGTCCTTCTACAATTGCAGAGGACATTATGGCACCCGATTCGAAGAGTTTAAAGGAGGAACCAGTCCAGGGAAAAGCAGAAGAAAACGCTGACCAATCAATCATTGATAAGACTGATAAATCTGAGTCTGTAACAGAGGGGCTATCAGTGGATAAACGGAGCAAGTCAGTTGAAGATGAGGCTATAGCAAAGTCGCATATGAAGGAAATAGCAGACAGTAAAAGTGAAGAAGTAATGGAACATACAGAAATAATTAAAGAGCGAGTTGAAGAAAAAGAAACAGCAGACATGTTCAATAAACAGAAAGATGCAGTAAGCAAAGTAACAGAATCTGTTGACAAGTCTGAACAAATAGAATCTATTGACGAGTCTGAATCTACTGAAAAGTCCAAACAAATTGAATCTGTTGAAAACTCTGAACAAACTGAATCTATTGGAAAATCCGAAGAAATATCTGATCAAAAGTCCAAAGAATCTTTATCTGTAGAAAAGTCCGAACAAACTGCATCTGTAGAAAAGTCCAAACAAACTGCATCTGTTGAAAAGTCCAAACAAACTGCATCTGTAGAAAAGTCTGAGAAAACTGAATCTGATGAAAAGTCCAAACAAGCTGCATCTGTAGAAAAGTCCGAACAAGCTGTATCTGATGAAAAGTCCAAACAAACTGCATCTGTTGAAAAGTCCGAACAAGCTGCATCTGTAGAAAAGTCTGAGAAAACTGCATCTGTTGAAAAGTCTGAACAAACTGCATCTGTAGAAAAGTCTGAGAAAAATGCATCTGTTGAAAAGTCCAAACAAACTGCATCTGTAGAAAAGTCTGAGAAAACTGCATCTGTTGAAAAGTCCAAACAAATTGCATCTGTAGAAATGTCCAAACAAGCTGCATCTGTAGAAAAGTCTGAACAAGCTGCATCTGTAGAAAAGTCTGAACAAACTGCATCTGTTGAGAAGTCCAAACAAGCTGCATCTGTAGAAAAGTCTGAGAAAACTGCATCTGTTGAAAAGTCCAAACAAACTGCATCTGTAGAAAAGTCTGAGAAAACTGCATCTGTTGAAAAGTCCAAACAAACTGCATCTGTAGAAAAGTCTGAGAAAAATGCATCTGTTGAAAAGTCCAAACAAACTGCATCTGTAGAAAAGTCTGAGAAAACTGCATCTGTTGAAAAGTCCAAACAAACTGCATCTGTAGAAAAGTCTGAGAAAAATGCATCTGTTGAAAAGTCCAAACAAACTGCATCTGTAGAAAAGTCTGAGAAAACTGCATCTGTTGAAAAGTCCAAACAAACTGCATCTGTAGAAAAGTCTGAGAAAAATGCATCTGTTGAAAAGTCCAAACAAACTGCATCTGTAGAAAAGTCTGAGAAAACTGCATCTGTTGAAAAGTCCAAACAAACTGCATCTGTAGAAAAGTCTGAGAAAAATGCATCTGTTGAAAAGTCCAAACAAACTGCATCTGTAGAAAAGTCTGAGAAAACTGCATCTGTTGAAAAGTCCAAACAAACTGCATCTGTAGAAAAGTCTGAGAAAAATGCATCTGTTGAAAAGTCCAAACAAACTGCATCTGTAGAAAAGTCCAAACAAGCTGCATCTGTAGAAAAGTCTGAACGAGCTGCATCTGTGGAAATGTCTAACCAAGCTGCATCGGTAGAAAAGTCTGAGAAAACTGCATCTGTTGAAAATTCCAAACAAACTGCATCTGTTGAAAATTCCAAACAAACTGCATCTGTAGAAAAGTCCGAACAAGCTGCATCTGTAGAAAAGTCCAAACAAGCTGCATCTGTAGAAAAGTCCGAACAAGCTGCATCTGTAGAAAAGTCTGAGAAAAGTGCATCTGTTGAAAAGTCCAAACAAACTGCATCTGTTGAAAAGTCTGAACGACTTGCATCTGCTGAAAAATCTGAAAAAACTAAATCTGTTGAAAAATCCAAACAAACAGAATCTATTGAAAAATCCGAACAAACTGCATCTATTGAAATGTCTGAGAAAACTGAATATGTTGAAAAGTCCAAACAAACTGCATCTGTTGAAAAGTCCGATCAGAAGGCATCTGTTGAAAAGTCCGATCAGAAGGCACCTGTAGAAAAGTCTGAAACAACTGAATCTGTTGAAAAATCCGAACAAACTGAATCTATTGAAAAGTCTGAACAAGATGTTGACACTGTTGATGCTCCTGTATTGGAAGAGAAAGATATACTAGAAACAAAACTTGATAAAACAGTTGAAGAGATTAATTCAAAAGAACCGGATATTGAAACGAACAAATCCAAAGAAGTGTTGGAAGAAACAAGAACTGGAACTGAAACAAAGGCTACGTCTGAAAAAATAAACGAGGAAGTTAAAGTAACCGATAATGAAATATTAATAGAACAATTGAAACATGAAGACATTAAAACTACTGAAATGAAAGTCGTGGAAGATAGTGTGAGAGCAGATGAATCAAAAGAAGAAACTCGGAGAGAAGTAGAGGCAGAACAATTATCTGGGAAAAAAGAAACTGTTTCTATGGTAAATGTTGAAGAAGTTGCTTCCGTTAGTGAATCGCTTGTAGATAATATTGCCAAATCTGTAGCTGAAACGGAAACCATTGAAGCCAATACATCTGAACATGTTATGGCAAAGCAAGAAAGTATTTCTGCATCAGTTATGGAAGAATCAGTCTCTGAAGTTGTAAAGAAAGTTGATGGTATTGAAACCCATGAAACTGCTATAACAGAAAAACATGTTGCAGCTTCTGAATTCAAACCAACACCAGCTGATGATGAAACGAGTATGTTAAAGGAGGAAATATCGGTATCAGTTTCCGAGCAAGTGGATGGTAGTATTGTTCAAAAGGTTTCTGTAACTCAGAAACATGAAACACTTACCACAGATGAGGATGTCTCGAAAAGTACAAACATGGCCATGGCGTCAACTTCATTACAGGAAGAAAAAATTGAAGAAACTTCCTCAACTATTGTTGCCAGTTCCGAAACAAGCACGCTGATCTCAGTAAAAAGGGAAGAGACCTTGGTCTCGGGTAATGTGGTCTCCACTATATCAGAGACTACAGAAACGGTATCGGCATCCGGCATCGAAGACTCTATTGTTGAGTCTGCAGTTGCTAGCAATTTGGATACGGCAAAGGTCACTGAATCTAGAGAATCAGTCAGAGAATTTGTTACAAATGACAGTGAAATTGAAGAAATGAAGAAAGAACTTTTAGAAGATATGGGAGTAACCTCAGCCGAATGTGGGAAATTCCTCATGGGCTCACATGAGGATATATCGGCAATTATTGATAAAATTGAGAAGAAAGTAAGTTTTATAACGAGCTGATGCTGCCTTGTTCAGTGGTGTTTTCCTGCTATCCATTAAATGCATATGTGGTCTTGTAGCCTAATATGTATAAACTGTACTTTCCTTTCAGGTTCTGTGAATTCCCTTATTCAAACGAACTGTGTCTTTCTCACCGCTGCATCATGAACCAACGGAATCCCAACATTTATTCCATCCAACCTACCTACCTCACCCTTCCATCTGTCCTGACAATCTTAGTAGAATACAGTGGATATTAGACGACTGTCTAGTTGCAATGCAACCAGTTACAAAATGTATATACAGTCGCCCAAATGCATTTATGCGGTAGTGACTTTAAATAAATTTAATAGTCAAAATGAATATTTTCCAATACGATTACTCTTCACTACCAAGTGTTCTATAAGTTTAGATTTCTACCTCTACAAGTGCTACTTCGATCATGGTTTGTAGTTAAGCTGCATGCTTCCGTATCTCCAATATGATGTTATGCAATTTATCTCTATACTGTTTGCATATGTGCATGCTTGTGTGTGTGCGTTTACGTTTATTTATTTGTCGCTATCGGTTGCCCATATGAGCGACACCTCCTGAAGAGATTAATCATTTTAGATTTTTTAGAGGATAGTGCAATGATACAGACCCATTCCAGAGTCTCCTCTGGTTCTTATACGTGCACGGTGTACAGTACCGACACGAGACCTCGGTTTAACGTCCCCAATTTTATTAGGGTCAGACCGGGGGATCGAACCTGTGATCCCTGGATTACCAGTCCAGCGTGTTACCACTGGACTACCACTGGACTACAGATCCGCCTGTATGTTTGTGTTTGGACTGATACAATTAAAGTATCCCTAGTTTAAAACACTGTCGTGACGTCACACCTTTGTACTTTACTTGCAATCCATTATTACCGGTATATTAAATCCTTGACGTACGTACCGGTACGAAATTAACAATTTTAATTAGTAGGATCTTGTTATATTAGTGTGTTTTAAGTAAGATATAAGCCTCAAATAGATCCAATATATAAGATATTGGTAATGTCTTCGGTGCTAAGCTATTCACACAGTCCAATATTTTACATATTGGATCGTTTTCGGCTTGTATCCTACCGGTATACATAACATAACATAACATAACAGTGATCATTATTTGTATGTGAAAATATGTGGAATCGAACATGATGAGGAATGCCATGGATCATCAATAACTGTCAATGCAAACAGGCTTCTATCAAGATTGACACTAGAAAGCTCGTCCAATGTCATTCATCAGTTAATAATACTTGTTTTATATAGCTAATATTTTCACATGACTTGAAAAGTTGGTTTTTATAGTTTAATAATCAACGTTATCACCACGATCATCATCATCATCAACAACATCATCAACAACATCATCGCCATCATCATCATCATCAACATCATCATCATCATCATCATCGCCATCATCAACATCATCGCCATCATCAACATCATCAACATCATCATCATCATCACCATCATCAACATCATCATCATCGCCATCATCAACATCATCATCGCCATCATCAACATCATCATTATCATCAATGTGTCTGCTAATATAACATATGTCTATATTATATTGTGATTAATTTATTTTAAATAAATTCGTATTTTTGTTTATACAATGTGTGTTTTGCCACTTTGCAGTTTGTGATGAATCAGATTACTCCCCATCTCACAGCATGGTGAATGAAAACAACCCTCATATCTTTGAGGGGAAAAAAGAACGCAAACTAACCACCACCACCACCGCATGTTTAATACAAGATGCATGTCGATCATATTCCAAGAATACAGGAAGCATAATTCTTGCACATCATCATGTTGATTTCAACTATGTTACTTCAATGTGTAGCATACAGTTAGTATATGTGATACTTGCCGTATCTCTCTTTAACCCATTTGATTCTGGACACCGTTTAAACGGTATTTGCAATCAACATAGAGCCAGATCGGCCGCCACGGAATGTGCCGTCTTATCAGGTTATATGCTGTTTGCTATTCAGATGACCTTGCTAAGACACTTGGCTATGTAGCAAACAACATAGATCCTGATCAGCAAGTCTTTAAATGCATCCAGAATGAAATGTGTTAAGCCAGCAGTATTATGTTCTCCAGCTCTTCATTCAATAAATTTTCAAAAACGTATGTGCTTTATTTTTGTATAAGTTGTACATGTATATTTCAAAACCAAATTTTAGTATTTTGTTAATTTTCAAAAACGTATGCAATACAATAAATTTTTCAAAATTTAATTTTCAAAAACAAAAATATGTAGGCTATGTATATGTATTTGGTAATTTCAAAATATGTCTGTCAGTTCTAAAATTATTATATTTCAGAACTGTGTGTGTTGTTTCCCCTCAATTTTCAATACAAGCTTATCGATTTTCAAGTATCAGCAATTAAGACTTTTGTTTTCTATTAATTGTCCAAAATTGTAACAAATAAAAACAACACATTAACATAAAAAATTGTTTAATATTAACATATTTTAATGTTCATTGATGTAATGTTTCCTGTTTTAATTTCGTTAGCCTGATGAAGAAGAGATTGAAAAAGTAGCCACAAACAGATACATCGACGACGCCTTGATGTTCTGTTAAAGGGAGTTTGGACTGAGGTATTTCTTTGTCACTTTGAGAACCGAGTCTTTTAAGCATGCAATTGTGATACATTGATGTTCTGTTACATTCTGTACTGCGTGATCGCATTGATGTACTGTTACATTCTGTACTGCGTGATCGCATTGATGTTCTGTTGCATTCTGTACTACGTGATCACATTGATGATCTGTTACATTCTGTACTGCGTGATCGCATTGATGTTCTGTTACATTCTGTACTGCGTGATCGCATTGATGTTCTGTTACATTCTGTACTGCGTGATCGCATTGATGTTCTATTACATTCTGTACTGCGTGATCGCATTCATGTTCTGTTACATTCTGTACTGCGTGATCGCATTGATGTACTGTTACATTCTGTACTGCGTGATCGCATTGATGTTCTGTTACATTCTGTACTGCGTGATCGCATTCATGTACTGTTACATTCTGTACTGCGTGATCACATTCATGTTCTGTTACATTCTGTACTGCGTGATCGCATTCATGTTCTGTTACATTCTGTACTGCGTGATCACATTCATGTTCTGTTACATTCTGTACTGCGTGATCACATTCATGTTCTGTTACATTCTGTACTGCGTGATCACATTCATGTTCTGTTACATTCTGTACTGCGTGATCACATTCATGTTCTGTTACATTCTGTACTGCGTGATCACATTCATGTTCTGTTACATTCTGTACTGCGTGATCACATTCATGTTCTGTTACATTCTACCGAAGGATTGCAACGCATGTAATATTGTGTTTAGGATTTCACATTTAAATGAGATGACCCATCCAAGATATAATAATAACTACAGTCAAATATGTGTTAGTGGTCACCTCTATTAAGCAGCCAACCTGTACTAAGCAGCCAGCTTCCTGAATCCCAATGTGTTGTTTTATTATACATTTGACCTCTATTAAGCAGCCGACCTGTACTAAGCAGCCAGCTTCCTGAATCCCAATGTGTTGTTTTATTATACATTTGACCTCTATTAAGCAGCCGACCTATACTAAGCAGCCAGCTTCCTGAATCCCAATGTGTTGTTTTATTATACATTTGACCTCTATTAAGCAGCCGACCTGTACTAAGCAGCCAGCTTCCTGAATCCCAATGTGTTGTTTTATTATACATTTGACCTCTATTAAGCAGCCGACCTATACTAAGCAGCCAGCTTCCTGAATCCCAATGTGTTGTTTTATTATACATTTGACCTCTATTAAGCAGCCGACCTGTACTAAGCAGCCAGCTTCCTGAATCCCAATGTGTTGTTTTATTATACATTTGACCTCTATTAAGCAGCCGACCTATACTAAGCAGCCAGCTTCCTGAATCCCAATGTGTTGTTTTATTATACATTTGACCTCTATTAAGCAGCCGACCTGTACTAAGCAGCCAGCTTCCTGAATCCCAATGTGTTGTTTTATTATACATTTGACCTCTATTAAGCAGCTACCTGTGCTAATCAGCCACTATCTGTGGTTCCCTTGGCTGGATGCTTAAGACAGGTTTGACTGTACACATGTTTGTTTTCATCAGGGGCGGCCGAGTGGTTAATTGCTGTCGAATTATTTTATATGAGCTGATATCTATCCAGAAGATCGGTGGTTATATACTGGTGACACTGGTCCATGTCCTTGGAGACGTCCGCCATGGCCCCGTGAAGAGTTATCTTTTCTTTGTAAGGGACGGACTCCCTAGAAATATTTCTCCACTAATAACAGCTGCAGAGTATATATATATAACCTCATTTGTTGGTGCGACCCAAATTTACAGACAGATACGTAGTCCAGTGGTGAACACGATGGACTGGGAATCCAGGTATCGCAGGTTCGATCCCCCGTCTGACCCTAATTAACAGTCTTTCAGATGGGACTTTAACCCAAGGTCTAGGTCGGTGTTGTACACTGCACGTAAAAGAACCAGAGGAGACTCTGGAATGGGTCTCTATCTGTACCATTGTACTATCCTCCATCCTCCAAACATCTAAAATTACTAATCTCTTCAGGAAGTGTCGCTCATATGGGCAACCGGTAGCGATGATAAATAAGCGTAAAATCACTCACACAAAATGATAACGCTTGAATACACACAAGTCCGCCTTCGTGGTCGAGTGGTTACGGTCGCTGACTTGTATACCACTGTAACCTATCATCACTGATGGTCACGGGTTCGAGCCCCGCTCAGGCCGTGTCTCGTTTATATGAAAAAGTTGGCAGTTTCTTACGGAGGTTGGTGCACCCAAGTACTGGTTAACCGCTGGAGCCTGCACAGGAAAGGTATTGTTAGGTAAACTGCCCGCCGGCGATATAGCCCAAAATGGTGCTGATGCAGGGGTAAAACCCCTATATAAAATATAAATATAACATAATTGAATACACACGAAAAACGTCTGTAGGCCCTATAAATGAAGGCCATTTTGCATTTTAGATTAATATTTCGGATGCACTGGATGCATTTCATCTTACTGTTTTTTTTCAGGTTGCATTGTTTATGGACAACCTCAATATGCGGAGACCACCATGAATTGTGTCTGAATATTCGGAAACTGTGGAATATTGTGTGTTATATTACAATATTTTTAGACGTATAATATCATCGTATAGTTTGTTTGTATTAAATGTGTATTGTATACGATATCCAATTATGTATAATCATAGTCTGTATACGCCGATTATATATATATATTATGTTTAAATATACCACATTGATAGAGTATAACTGTTAGGCACTTAGCCAAGGACAATGTATAGCTGTGAGGCACTTAGCCAAGGACAGTATATAACTGTTAGGCACTTAGCCAAGGACAGTGTATAGCTGTGAGGCACTTCATCAAGGACAGTGTATAGCTGTGAGGTGCTTAGCCAAGGACAGTGTATAACTGTTAGGCACTTAGCCAAGGACAATGTATAGCTGTGAGGCACTTCATCAAGGACAATGTATTGCTGTGAGGCACTTAGCCAAGGACAGTATATAACTGTTAGGCACTTATTCAAGGACAGTGTATAGCTGTGAGGCACTTAGCCAAGGACAGTATATAACTGTTAGGCACTTAGCCAAGGACAGTGTATAGCTGTGAGGCACTTCATCAAGGACAGTGTATAGCTGTGAGGTGCTTAGCCAAGGACAGTGTATAACTGTTAGGCACTTAGCCAAGGACAATGTATAGCTGTGAGGCACTTCATCAAGGACAGTGTATTGCTGTGAGGCACTTAGCCAAGGACAGTATATAACTGTTAGGCACTTAGCCAAGGACAGTGTATAGCTGTGAGGCACTTAGCCAAGGACAATATATAACTGTTAGGCACTTAGCCAAGGACAATGTATAGCTGTGAGGCACTTCATCAAGGACAGTGTATAGCTGTGAGGTGCTTAGCCAAGGACAGTGTATAACTGTTAGGCACTTAGCCAAGGACAGTGTATAGCTGTGAGGCACTTCATCAAGGACAGTGTATAGCTGTGAGGTGCTTAGCCAAGGACAGTGTATAACTGTTAGGCACTTAGCCAAGGACAATGTATAGCTGTGAGGCACTTCATCAAGGACAATGTATTGCTGTGAGGCACTTAGCCAAGGACAGTATATAACTGTTAGGCACTTATTCAAGGACAGTGTATAGCTGTGAGGCACTTAGCCAAGGACAGTATATAACTGTTAGGCACTTAGCCAAGGACAGTGTATAGCTGTGAGGCACTTCATCAAGGACAGTGTATAGCTGTGAGGTGCTTAGCCAAGGACAGTGTATAACTGTTAGGCACTTAGCCAAGGACAATGTATAGCTGTGAGGCACTTCATCAAGGACAGTGTATTGCTGTGAGGCACTTAGCCAAGGACAGTATATAACTGTTAGGCACTTAGCAAGGACAGTGTATAGCTGTGAGGCACTTAGCCAAGGACAATATATAACTGTTAGGCACTTAGCCAAGGACAATGTATAGCTGTGAGGCACTTCATCAAGGACAGTGTATAGCTGTGAGGTGCTTAGCCAAGGACAGTGTATAACTGTTAGGCACTTAGCCAAGGACAATGTATAGCTGTGAGGCACTTCATCAAGGACAGTGTATTGCTGTGAGGCACTTAGCCAAGGACAGTGTATAACTGTTAGGCACTTAGCCAAGGACAATGTATAGCTGTGAGGCACTTCATCAAGGACAGTGTATAACTGTGAGGAACGTAGTCAAGGACAGTGTATAACTTTGAGGTGCTTAGTCAAGGACAGTGTATAACTGTGAGGCACTTAGTCAAGGACAGTGTATAACTGTGAGGCACTTCGTCAAGGACAGTGTATAACTGTGAGGCACTTCGTCAAGGACAGTGTATAACTGTGAGGCACTTAGTCAAGGACAGTGTATAACTGTGAGGCACTTAGTCAAGGACTGTGTATAACTGTGAGGTGCTTAGTCAAGGACAGTGTATAACTGTGAGGTGCTTAGCCAAGGACAGTGTATAACTGTGAGGTGTTTAGTCAAGGACAGTGGTTAAAAAATCTCATGTAAGTTAGAATATATACATATTGTGAAATTTGAACGTTACGACTTGTGCCAGGACACTAACACACTTATGTCGGAATTATATATATATATATAACCGTATATATTTATGAATAGTTGACACGTTTGCTACTACAGCTTTCACTCTGCTGTGGCTATAGAATCCAGGACTGGAGGTATTCGGACTAAAAGTTATATCCAGCATTCTGATCCAATGTTAATCGAATTCTTGTCTAGAGCTTGTCTAGAGCGTGCTGATTCTGATGGTCAAACAGTACAAGCATGACATCCGTCTTGGGCTGGCTGGTTGAGTTTTTGTGCAAATCTGATTCGACCAATTGTTGAACATCAGGTACCGTATTTCTCCCAAATGACATCGTACAGTTGAGTAAAACTTTGCTGTGTAGAACTGAGATTGTAAAGGTGCGTTTTTGAAGTCCTTTAGCCGATAGCTACCTCCTAGTGTTTTACTTGCATCTGCCTACTTTTCTTATATTACACACTCCAGTTTGTACACACTTTTGATGTTAATTATATGTTAAGCACCGTTTTACACACAGTGATATCTTGTTTTACCAGGCACCGTTTCTGTGTATGTCTCTTGTGTGAAAATAGCAGAAAATAAAAGTTTAGCAACTTTATCAGCATCTTTATTTAGTTGAGGCATAAGTTGTTTAGCAACTTTATTTAGTCGAGGCATTGGTTGTTATAATCGAATCGACAAGTGAATAATCGGTCGTGGACACGCGTTTGTATCTTACTTGCATTATCTATTATGTTCTGTATATGCTCAAATAACTGAAGCAAGTTGTAACAACTTATATTAATCACTCTCGTTGGCACGTATGAAAGCGTATATGTAGTCATTCGTGTGGGAGGAAACCATAGTACCCGGAGAAAACCGACCAGGCGACCAGCGTACCATCACACATACTTCCCGGTCGGAGGATCGAACCCGGGTTGCATTGGTGAGAAGCGAGCGCGCTAACCACTGCACTAATCAGACAGCTGTATATCGCACAAAAGGAGGACCAAAACAAAACGAACAGTTAGTGATATAATGGGGGGCCTTAGGGATATTACCATTCAAATTCTTCCAAATTTGCCATACTCTTACGATATTTTACTGGTCCTCTCAGGACCCATCTCTTGATGTGCAATTGAACTGCCTTGGATGTCTTCTCCAATGTCCTCGACAGATGGTTGCGTCATCAAGTGACAGTTCTGTGAAGCCCCCTGATGCGATTGATATCTACCCACTCTTCACAGACAATGAAACAGTTAATGCAGCTGGCTGTGCAGGGCATCCAGTTCCTCAACCAGGTCCAGACGAGCGTATACAGATCAACCATGCTATCGTCAAACTCGTCCAATGGCAATAAATTCCAGGACACTTTGGTTGAAGACACGCTGCTGGCCGTGATTTGGTTGAAGACAAGCTGCTGGCTGTGATTTGTGCATCTTATCGAGCTCACTAGGTACACCCCATCACATTTCCCTCGTATCTGCTCCAGCAGACCACCTACCCTGATGAGTAATGGGCCCAGAAAAGCATGAAGATTGCATGGACTGCTTCGATCAGCTTACCTGACACAGACACACATGAAGCGGATTGAAAGGTCATTGTTGTGGTGCAGTCAGTCACTTCACAACTGGAAGCAGAATCGACTACATTCTCTTGTTCTATCATCACTGATGGTCACGGGTTCGAGCCCCGCTCAGACCGTGTCTCATTTATATGAAAAAGTTGGCAGTTTCTTACGGAGGTTGGTGCACCCAAGTACTGGTTAACCGTTGGAGCCTGCCCAGGAAAGGTGTTGTTAAGTAAACTGCCCACCGGCGATATAGCCTAAAATGGTGCTGATGCAGGCGTAAACCTGAAATATAACATAACATTCTCTTGTACTGTGGTTGCAAAAAAGGCATGCATGGGAACATGTAAATGCAACAGTTCTGGTAACCGGCGTAATACCCTATGACGCGATGATGGCGGCTAGTCCGTGATGGATCAGTGGTTTGCTTCAGGTGCTAACATCCAACATGTTCTCTTCTCGATAGTGATACACAGTCAAACCTGTCTTAAGCAGCCAGCCGAGGGAGTCAGAGATTGTGGCTGCTTAGCACAGGTGGCTGCTTAATAGAGGTCAAATATATAATAAAACAACTGATTGAGAATCTGGAAACTGGCTTCTTAATACAGGTTGGCTGCTTATTGGAGGTGACCACTAATACAGGTTTGACTGTATATTTAAGTTGTAAAAACTTGTTTCGCAATAGAGCTATTAAAATAAATGTGCATAAACTAAGTTGCTTACATAGGAAGCAAAATCAATCACTTGACGTTCATTGCTGCTGAACTATCCATTCAGTGCTGCTGAACTATCGTGCAGTGCTGCTGCATTCTTGTCTTCAGATGTTATTTCTGAAGTAGTTCCTTGTGAAAACTGTGTGGTAAAATATCGCCTATAACCATCGTGATAACTTTAGAATAGGATTCCCTGTAAATCACGTGAAAGTTGTGTTTAAAACTCGCGACTTTTATGACATCTCTATAATGCAAGACGCCCATACTCGTTCATGACATCTAGCACGTCGTATTATCTTGAAACATCATATCAAGGTCAGGTTAGATTACCCCAGATATCCGGAGGCAAACGAATGAAGTACTGCTTGTAAATCGCGACAAAAATGACCTTACAATCAAGATCACATAATTGGATTCATCGACCTGGAAAACCAATGGTTTCCGCCATGCCTTTTGGTTATTTAACTGATTTTCCCAAATTAGTGGCGGCCATTTTGTATATCGCCAATATAGTGGCAACATTTCTGCCAAATTTGCTGCTTTTGCAAGAATCTGAACCAAACGACCTCACAATATCGGGCGTCGACTAATAATACACCTCTATACATGTATGTGTATAGCTGGTGTTTTCCATGTGGTCATTTGAATTGTGATTTTTTAATAATTTTTCACAAACTTGAAGGTGACATTCCTGATCAATACTGTGCAATCTGACACTAGATACGAGCTTGGTGTCTGGATTAATTCTAACGTTTTTTTTTCCAGCCACACCTACATTTTTAGATGAACAAGCAAATGCTGTTAATTAAAACGTTCATGAACAATGACGACATGGTATTGGTCGCCTTTTAGTGTTTTTGTATTTTAGTAACGAGGGAGAACTATGAAAGTATGGAGTTAATGTCAGTTCCTCATTACGAGTGCAAACGTTACACGTATTTCTTAAAAATTGTGCCCATTTTTCATAGTCCGTAATAGGTTTAATAGTCCATAATAGAGCTTTCATAGTCTGTAATAGAGCTTCCATAGTCCGTAATAGGTTTCATAGTCCGTAATAGAGCTTTCATAGTCCGTAATAGAGCTGCTTTCATAGTCCGTAATAGAGCTTTCATAGTCCGTAATAGGTTTCATAGTCCGTAATAGAGCTTTCATAGTCCGTAATAGCTTTCATAGTCCGTAATAGAGCTTTCATAGTCTGTACTAACTTTCATAGTCCGTAATAGAGCTTTCATAGTCTGTAATAGCTTTCATAGTCCGTAATAGAGCTTTCATAGCCTGTAATAGCTTTCATAGTCTGTACTAGCTTTCATAGTCCGTAATAGAGCTTTCATAGTCTGTAATAGCTTTCATAGTCCGTAATAGAGCTTTCATATTCCGTAATAGCTTTCATAGTCCGTAATAGGTTTTATAGTCCGTAATAGGTTTTTTAGTCCGTAATAGAGCTTTCATAGTCCGTAATAGCTTTCATAGTCCGTAATAGGTTTCATAGTCGTCGATATATTTTTGCTAGAAGTTAAAAAGTGAAAAAAGCGACAGACTGGAACCCAGGCTAAGTCCGTACTAAGAGGTTTCATAGTCCGTATTAGAGGTGCCGGATTGGGTTTTTTCATAGTCCGTATTAGAGGTGCCGGATGGGTTTATTTCATAGTCTGTATTAGAGGTGCCGGATTGGGGTTTTTTTATAGTCCGTATTAGAGGTGCCGGATTGGGGTTTTTCAGTCTGTATTTGAGGTGCCGGATTGGGTTTTTTCATAGTCCGTATTAGAGGTGCTGGATTGGGTTTTTTTCATAGTCCGTATTAGAGGTGCCGGATTGGGGGGTTTTCATAGTCCGTATTAGAGGTGCCGGATTGGGGGATTTTTATAGTCCGTATTAGAGGTTCCGGATTGGGGGGTTTTCATAGTCCGTATTAGAGGTGCCGGATTGGGGTTTTTCACAGTCCGTATTAGAGGTGCCGGATTGGGGATTTTCATAGTCCGTATTAGAAGTGCCGGATTGGGGATTTTCATAGTCCGTATTAGAAGTGCCGGATTGGGGTTTTTTCATAGTCCGTATTAGAGGTGCCGGATTGGGGATTTTCATAGTCCGTATTAGAAGTGCCGGATTGGGGATTTTCATAGTCCGTATTAGAAGTGCCGGATTGGGTTTTTCACAGTCCGTATTAGAGGTGCCGGATTGGGGTTTTTTCATAGTCCGTATTAGAGGTGCCGGATTGGGGTTTTTTCACAGTCCGTATTAGAGGTGCCGGATTGGGGATTTTCATAGTCCGTATTAGAAGTGCCGGATTGGGGTTTTTTCACAGTCCGTATTAGAGGTGCCGGATTGGGGATTTTCATAGTCCGTATTAGAAGTGCCGGATTGGGGTTTTTTCATAGTCCGTATTAGAGGTGCCGGATTGGGGTTTTTCATAGTCCGTATTAGAGGTGCCGGATTGGGGATTTTCATAGTCCGTATTAGAAGTGCCGGATTGGGGTTTTCATAGTCCGTATTAGAGGTGCCGGATTGGGGTTTTTTCATAGTCCGTATTAGAGGTGCCGGATTGGGGTTTTTTTAGTCCGTATTAGAGGTGCCGGATTGGGGTTTTTCATAGTCCGTATTAGAGGTGCCGGATTGGGGTTTTTTCATAGTCCGTATTAGAGGTGCCGGATTGGGGTTTTTCATAGTCTGTATTTGAGGTGCCGGATTGGGGGGTTTTCATAGTCCGTATTAGAGGTGCCGGATTGGGGTTTTTCATAGTCCGTATTAGAGGTGCCGGATTGGGGTTTTTCATAGTCCGTATTAGAGGTGCCGGATTGTTGTTTTTTCATAGTCCTTATTAGAGGTGCCGGTTTGGGGTTTTTTCATTGTCTGTATTAGACGTGTCGGATTGGGGTTTTTTCATAGTCTGTATTAGAGGTGCCGGATTGGGGTTTTTTCATAGTCCGTATTAGAGGTGCCGGATTGGGGTTTTTTCATAGTTTGTAATAGAGGAGCCGGATTGGTTTTTTTTTCATAGTTTGTAATAGAGGCACGGATTGGGTTTTTTCACAGTTTGCAATATGTATAATGCGCGATAGCTAAATGGCTGTCGTTTGTATGGAGGTATAATAATATATTAACCTAAATCTCTATGAAGTCCCAGTAATATCTATGGAGGTGGGATATATATGGCGACTACTTATTCACTGCATGATAGCTAAATGGCTGTCGTTTGTATGGAGATATAATAATATATTAACCTAAATCTCTATGAAGGAAAGGGTTAAATTGCTGTCGTTTGTATGGAGATATAATAGAATATTAACATAGAAGGAAAGGGTTAATTGACAAAGTGTATGTAATATATTAAATACACTTCCAAGTCCGAGATTGTTCCAGAAATTGTCTCGGTGAAGCATAAACAAATGCACACCTCAGTTCTCTATTTTAATCGACTATGTCTGAAAGACATCAATCATGCCGCATAATGGATTTCAATAGTTTATTAAACGTAAAATAATATAAAAATGAAATAAACAAAATGATTATATACAACAGTGAATAATAGTCTTCTTAATTGTCTAAAGGACCCGTTTTGACAATATTTGTTCAGGACTCAAATTCCTGGTAATTTAATCAATGCACTATGTGATGGAAACATATTTGCAAACAAAATGCGCGTTTCCAATCTTCCATCACAAATATGTTTCTAGATGGGCCAAAAGAAAGTGTGGATTTGTTCAATGGCACAACTAATCGGGGATATGACCGTATTTGCAGAAATGGAAATACTTAATTACCATGTGCATATGAAAAGTAATGTCGCTACGCTACAAACTAATTTTGAACGCTTTTCTAAGAGCATACAAATATCCCACAATCAATGTTTACGATTTTGAATTGCATTCAATTAATCAACACAACCTAATTAGGGCATTCGAAGCTCAGAATGGACGACAAGTCAATTTCGCAACTTCCACAAAGCAGATATATCTATAATGTTACGGGCTTTACGGCCATATTCCTTGTTTAGTCTGGTTGGTCGTTTTCGGAGGGTTTAAAGCTTTGGTATGCCCCACCCACCACGTGAACAACCGATCTAGCGCTACATTTGAAATTGGCGAGAGCCAAGTGATTTTATGTCGACGACACTTGATCGCGGAGAACTATTATATCAGTTCACATCCCTCCCACACAGAACGTGGGCAGCATCTATGTCACATATGCATCATTTAAAATAAAATATTGAGGGATATTGCTACACATTATACAAATATACATGTACTATTATATATATGTTGCGAGTATTTAATTGCACAAGCCAAATTGCTGTTTAACAAATCAAATTCGTGTGCTTTTCTATGAGAATATGACATTGTGCTATATATCGGTGCATATGATGTACAAATGGAACACGATATTTTAAAACTCCAAGCAGTGGTCAAGTACGACTGCTGCAACCATAGAGCGGCATATAATGTCGAATGATGATGAATTTGTACAATACACTTGGCCAGTTGTTTCATTTCTCGGCCATAGGAATGAATTGCGGGCGCCGCCACATACCACGTGTAGTTCATACATCGATGGAAACTTTAAATAAATCGAACAATGCAGAGGTCTCATTTGGAAAGGCGAGATATAACTGGTTTGGAGTTTTTTCTGTTTTGGCTAGCGGGTATAAAATGAAGCGGTAATACACAAAATAAATCAAATACTCTTAATAAAAACATTCTGCATTTAGTAATATTTTCCTAAATTCATTTCCCGTCGTGCACAGTATTACTGTTCTTACAAGTTGTTGCAATTATATCGTCTAATTCATCTTGCAAGTTACTGAAAGTGACCACTTGAAATACATCCGTCTTGCTTGATGCTATCTGCTCCATCTCCGAGTGATCGTTCATATTTACGGCGATCGGTATAATTCTGGCTCCCTTGTCTTTAATATATTGTGCTGCTTGTACTGTCTCGCGTTCATCTACATTTCCATTTCCGTCGGCTATTACGAAGATGATGTTCTCTGCGTCGTATCGATCACCTAGTACATGCACGGAGATCTCGTTAGCTGTTCGGAATGCTCCGACAAGGTTCGTGTTGCCAGGTCGGTATCGTGCATACTTTACTGCATTCTGGATAACCGGAAGTCTGGTGTACCGCCCGAGCGAGAACACGATTTGAACGTCAGTGCTATACGTGATCAAGGAGAAACGATTGTAGCTGCCTTTGCCGCTGAACTCCTAGACGAGGGGTGTGATGAAGTTGAGAGCAGATTCGAAGTTATCGCTTGTCTCACGGAGACGCATGCTGAAATATAAGGCTTTGCTCCATGGTGAAATAGCACACTTAATACAAGATACAAGCGACCTTGACCATTCAACCACGGAGGCAGACAGCAGCACACAATTTCTAAACTGGTCACTTATCAAAAATATAAGAATATTTATATGGGGTTATTAGTTTTTCCAATTCCTGTTAATTAAGTATATATATTGGATCACTCTACCTCCCTGGAGCAGATGGAAATCGAACCACTCGGTTGGAAATATGCGACACTCGCCACTATCTCACACACACACACTCGCCCCTCTATCTCACAAAAACTCGCCCCTATTTCTCTCACTCCCCCTATCTCTCTCACCCCACTATCGCCCCTCTATCTCTCGCCCCTCACTCCACTTATCTCTCTCTCGCCCTCTATATCTCTCGCCCCTCTATATCTCACTCTCGCCCCTCTATCTCACAAACACGCTCCCTCTCGCCCCTCTATCTCACAAACACGCTCCCTCTCGCCCCTCTATCTCACAAACACGCTCCCTCTATCTCGCACTCTCACACACTCTCGCCTCTATATCTCTATCTCACACAATCGCTCCCTCTCGCCCCTCTATCTCACACACTCGCTCGTCCCCTCTATTCGCCCCTCTCTCTATATTTCGCCCCCTCTCTATCTCGCCCACTCGCTCTCTATCTCTCACTCTCGCCCCTCTATCTCACAAGCACTCCCTCTCGCCCCTCTATCTCTCACTCTCGACCCTCTATCTCACAAGCACTCCCTCTCGCCCTATATCTCTCACTCTCGCCCCTCTATCTCACAAACACTCCTCTCGCCCCTCTATCTCACAAACACTTACTCTCGCCCCCCTCTATCTCTCGCCCCCTCTAACTTATCTCTCGCCCTCTCTCTCACGATCTATCACTCGCGCCCCCTCTATATCTCTCGCCCCTCTATCTTTCGCCCCCTCTATAGTCTCTCTCTATCTCTCGTCCCTCTATCTCTCACTCTCGCGCCTCTCTCTCACGCCCCCTCTCTCTCTCACCCCCTCTCTATCTTATCTCACGCCCCTCTATCTCTCACTCTCGCCCCTCTCTCACGCCCCGTCTCTCTCACCCACTCTATCTTATCTCTCGCCCCTCTATCTCTCGCCCCCTCTCTATATCTCGCCCTTCTCTCTATCTCTCGCCTCCTCTCGACAGCAATTTAACCATTTCCTTCATAGAGATTTAGGTTAATATAGTATTATATCTCCATACAAACGACAGCCATTTAACCCATTCCCTCATAGAGATTTAGGTTAATATACTATTATATCTCCATACAAACGACAGCCATTTAGCTACCATGCAGTGGATAAGTAGTCGCCATATCTATTCCACCTCCATAGATATTACTGGGACTACATGAGATTGTGGCCTTTATTATTAACATTGGTTTGGTTACTACATAGTAGGGATGGCAACGAATAGCGATTTCAGTATTCGGTCGGGAAGATATTCGAATATAATTTTGTGAAAAACTCAAAATATCTCAAACACATACGTTTTCACAATTAATCTACTTTCTGTTTTATGGCCTATGTTATATCTTCTTCCTGTAAATTTGGCGTAAATTTTGACTCAATCAGTTATTTTTATCGTCCACTGTACACGCTACCATTCCCGATGAGACTTAAGTTAGTACACCAAATTAATACCTATGCTACTATATATAATAAATGAAACATTCTATATATAGGAACATGCTAAACTTTATTCAAATTCAATTACTTGGAAACATTTCAATGTGTACTAAATTTCACAGATACAATAATTATATATGTCCATAAATGTCAACGGGTAGTACAGTACGATCTCACCATGCGTGCACATTAAAACTCAATGTCACAACCTTTTTGAACGTTGTTCTTGTTCAAAAAAATAATGTTGTCAACAAAAGAAGTGGATAATCTGTTCCTTAGTTTGTTGATAAGTAGACCAGTTGCGGAGAAGATGCGTTCGGATGGGACTGACGTTGCTGGCACTGACAGTAGTCTACGGACGACGTGAACGACAGTGGGGAATTTCAGTTCATTTTTCCGCCACCACTCAAGGGATCCATTTTCTCGAGCAGATAGCTCTTTAACTGCTCAGACTGTTCCTTTACGTTTGTCTCAAACGCTAGAAAGTTCAATTTCCTACGCTTAGGCTTAGGTTCACAGTCACCACTAGTGTCACGTGAAGACAGTTTCAATGGTACGTCCTCCTCGTAGGCTTCCAGTGATTCCTCGGCGAAATGACGTTGTTCATTGGTGAGAAACGGGAGACGTTTGCAGCGCGGATCTAGTAGAGACGCTAGCATAGGTGTCGTCTTGGCGGCATCAAGCGACGACGGCTGAAATCGTCGCACAAGTTCACCACTGATGACCTCCTTCATTTTCACTATCAGACCACTATCAGCACTATCAATACTCAGGCAGTCATTCAGAAGCCCATGCACTATTGGAAATATTTCCGAACAACACACATCCATTTGGGAGCACATGTATGTGGTAGTCACGTCTGTCCTAAATTAAGCATTAACATTTAATGAGGACACCATCAAAAAAAAGTAATACTTTAAACAGTACTTTTGGGTAATATTGAGCACTTAATTAAAAATTTCCCCGCTAACTAACTATATAAATTTATTTAAAGTCGCCACCGCATAAATGCATTTGGGCGACTAAATAAGTTAAGATGATTCAAAGAACCGCGAGGGGTTCGACATTAGCGGAAGACAAATAGATAGTTAATAAACTATTATAATTACAATGCTATGGTGTTTAGAGGGCTATGTGGGTTGCAATAATCTCAGAGTGTGTTCGGTTTTCATATCTCCCACCCCCGCTCGCACACGATTGTGTACCAACGGGGGTCGGAGGTGGACCGGGTGAAGAAGCAATTACTAATTCTAAGAAGATTTAGACATAAGTTGGTCAGTAAATTGTTTGTTAGTTCATTCTATAGTCAATTTATACCGTATGTCCTTGGTGAGATAAAAACCGTGCAAATATTTGATTCTAAGTAGCATTCAAACCAGTGTAGAAGAAAACAAGGATACACACTAGATTTTTGAAATGTGTGTCCTAAACGAAATGAACAAGAAATTAGAAGGAGTGATCCAATGAGATGGATGCATGGAACTCTGATTGATCCAAAAAAATAAAAATAACTAGTTTAACCATAACAGCAGATAAATAATATAGAGACAGGTTTGACCTTTATTAGGGATCTTCGGGTATATTTTTATATCAGCATACCCCATCACCAAAATGTATTTAGAGTAGGTGATTTATAATGGGTTGCATAAGGTAGAGAGATAGATTAATCAAAATAGTAAGAAGGTAGAAGGGCACTGTCTGTCAGAAGAAAATCAACAGCTCATAGGTGTGTCCTTCATATATCCCAAGATCCCTAGTAGCACATAGTCAAACCTGCAACATATAGACTGCGTTGCCCGTTGAGGGTTGTACTAATAGATATCAATAAAGATATTACTACGAAGATTAAAAGTAAGACATAATGGCAAGTAGTTAGCTAGTCGCACAAACTGGTGTAAAAAATAGCAGGTGCCCCTGAGCAGAGAACGAGCGCTCAGGAATGTGCACTGACTGACCTCTGTAAATGTAAACAAACAATTGAAAGTTTTACGTTCGCGCGAACGAGAAAGAGATATGGCAGGTGCCCGTTTACCTTGTATAGTGCACAGCAGTATCGAGGTTGCTACGAAGATTAAAATTCATGGACTATCTTAATATGTATCTGTACTAAGACATTTAGTTGATTGATCCCAAGTACATATAGTTACTACCAGTCATACAGATATATAACTGGTAGTAAAATATCATCCATAGTTATGGAAAATGTCAACATGATAGAGAACTTCACCTATCACAAACGACTAAACCGTTAGAGGTATCAGCCTACTATGATGTTTGGTCAACTTTTTTAACATATATAAGTATCACCAAACTAAACTATCATGGGTTGCCCCTAAACATATTTACATAAAACTAATTCCATAGTAGGTTGTACAATGTGTGATATGTGTACCAAAAAAATAATACCCCCCCCCTATATGCCCCCGTGTACTGGGATCATAAAAATTACATCTAAAAAAGGCGGCTTAACCCCTGAGTGACAACGTTTAAAAATAATGTGGTAAAATACACTTCCGTACAAACAACGGTCACCTTCGTAGGGCCTTTAAAATTACATTTTAAGTATAAAAAACAATCAGTTCTTGGCTATTTACAATAAAACTTAGTCACACAGGGGAATGCCAAACTAATATCGATCGCTCGCGAGACGAAGATTTCATGGCAGGAGTACCGGTTCCGTTGTTTACTCGGTGATTTCGGAGACCGACCGACCGACCGCACGCAGTAATTGCTCATATAACTACTCAGCCGGCGAGGTTACTCATGCAACTTGAGGGTGTCTGATGACCTTAACTAGGGTGTCCTTGTTTGTCTTATATTTATAATTTCCCCGCTCAGGCCGTGTCTCATTTATATATGAAAAAGTTGGCAGTTTCTTACGGAGGTTGGTGCACCCAATTACTGGTTAACCGCTGGAGCCTGCCCAGGAAAGGTGTTGTTAGGTAAACTGCCCGCCGGCGATATAGACCAAAATGGTGCTGATGCAGGCGTAAAACCCGAAATATAACATAAATATAACATAATTAAAAAATTTAAATACATATGGGCGTGAATGTTGCTGCAAACTTTCAGTAATATTTCAAAGGTATTTTCTCGGCAAAACAATTTTAAAATCATAAAGACCCCCGATATTTACCCAGCAGCAACAATTTGCAAACAAATTAATTTGCAATATTGAATTGGTTCAATCAGTAATATAGATTAACATGTTTATAAATTAAACAATAAAATCAAACGCTACCTACCTTAGAACCTACTGTTCTGTTCTGTAATTATCCAATTTCATGGCAATTGTCAATTAACACCTGCCGTGGTTGCGAACACAACATGGTTTATTCACACCTCCTCGGGCGATTTCTTTTGTATTGTAACTTTGTAAGGTTTTATGATATATTGAAAAGAAAACAACGACGACGTATCTGATTATATGACAGTTTATTTAAATTTTGCAAATATATTTATTTCCTTCCGAATATTTGAATACTGTAATACTGTAGTATTCGAATATTCGGACGTTCCAGCGAATATTCCTTGCCATCCCTAGTTATAATAGACACCTCTGATAGACCACCTCTGATAGGCCACTTCTGATAGACCACCTCTGATAGACCACCTCTGAATAAAGACCTGTCTCTAAAGACCTTCAATATGAACCCCCATCAAGTCATTATCCATGCATTAAGACCACCTGTTTCTATTGACCTCAATTTTGATATCCCATCAAATCATTATCCATGTAAAGCCAAACCTGTCTTAAGCAGCCAGCCAACGGAATCAAGAAAGTGGCTGCTTAGCACATGTGGCTGTTTAATAGAGGGCAAATGTATAGTAAAATAACATATTCTGGAATCTGGAAACTGGCTGAAACAGGTTGGCTGCTCAATACAGGTGACCATTAACACAGGTTTGACTGTATATTAACCTCTATATAAAGAACACCTGAGAACAAAGACCATCTTACAGATGGATCTGTAGTCCAGTGGTAACACGCTGGACTGGTAATCCAGGGATCGCAGGTTCGATCCCCCGTCTGACCCTAATAAAATTAACAGTATTTCAGATGGGACGTTAAACCGAGGTCTCGTGTCGGTGCTTTACACCGTGCACGTAAAAGAACCAGAGGAGACTCTGGAATGGGTCTCTCTCTGTATCATTGCACTATCCTCCAAAAATCTAAAATAACTAATCTCCTCAGGAGGCGTCGCTCATATGGGCAACCTGTAGCGACGATAAATAAACGTAAAACACCAAAGACCATCTGTTGCCCTTCCCATGGATGGTCTTTATCGACAGGTTTGAGGGTAAATAATACAATAGCGAGCATTACAGTTTACCAATATGGCCGAGTCAATGACCCTTGAGGTCAAAATCTCAAGAGTCGAACTGGATTTTTCAAGAGTCAATATACATATTGGTACTTTCCGTACAGATAACTCTTTCCCAGACCATATAATAACCTGGACCAAGGTGTGTCTTGGGTGCAACCAGTAATTTTGTTATCATAATTAGAGAAAACATTGACTAGTTTGCTGAGCTTTGGGTTTAGAACCATACAAGTATTTATGCTTCACGTTACTTTGTGGCGTCCCTGGTCCAGTGGTAAATGTAGAGCATTGGATTTGGAATAGAACAGTCCGGGTTTGATACTCGGTCAGGCCACGTGGGTAGTGTCATTGAGCAAGAAGGCACCTCACACACATTGCTTAGTACTGGTTAACCACTTATGTCAATTATTCCTGCCCAGGAAAGCATGTCTAGGTCCCCGCAAGTGGTTTGACATAAATGTATCATACATAAATACAACTTGCATAGTTCTACATTATATCCCAAATGATCACGAATAGTTGATATGAACATGAGCCTTCTGGGGTCCTGCATCCAGATTAGCCTTGACAAACCAATAGAAATGTCGATTATACAAAATAATGCATTTAAATTTTTATTTTTAATGAAATTGGTACGAAACGGATAGAGTACGAAACGGATCGAGTACTGTTCTATGACATTGGTACGAAACGGATCGAGTATGAAACGGATCGAGTATTGTTCTATGACATTGTAAAACATGAATTTCTTATAAAGCGGACGTATTCATTTCAAAATCTAAAATGACTAATCTCTTCAGGAGGCGTCGCTCATATGGGTGTTGAAACATTTAAAACATTACAAACAAACAAACAATCAAACAAAGACTAAGTGACCTGTTGAAAAATTAAAACATTACATACAAACAAACAAACAAACAAACAAAGACTATGAAATCTGCATGAAAATAACTTGGAAATGTTGGAAAGATCTTCAAAGAAAAATGATTACAAAATTAAATGTATTTTGTTAATAAATCTATATCTAACTATTATTCTACGTCTCTAAATAATGTTATTTATTGTTGTACCATCAGGAAATAAGTTCATAAACACCAACCTTTCACTGCGGAAAATGTATCCGAGTATATGGGAGTGTACGGTACTGTCCTTTATGTGAACCCATTTCCCGCAGTTTTCTATGCGGGTATTTTAATGGAGTGTAATGAGCAGTTTTGTAATTTCTCGAAAGGTTCTGTGAAAGTAAACAGACTAGTTTAATTCAAGCAGCCTAATTTATTCAAGTGATATATTGTACACTGTGAGTGTGCTATTACTGCTTCCCACACATAGTCTGTTGCTGCTTCCCACATATAGTCTGCTGCTGCTTCCCACATATAGTCTGCTGTTGCTTCCCACATATAGTCTGTTGCTGCTTCCCACATATAGTCTGCTGGTTCCCACATATAGTCTGCTGTTGCTTCCCACATATAGTCTGCTGTTGCTTCCCAAATATAGTCTGCTGCTGCTTCCCACATATAGTCTGCTGTTGCTTCCCACATATAGTCTGCTGCTGCTATTACAGTATGCTACACTCCATGGATACCCGACTACCCTTTACATTCAAGCAGCCTAATTTATTCAAGTGATATATTGTACACTGTGATTGCATTGCTGTTGCTGTAGCTTCCCACATATAGTCTGCTGCTGCTATTACAGTATACTACACTCCATGGATACTCGATTCCTTGTCTACTGTCCAGTAGGATCTTGACTTTATTGAGTTCTGGTGATAATTGATGGACATTATGCGACTTCATCCCACACACATACACTGCCCCTGACTCATCTACTGTTAGTTGGTATGGGCTTCTCAGCTGAGAATCTGAATAGACAGCCTTGACCGTACCATCAATAGTCAGACTGGTCACAGTGTGTCTGCCCCAATCAGATACATATATAATAGTGTTGTCTGGACTGAGGGTCAAGTACCAAGGATTACTAAACAGAGGTTTCTTACTAGAATCTAGAATATCCAATGCTTTAATGACATTTCCAGACATGTCCAGTATCTGAATCCTTGCAGTGTTTTTGTATGAGACTATGAGACTATCACCGGTATAGGCAATCCCACAACACTCTCCTCCCGCCTTTATATCTTCACAATTTGTCACAGACATTGATTTAGAAAATGTCATCAATCTTATAATTCCTTGTTGAGGTAGTGTAATAGCAACTTTGTCATCTTTAATTTTGGTGATGTCCCAAGGGCTTGAGGACATATCCATTGTTTCAAATGAAGGATTGTTCTGCTGTATGTCGTTGTATATGAGGAGAGAACCATCCCAGCATGTTACTAGAAGTGTGTTCTCTGACAGCAGACATAGACTTGACAATGCAAGTTCCTTGATATTGATGTGGGTGTGGACAGCAGCAATTCTCTTTCTCATACTCTTTGGAAAATCCTCAAAGGTGAAGAAGTTGGTTCTCGTGTGGAGAGTTTCTAACTTTGAATCAATTTCATTTGGTTCAACCGTATAGTGCTTTATGTCATTGATCTCCTTCAATTTACTCACTTCCTGTTTAATCTTGTCTACAACTGTTTGTGTCAATTTCATTGCTATGAATAGTTTACACCTATGAACTAGTGTCTGATTCTGTACAAGGTCAGAGGATAATATTTTTAGGTCAACTGTCAAGGTCATATTTGTTGTCTTCAGGGCCTTCATGTTTTTCTTGTCAAAGTTCCCACAGTTTTCTACTTTCTGTGTAACATCTTTGAAAGCATAACTAAATTTATCGTCCAGTTTCTTTTGTTTGTCCGCTAATTGGTCAACCATCTCTTGCCTTTCTTTCTTCAGCTTTGCTATTATTTCTTCCATTTTCTTATCAAAGTTTTCAATTGTTTCTTTCTGGTAAGTTTTAAAAGTTCCTAGAATTTTTTCCTTGTGTTTTTTAATTGTTGATTTAGCATTTGTTTCTTGTAAATCAACACTTTGGACATTTGAATGTATTCTCTTTCCAATTTCTTCTAATTCCTTTGACACATTGTCCATGTCAAACATGAGGTGTTTAAGTTCTTGACTCTGCTCAATATGTTTAACAATTGTTGGTAAATGACTTAGATTTGAACAGTTGTTATGATTGATCACCTTACATTCAGAACATGCAATCTTGTCACATGGGGTGCAGTAAAACTTGATTATTTGGTTTGGATGATCAGAGCATTTTTCAAAACAGAAGTCTTGTGGCATACTTTGTTTGTCCTGGACAGTGTGTGTCGACATGTACAATTTATGATATTTCATGCAGTGTCCACACATATACTCCATACATTCTACACAAAATCCTTCTGCAGGTGCATATTTACTTGTAAGTTTATCACAATGTTCACAGTGCATTTCATGAATATCATCCGAGTCTTGTGTAAATGAAAACGAGGTCCTAAACTCACTTTGGTTTGAAGTAGCCATCATATTTATTCTATAATGTTATATAAATCCCAATAACAATATAAACTTATAACAAATACATACTAGATCGCAGCAAACTTGATTTTATTTCATTCTGTTCTCAACCAACTTCCTGTTTCATTGCTGAATGTAAAAGGCTGTATATTGAATCAATATGTTAGTTAAAATACCTTGGTAGATACAATTTTTGATAATAACCATGGTGCATGACGATTTGTCTCAAGTTACACTACTCTTAACATTTATATAAACGATTGTGTGGTTTCGTTATACCTGTGATAGATCAGTATTACATCTACCTGTGTTAGACTGGTATTACATTATACCTGTGTTAGACCGGTATTACATTATACCTGTGTTAGACCGGTATTACACTATACCTGTGTTAGACTGGTATTACATTATACCTGTGTTAGACCGGTATTACATTATACCTGTGTTAGACTGGTATTACATTATACCTGTGTTTGACCGGTATTACATTATACCTGTGTTAGACCAGTATTACATTATACCTGTGTTTGACCGGTATTACATTATATCTGTGTTAGACCGGTATTACCTTATACCTGTGTTAGACCATTATTACATTATACCTGTGTTAGACCGGTATTACATTATACCTGTGTTAGACCGGTATTACACTATACCTGTGTTAGACCGGTATTACACTATACCTGTGTTAGACCGGTATTACACTATACCTGTGTTAGACCAGTATTACACTATACCTGTGTTTGACCGGTATTACAGTATACCTGTGTTAGACAGGTATTACATTATACCTGTGTTAGACCGGTATTACAGTATACCTGTGTTAGACCGGTATTACATTATACCTGTGTTAGACCAGTATTACAATATACCTGTGTTAGACCAGTATTACATTATACCTGTGTTAGACCGGTATTACATTATACCTGTGTTAGACCAGTATTACAATATACCTGTGTTAGACCGGTATTACATTATACCTGTGTTAGACCGGTATTACATTATACCTGTGTTAGACCGGTATTACATTATACCTGTGTTAGACCGGTATTACATTATACCTGTGTTAGACCGGTATTACATTATACCTGTGTTAGAGTATTAATATACCTGTGTTGACGGTATTACTATACTGTGTTAGACGGTATTACTTATACCTGTGTTGACTATTACTATACCTGTGTTGAGGTATTAGGTATTACATATACCTGTGTTAGACCGGTATTTATACCTGTGTTAACGTATTACATTATACCTGTGTTAGACCGTATTACATTATACCTGTGTTAGACCGGTATTACATTATACCTGTGTTAGACCGGTATTACATTATACCTGTGTTAGACCGGTATTACATTATACCTGTGTTAGACCGGTATTACATTATACCTGTGTTAGACCGGTATTACATTATACCTGTGTTAGACCGGTATTACATTATACCTGTGTTAGACCAGTATTACATTATACCTGTGTTAGACCGGTATTACATTATACCTGTGTTAGACCGGTATTACATTATACCTGTGTTAGACCGGTATTACATTATACCTGTGTTAGACCGGTATTACATTATACCTGTGTTAGACCGGTATTACATTATACCTGTGTTAGACCGGTATTACATTATACCTGTGTTAGACCGGTATTACATTATACCTGTGTTAGACTGGTATTACATTATACCTGTGTTAGACCGGTATTACATTATACCTGTGTTAGACCGGTATTACATTATACCTGTGTTAGACCAGTATTACATTATACCTGTGTTAGACCGGTATTACATTATACCTGTGTTAGACCGGTATTACATTATACCTGTGTTAGACCGTATTACATTATACCTGTGTTAGACCGGTATTACACTATACCTGTGTTAGACCGGTATTACATTATACCTGTGTTAGACCGGTATTACATTATACCTGTGTTAGACCGGTATTACATTATACCTGTGTTAGACCGGTATTACATTATACCTGTGTTAGACCGGTATTACATTATACCTGTGTTAGACCGGTATTACATTATACCTGTGTTAGACCGGTATTACATTATACCTGTGTTAGACCGGTATCACATTATACCTGTGTTAGACCGGTATTATACTATGTGATCTGACCCCGGATATTTACCCAGCAGCAAATTATTTTGCAATATTGAATTGGTTAAATCAGTGTGTGTGTGTTTTACGTTTATTTATCGTCGCTACCGGTTACCCATATGAGCGACGCCTCCTGAAGAGATTAGTCAGTTTAGATTTTGGAGGATAGTGCAATGATACAGACAGAGACCCATTCCAGAGTATCCTCTGGTTCTTTTACGTGCACGGTGTAAAGCACAGACACGAGACCTCGGTTTAACGTCCCATCTGAAAGACTGTTAATTTTATTAGGGTCAGACGGGGGATCGAACCTGCGATCCCTGGATTACCAGTCCAGCGTGTTACCACTGGACTACATATCCGTCTGTAAATTTAAATCAGTAATATAGATTAACATGTTTATAAAATTTATAATATAAATTGAGCAATAAAATTCAAACAACACCTACCTTAGAACCTACTGTAATTATCCAATTTCATGGGTTGCGATCACTACATGGTTTATTCACACCTCCTCGTGCGATTTCTTTTGTATTGTAACTTTGTATGGTTTTATGATATATTGAAAAGAAAACAACAAGGATGTATCTGATTATATGACAGTTTATTTAAATTTTGCAAATATATTTATTTTTCTTCCGAATATTTGAATACTCGAACGAATAGTCGTTGCCATCCCTAGTTATAGACACCTCTGATAGACCACCTCTAATAGACAACCTCTGATAGGCCACCTCTGATATACCACCTCTACCTCTGATAGACCACCTCTGATAGACAACCTCTGATAGACCACCTCTGATAGGCCACCTCTAATAGACAACCTCTGATAGGCCACCTCTGATAGACAACCTCTGATAGACCACCTCTGATAGGCCACCTCTGATAGACCACCTCTACCTCTGATAGACCACCTCTGATAGACCACCTCTGATAGGCCACCTCTGATAGACCACCTCTACCTCTGATAGACCACCTCTGATAGACAACCTCTGATAGACCACCTCTGATAGGCCACCTCTAATAGACAACCTCTGATAGGCCACCTCTGATAGACCACCTCTACCTCTGATAGACCACCTCTGATAGACAACCTCTGATAGACCACCTCTGATAGGCCACCTCTAATAGACAACCTCTGATAGGCCACCTCTGATAGACCACCTCTACCTCTGATAGACCACCTCTGATAGACAACCTCTGATAGACAACCTCTAATAGACCACCTCTGATAGGCCACCTCTAATAGACAACCTCTGATAGGCCACCTCTGATAGGCCACCTCTGATAGACCACCTCTACCTCTGATAGACCACCTCTGATAGACAACCTCTGATAGACCACCTCTGATAGGCCACCTCTAATAGACAACCTCTGATAGGCCACCTCTGATAGACCACCTCTACCTCTGATAGACCACCTCTGATAGACAACCTCTGATAGACCACCTCTGATAGGCCACCTCTAATAGACAACCTCTGATAGGCCACCTCTGATAGACCACCTCTACCTCTGATAGACCACCTCTGATAGACCACCTCTGATAGACCACCTCTGATAGGCCACCTCTGATAGGCCACCTCTGATAGATCACCTCTGATAGGCCACCTCTGATAGACCACCTCTGATAGACCACCTCTGATAGGCCACCTCTGCTAGACAACCTCTGATAGGCCACCTCTGATAGACCACCTCTGATAGGCCACCTCTGATAGACCACCTCTGATAGACCACCTCTGATAGGCCACCTCTGATAGACCACCTCTGATAGGCCACCTCTGATAGACCACCTCTACCTCTGATAGACCACCTCTGATAGACAACCTCTGATAGACCACCTCTGATAGGCCACCTCTAATAGACAACCTCTGATAGGCCACCTCTGATAGACCACCTCTACCTCTGATAGACCACCTCTGATAGCCCACCTCTGATAGACCACCTCTGATAGGCCACCTCTGATAGGCCACCTCTGATAGATCACCTCTGATAGGCCACCTCTGATAGACCACCTCTGATAGACCACCTCTGATAGGCCACCTCTGCTAGACAACCTCTGATAGGCCACCTCTGATAGACCACCTCTGATAGGCCACCTCTGATAGACCACCTCTGATAGACCACCTCTGATAGGCCACCTCTGATAGACCACCTCTGATAGACCACCTCTGATAGACCACCTCTGATAGGCCACCTCTGATAGACCACCTCTGAATAAAGACCTGTCTCTAAAGACCTTCAATATGATCCCCATCAAGTCATTATCCATGCATTAAGACCACCTGTTTCTATTGACCTCAATTTTGATATCCCATCAAATCATTATTCATGTACAGTCAAACCTGTCTTAAGCAGCCAGCCAAAGGAATCAAGAAAGTGGCTGCTTAGCACAGGTGGCTGCTTAATAGAGGGCAAATGTATAGTAAAATAACATATTGGGAATCTGGAAACTGGCTGAAACAGGTTGGCAATATGCATATTGGTACTTTCCGTACAGATAACTCTTTCCCAGACCATATAATAACCTGGACCAAGGTGTGTCTTGGGTGCAACCAGTAATTTTGTTATCATAATTAGAGAAAACATTGACTAGTTTGCTGAGCTTTGCATCTGGGTTTAGAACCATACAAGTATTTATGCTTCACGTTACTTTGTGGCGTCCGTTGTCCAGTGGTACATGTAGAGCATTGGATTTGGAATAGAACAGTCCGGGTTTGATACTCGGTCAGGCCACGTTGGTAGTGTCATTGAGCAAGAAGGCACCTCACACAAATTGCTTAGTACTGGTTAACCACTTATGTCAATTATTCCTGCCCAGGAAAGCATGTCTACTAGGTCCCCACAAGTGGTTTGACATAAATTTATCATACATAAATACAACTTGTATAGTTCTACATTGTATCCCAGTTGCAAAGGTCACCACATGATCACGAATATTTGATATGAACATGAGCCGTCTGGGGTCCTGCATCCAGATTAGCCTTGACAAACCAATAGAAATGTCGATTATACAAAATACAATTTTTTTAGCTGATCTGCATTTAATTTTTTATTTTTAAAGAAATTGGTACGAAACGGATCGAGTACTGTTCTATGACATTGTAAAACATGAATTTCTTTTATAAAGCGAACATATTATTCATTTCAAAATCTAAAATGACTAATCTCTTCAGGAGGCGTCGCTCATATGGGTAGCGACGGTACAAATATTCGTAAAACACACACATTCAATATCTATGCATTTTGGAATTTAAGCACATTTATATGCATATGTAATATGTATAAGTAGTATCATTTGCAAAATCAACTAAAATTCCTTGTTATTATGGCGAGTGAAAGAGATTTTTGATCAGCTGTTCCCAAACTGGAACGAATCTGAAAATGCTATCTCATAATGTAAGATAACGACGTGAACACTCGGAATTACTATGAAAAGAAGCGATTTTCATAAAATATATTTAGTTACGAATTGCAATAAATCATAAAAACTCGTAAATTAAATTGTTCCTTGGCTACAAAGAAGTTTTATCATTAACTAGCCCCGGCATCAGTGTATTCAAAATGGACGCACTTAGGTTTACGGCTGGAGTCACCGATTTCAAAACAAAATGCGGGTAGCTTATAGTTTATTCTGGAAATGATTTTGGCATCAACAATAAGATAAAAGCATGACCTTGTAATAAATATTCATTAAATCAGCAGAAAAGTCATATATCAAGGACTATGACAGATGGCACGAAGCTGGCAAGTACCCTGCTAGGCATAGACAGGAAGCGGTTTCAGTTGAAATACATGTTTCAGAGAAAGGAAAATAGACTGAGTGTAATGTGTAAGTGAAATAACATCAAATAAGTGTTTATCTTTGAAATTAAAGTTATAACCGTGTGGCAATATAAAAGCAGAGCTTCTTTACAGGACTATACACAACCGGACAACAATAATACTATATATGTATATGATCTAACAGAAATGATTGTGACATTGTTATTTAGTATATATTTAATGTCTTATCTTGAAAAGTTAAAAATCGTGCAGTTACCCGATATCATTATCAAGACAACACGTAAAAATTGACACTATCCAGCAAATTGTGGCCATACTTTCGATTCTACACACTATCGGAAGACTATATTAAACAAGAAATGGAAACATATTCAGAAATCACCATGATTTGTAATCATCATTTTATTAACAACATTTTAAGTGCGCAGACAAAACTTTCTTTTTAAACACAAATTGGGACTTTAATGATACAGGCAATGTAATAATTACTACCACGATATGAAATTCCACAGGTAAAATATCACAGGTAAAATGTCACAGATATCCATTGGATATATTATATTACAATAATAACAGTCATCAATTTGCAGGGTCTGTCGAACAATATTGTATATCCAAATTATACTACACACATCATTACTTTTTAACTGAAGGAGATGTTCATTTCTCCATATAAAATGAGCAAAAAAGATCATATTATATACAGTGTTATTGTGAAAGTTTCTCATACTGTAGAGGACAAGAAAACACTCAAATAATACATATACACCTCAATTGGAGTATTCATAATAATCAGCGATTTAAGTGTCAATCATATGTCCTGAGTTTTATGTTAAAGTGAAATGTTTTTATACATGTATTATACACTCATGAATAAGATATACAGGGTCAGGGTCGATGAGTGTGCACCTTTTATCGAATCTTAAACTCAAGCTCGAGTGACATTAATAATAGATTGGTTGAGTCTTAGATATTGTTCTATGGTCAGAAAGCCGAGATGTACGTTTGTGATTTGAGAGAAGTTATTATCAACCTCTGACACTAACCACCCAGAATTAACTTAAAAACTATTTGGCTTTGTAAGAGGACATAATAATTACCCCCCTTTATTGAACCTGTTAGTATACATTTCTCTCACCACGGCTTACATTACGCTTTAGAATACTACGAACTACAGTTTTCCTTGTTCATAGTGAATAATATTATAAACACAAAAAAGAAGTTAATATCAACCTCTGACACTGGGTGTGTGTGGGTGGGTGTGGTGTGGGTGTCGGTGTGTGGGTGGGTGTGGGTGTGTGGGTGTGTGGGTGGGTGTGGTGTGTGTGGTGTGTTGGTGTGGTGTGTGGTGTGGTGTGGGTGTGGTGTGGGTGGGTGTGGGTGGTGTGGTGGGTGTGTGGGGGTGTGGGTGGTTGTGTGTGTGGGTGTGTGGGTGGGTGGGGGTGGGGGGGGTGTGGGGGGGTGGGGGGGGTGGGGGTGGTGGTGGGTGGGTGGGTGGTGTGGGGGTGGTGTGGTGTGGGTGTGGGTGTGGGTGGTGTGGTGTGTGTGTGGGTGTGGGTGGTGTGGGTGGGTGTGGGTGGGTGTGTGGGGGGGGGGGGGGGGGGGGGGGGGGGGGGGGGGGGGGTGGGGGGGGGGGGGGGGGGGGGGGGGTGGGGGGGGGGGGGGGGGGGGGGGGGGGGGGGGGGGGGGGGGGGGGGGGGGGGGGGGGGGGGGGGGGGGGGGGGGGGGGGGGGGGGGGGGGGGGGGGGGGGGGGGGGGGGGGGGGTGGGGGGGGGGGGTGTGGGTGGTGGGTGGGTGTGTGTGGTGGGGGGGGGGGGGGGGGGGGTGTGGGGGGGGGGGGGGGGTGGGGGGGGGTGGGGGTGGGTGTGGGTGTGGTGGGGGTGGGGGTGGGGTGGGTGGGGGGGGTGGGGGGGGGGGGGTGGGGGGGGGGGGGGGGGGGGGTGGGGGGGGGGGGGGGGGGTGGGGGGGGGGGGGGGGGGGTGTGTGGTGTGTGGGGGGGGGGGGGGGGGGGGGGGGGGGGTGTGTGGGTGTGTGTGGTGTGTGGGTGGGTGTGTGGGTGGGTGGGTGTGTGTGGGTGTGGGTGGGTGTGGGTGGGTGTGGGTGTGTGGTGTGGGTGTGGGTGTGTGGGTGGGTGTGTGGGTGTGGGTGATGTGTGGTGTGGGTGGGTGGGTGTGGGTGAGAATCTCAATCAACATAAATAATAAAATACAAGAAATGTACTCGTGCTTAAATAAATGGAGAAATCACAAACTGACACTAATGGGTAAAATCACAGTCATAAAAACATTTGCATTGCCCAAAATGATCTATCCATTAACTGTACTCGAAAGTCCTAATGAAAATGTGTTAGCTGAAATTACTAAAAATATGTACTCTTTCTTATGGGATGGGAAGCCAGATAAAGTCGCAAGATCGATTATTAAACGTGACTATCAAAATGGGGGGGGGGGGCTAAAAATGGTTGATATAAAGGCATATGTTAATTCTATGAAAGCTGCGTGGGTAAAACGATTAATAAACCCCGAAAATGAAGGTCATTGGAAAGACACATATCTAAAACAATTGAATAAATTTGGAGGACAACTTCTATTTGAATCAAATATATCTGCTAAGCACATTGCTTCGAAACTTGAAAATAGCTTTTTGAGAGATGTTGTTATCAGTTGGACAAAAGTCAATTTCAAGACACAAATAGATTGTTATGCAAACGAAATATTATGGAACAATTCGTTTATACGGGTCGGAGAAAATATGTTATTTTATAAGAACTGGTTTCAAAAGGGAATTAAATAAGTAGGACATATATATAATCGAATAACAAGAACATTTCGTACTTTTACAGAACTACAAAACATCTATGGAATAGACCGTTCAGATTTTTTAAAATACCACATGCTAGTGTCAAATATTTCTAAAAAATGGAACGAAGAAATAAAAGAGAATAATCAAATGGATAGAAATTCAAAAACGTTGCTAGAGGAAATAAAAAATATTAAAAGACCAACACAATTCCTATACAAAACATTCCTAAAAACGTACAATAAAACTCCACAAAATAAAGCCGAAACAAAATGGAAAGCTATATTTGAATACCTGGAATGGAAGAAAATATACAACATGCCATTTGTATGTACTATCGATACAAAATTACGAACATTCCAATATAAATATGTGACACGAATATTACCAACTAATGAACTACTCTATAAATTAAAAATAACAAACTCAACTCTATGTGAACTTTGCAATATGCATACAGAGACATTAAAACATTTATTCTGGGACTGTTCTCATGTTCAACATTTTTGGTCGCGATTAAAAACATATTTGATAGACAAACAAATAGAGTTTAATATAGATTATAAAACGGTTTCATTTGGTAATCAAAGTATAGAGCATCCCCATATTATGATAGATTTCATAATTCTTTCAGCAAAATATTATATTTTTAAAAGTAAAATAGAAAAATGTGTTCCAAACTGCATTACCTTTATCAGATATTTAAAAGAAAGACAACACATCGAAGAACATATAGCCTTTATGAAAAATAAGCTAGAAGCTCACAATAGAAAGTGGAACAAATTATATTGACTGATAGAAGTATAATCACAAGCATGTAACAGCAATCGTATTAGCAACTGATATTGAAAAGATGTGTTGTATTCTGGATCGGAATTCTTTCAACTCTTCTCCTGCTATCTTACTTTCAAACATAATGCCTTCTCTCTTTATAAAAATTAATAAATGCATTTGTACATATACTATACTAATATATAGTATCGATAGATTATTGTAAAACAACTGTAATTGATATTATATGTTTACATATGTAATTGTTAATTATAACATGAAAAAAATAAACGGGCTACTCCTCGTAGCTGAAAAAAAAGAAAAGAAAGAAAAAAGAAGTCATAATTATGTTCATGTAAATTTGGCTCCAACTTTACGAGAATATATCTAGGTTTATGGTTGTTGGCAAATTTTACAGACAACTTTGTACATTGGCCGGAGTTACAGCGTTTATTTTTAGACTGGAATCCGCCCTCTCCGATCGCATTTAACATGCATATTAGGATATTTATACTGTTAAGAAATATTCGATGACGCTTGACCGCTCATCTTCCCGGGTCAAAGTTGACCCACTACGCATTTTCACATATTCAAACAAGCGTCTTTACTGATATTCATGCGTACAATGAAATGCCCTGTGGTTCTATCCGGTTTCCCGTTTGTGCCTGAAATACTGCTCGGAGAGAATGTCTTTCTCAACCAATAATAGCTGGAGAGACCCCATCTAACCTAAGCTGTTTGTGCCACTTTAATCCCCAAAACAAACAAAGTGTACCAAGTGGTTGTGGAATCTTCTCGGACCGGGAAGTATGCGAGATGGTACGGTGGTCGCCAGATCGGACACGTGGGTTTTCTCCGGGTACTCCGGTTTCCTCCCACATGATGTATGTTGTACATTGTCTGTTTGAGATTTAGTCTAAGTGACTTGTTGAAAAATTAAAACATTACATACAAACAAACAAACAAAGACTATGAAATCTGCATGAAAATAACTTGGAAATGTTGGAAAGATCTTCCAAGAAAAATGATTACAACATTAAATGTATTTTGTTACTAAATCTATATCTAACTATTATTCTACATCTCTAAATATTGCTATTTATTGTTGTACCATCAGGAAATAAGTTCATAAACACCAGCCTTTCACTGCGGAAAATGGATCCACATACGGGAGTTTATTCGAGTATATGGGAGTGTACAGTCCTTTATGTGAACCCATTTTCCGCAGTTTTTTTATTAATCATGCGGGTATTTTAATGGAGTGTAATGAGCAGTTTTGTAGTTTCTCGAAATGTTCTGTGAAAGTAAATAGACTAGTTTAATTCAAGCATCCTAATTTATTCAAGTGATATATTGAACACTGTGATTGTGCTGTTGCTGCTTCCCACATGTAGTCTGCTGTTGCTGCTTCCCACATATAGTCTGCTGCTGCTGCTTCCCACATATAGTCTGCTGCTGCTGCTTCCCACATATAGTCTGCTGCTGCTGCTTCCCACATATAGTCTGCTGCTGCTGATTCCCACATATAATCTGCTGCTGCTTCCCACATATAGTCTGCTGCTGCTGCTTCCCACATATAGTCTGCTGCTGCTGCTTCCCACATATAGTCTGTTGCTGCTGCTTCCCACATATAGTCTGCTGCTGCTGCTTCCCACATATAGTCTGCTGTTGCTTCCCACATATAGTCTGCTGCTGCTTCCCACATATAGACTGTTGCTGCTTCCCACATATAGTCTGCTGTTGCTTC
>CM026392.1:13176497-13216229 GCA_014843695.1 Archivesica marissinica | reverse complement strand
CAACCGTTTATGCAGTTCTCCACATTTGACAAGCAGCAGTTGATCTTGCCGGCAGAAAGCAGACGTCCATCGTTGTCCATCGAGGAAGAAGCGAAAATAAGCGAAAGTGACCCGAATGAGAAGTTTAGCTTTTCAGACACCATTTCAAAGTATGTATTACCCAGAAATATTCACCATTTCAAAGTATGTATTACCCAGAAATATTGTTACCCAGAAATATTGTTACCCAGAAACATTGTTGCCAAGAAATATTGTTACCCAGAAATATTGTTATCCAGAAATATTGTTATCCAGAAATATTGTTACCCAGAAATATTGTTGCCAAGAAACATTGTTGCCAAGAAACATTGTTACCCAGAAACATTGTTGCCCAGAAACATTGTTACCCAGAAATATTGTTGCCTAGAAACATTGTTGTCAAGAAACATTGTTATCCAGAAATATTGTTACCCAGAAATATTGTTACCAAGAAACATTGTTAACCAGAAACATTGTTGCCCAGAAACATTGTTACCTAGAAACATTGTTACCCAGAAACATTGTTGCCTAGAAACCAGAAACATTGTTACCCAGAAATATTGTTGCCCAGAAATCAGAAACATTGTTATCCAGAAATATTGTTACCCAGAAACATTGTTAACCAGAAACATTGTTGGCCAGAAACATTGTTGCCCAGAAACATTGTTATCCAGAAACCAGAAACACACACTTGTTACCCAGAAATATTGTTACCAAGAAACATTGTTGCCCAGAAACATTGTTGGCCAGAAACATTGTTGCCCAGAAACATTGTTATCCAGAAATATTGTTGCCTAGAAATATTGTTCCCCAGAAACCAGAAACACACACTTGTTACCCAGATATATTGTTACCAAGAAACATTGTTGTCCAGAAACATTGTTACCCAGAAGCATTGTTACCCAGACACATTGTTACCCAGAAATATTGTTACCAAGAATTATTGTTGCCCAGAAACATTGTTACCCAGAAACCAGAAACACACACTTGTTACCCAGATATATTGTTACCAAGAAACATTGTTGCCAAGAAACATTGTTACCCAGAAACCAGAAACACACACTTGTTACCCAGATATATTGTTACCAAGAAACATTGTTGCCAAGAAACATTGTTACCCAGAAACCAGAAACACACACTTGTTACCCAGATATATTGTTACCAAGAAACATTGTTGTCCAGAAACATTGTTACCCAGAAGCATTGTTACCCAGACACATTGTTACCCAGAAATATTGTTACCAAGAATTATTGTTGCCCAGAAACATTGTTACCCAGAAACCAGAAACACACACTTGTTACCCAGATATATTGTTACCAAGAAACATTGTTGTCCAGAAACATTGTTACCCAGAAGCATTGTTACCCAGACACATTGTTACCCAGAAATATTGTTACCAAGAATTATTGTTGCCCAGAAACATTGTTACCCAGAAATATTGTTACCAAGAAACATTGTTGCCCAGAAACATTGTTGGAGATGGAGATATTGGCCCGAGGGCCGTTATTTGTGGATATTGGAGATGGAGGTATTGGCCCGAGGGCCGTTATTTGTGGATATTGGAGATGGAGATATTGGCCCGAGGGCCGTTATTTGTGGATATTGGAGATGGAGATATTGGCCCGAGGGCCGTTATTTGTGGATATTGGAGATGGAGATATTGGCCCGAGGGCCGTTATTTGTGGATATTGGAGATGGAGATATTGGCCCGAGGGCCGTTATTTGTGGATATTGGAGATGGAGATATTGGCCCGAGGGCCGTTATTTGTGGATATTGGAGATGGAGATATTGGCCCGAGGGCCGTTATTTGTGGATATTGGCACACCCTATGGAGATACTGGATTTCAGAAATAATGCGTGAATAACAATACTCCCAATAAGGCATTTTAGAGTCCACTGCTGTCAAATTATTTCAAGTGAGGAAGCTATCCATCTAGCTTGTGGAAGGTCTGTGGTTTTACCTGGGTGGCCGCCCATGCATGAACTACTGCTGTAATATAGGACTCAAGCTGCTAGTACGTCTTTAAACCCCCCAAAACAAATATTTATTTTTCCAAGAAAGAAGAATTTTCCAAGAAAGAAGAAAAACATTTAGGAACTTTAATGTTAAGTTATATGTTGAGTTATAACATGTTTACAACAAACATTATACCGGTAAACATATTCTACAGCTAAACTATATTAAAAACATTTTTCCAATAACAGATAAACCAAGCAAATCGGGTCGTCCATTTGTGACGCAGGCGTCGGGCACCGAGGCTTTCTTGACGTGGACTGGACCTGCGTCAGATGGAAATGCTTATCTCCTAGGATACAGAATTGATTACAGGAAGGGAGGTAAGGCTTTTTCGATATAAGATCAGAGAATTACCGTCCATATTCGCCTATAAGACGACTTATTTGATTTGCTAAAATGCTATTGACAAGCTCAGTTTACAGATAGAGCTGTGAAAGTCTATGCTTTTGTTATCAGTTATTTCAAAGGGCATCAATTATTTAGTTGGAACACAATTTAAAAAATAAACCTTTTAAACTTATTTATTTTACACGATTACGATACAGGCTTTAACAACTTATATTAATCACTCTCGTAAGACAGGAAGCCATTTTGAGACAATAATTTTGTGATAAAATTGCCGTCTTATAGGCGAGTAAGTACGGTAAATCTTGTATAGAGTTCAAGTAGTACATGGGATATCTGATTGGAGTATGCAACTAAATATTATACAAATATAGCACTAACAAACTATTATTTGGTAAATAATTTTATTGGTAACTATCGTATATTCCCGACCATAAGCCGCCCTTTCTCTTGTCCAGAAATGCGATGAAAGTACTAGGTCGACTTATGGATGTGAATCGAGTAACAACAAACATTTGACGAGTTGATTTTGAATGTACCTTATTTATGTCTGTTTGTTTTATTTGATTTAATAGGTGCGAAAGGTCCGGAGTTCGAGCCCTGCTCGAGCCGTTACGATTGTGCCATTGGGCAAGGCATTTAAATTCCACATTGCCTCTTCTCTCTCCCTCGTGGCGATGGATTCCATCAGGAATGAGGTCTCGAGAGTGATTAATATAAGTTGTAATAACTTGTTTCGCAATCGAGCTCAAATAAATAATTTTAAATAAATTTGTATAAACTAACGCAACATTTTAATAGAATGTGTGCTTTATTGTGGGGCAGTACGGTATATCGTACTGGATAAAATTGTCAATTTTTTTTAGAGAAAAGTACAGCCTCCAGGGGACGAAATAGCACCCAAGTCGCCCTGCCCTCTACAATCAACCCTGACTGCTTTTGTGTGAAATGTAAATGTTGTGTTTCTAGGTGACAAGAAGTGGACACAAGGCCCGTATGTAACGGAGGAATATGCCTTACTCACTGGACTGGAACCCGACTCTACCTACATATTCAGAGTGTCGAGTCACAATAAATATGGAACCAGTCCATTCAGCTGGTCGTCACTGGAGATTCAAACTTTGGGCATTGGTAAGTACAACTGTCACCAAAATGGATGTTAATATTATGAATTTAAAACACTGTCATGACGTCATACCTTTGTACTTGCAGTCCATTATTATTAATATTGCACTGCTGTCAAAAGGTATTACCATTTTTAACTTTGAATGATTTTCCACACGATATAGATGGGAACGAAATCCGGAACAAATACGGCACGTTACGGGACTTAGAGAAAAATAGTATGAAACATTTATTTCCCTTTGTTGTAATACGCCATTTGTCATTTTTGAGTCTTTGAAACAATGGAATTTAGTTCTAAACTGGAGTATAAGACGCACAAGACTTTTGGATACTATTTTGGAGGGACAAAGGTGCGTCTTATACATAGACGATTACGGTAGTATTATATTAAATCCTACGCGTAAATGTACGAAATCAACAATTTTAATTAATTTGATCTTGTTATATAAGTGTGTTTTAAGTAAGATATAAGCCTCAAATGTAAAATAGTGGTACTGTCTTCGGCTCTACGTCCAATATTTCAGCTCTATGTGCCTCAAACAGTCCAATATTTCAGCTCTACGTGCCTCAAACCGTCCAATATTTCAGCTCTACGTGCCTCAAACAGTCCAATATTTCAGCTCTACGTGCCTCAAACAGTCCAATATTTCAGCTCTACGTGCCTCAAACAGTCCAATATTTCAGCTCTACGCGCCCCAAACAGGCCAATATTTCAGCTTTACGTGCCTCAAACAGTCCAATATTTCAGCTCTACGTGCCTCAAACAGTCCAATATTTCAGCTCTACGTGCCTCAAACAGTCCAATATTTCAGCTCTACGCGCCTCAAACAGTCCAATATTTCAGCTCTACGTGCCTCAAACAGTCCAATATTTCAGCTCTACGCGCCTCAAACAGTCCAATATTTCAGCTCTACGTGCCTCAAACAGTCCAATATTTCAGCTTTACGTGCCTCAAACCGTCCAATATTTCGGCTCTACGTGCCTCAAACAGTCCAATATTTCAGCTCTACGTGCCTCAAACAGTCCAATATTTCAGCTTTACGTGCCTCAAACAGTCCACTATTTTACATTGTTCAATTTCGGCTTATATCCTATACATATAAAATGCATTTAATAACTGACATTTCATTTTTTCAAAAGTTTTTGTAAGAAGCTGTATTTAATGAATGCAATCCAATTAAAAATGTGAGTGTCGTATTTTGGAAGCCATGTTTGCACTATTGATACAGATGAAGGATTGTATTGTACACTTACGTCGTTATTTAGTTGTACAAACTAGTTTATGAGGAGCATTCATGGCCGAGTGGTTATTGTTGTTGACCTCGAATCACTTGCCCATCATAGCCGTAGGTTTGAACCCCACTGAGGGTGTCAAATTCTTTCATGTGCTGGAGCTATCTAGCTGTTTTATGGAAGGCTGATGGTTCTACCTGGGTCCCTGTCCTTCAGATATACCTCAGGGTAATGGGTTTCCCTCTAAACCTCAGCATAATGGGTTACCCTCTAAACCTCAGCATAATGGGTTACCCTCTAAACCTCAGCTAAATGGGTTCCCTCTAAACCTCAGCTAAATGGGTTACCCTCTAAACCTCAGCTAATGGGTTCCCTCTAAATCTCAGCTAAATGGGTTACCCTCTAAACCTCAGCTAAATGGGTTTCCCTCTAAACCTCAGTATAATGGGTTACCCTCTAAACCTCAGCTAAATGGGTTACCCTCTAAACCTCACTAAATGGGTTACCCGCTAAACCTCAGCTAAATGGGTTGCCCTCTAAACCTCGGCTAAATGGCTCTAAATCTCAGCTAAATGGGTTACCCTCTAAATCTCAGCTAAATGGGTTGCCCTCTAAACCTCAGCTAAATGGGTTACCCTCTAAACCTCAGCTAAATGGGTTGCCCTCTAAACCTCAGCTAAATGGGTTGCCCTCTAAACCTCAGCTAAATGGGTTACCCTCTAAGCCTCAGCTAAATGGGTTGCCCTCTAAGCCTCAGCTAAATGGGTTGCCCTCTAAACCTCAGCATAATGGGTTACCCTCTAAACCTCGGCTAAATGGCTCTAAACCTCAGCATAATGGGTTACCCTCTAAACCTCAGCATAATGGGTTACCCTCTAAACCACAGCTATATGGGTTACCCTCGTTACATTAGCTAAAGCTCTAAATAGCAATCTACTTGCCTAACTTACATGTAATTACTGTATATCTAAAATACTTACATGTAATTACTGTATATCTAAAATACTTACATTTAATTACTGTATATCTAAAATAATTGCATGTAATTACTGTATATCTAAAATACTTACATGTAATTACTGTATATCTAAAATACTTACATTTAATTACTGTATATCTAAAATAATTGCATGTAATTACTGTATATCTAAAATACTTACATGTAATTACTGTATATCTAAAATACTTACATTTAATTACTGTATATCTAAAATACTTACATTTAATTACTGTATATCTAAAATACTTACATTTAATTACTGTATATCTAAAATACTTACATTTAATTACTGTATATCTAAAATACTTACATGTAATTACTGTATATCTAAAATACTTGTATGTAATTACTGTATATCTAAAATACTTTTATGTAATTACTGTATATCTAAAATACTTACATGTAATTACTGTATATCTAAAATACTTACATGTAATTACTGTATATCTAAAATACTTACATGTAATTACTGTATATCTAAAATATTTACATGTAATTACTGTATATCTAAAATACTTACATGTAATTACTGTATATCTAAAATACTTACATGTAATTACTGTATATGTAAGACTCGAGTATAGCATCATAGTGTTACGCTTTACAAACTCACTGATCAATTCTTTTGTTTTTAATGAATAGATGCACCAAAAGTGTCAGTGGCCTTGGATCTTCAACCGTTTATGCAGTTCTCCACATTTGACAAGCAGCAGTTGATCTTGCCGGCAGAAAGCAGACGTCCATCGTTGTCCATCGAGGAAGAAGCGAAAATAAGCGAAAGTGACCCGAATGAGAAGTTCAGCTTTTCAGACACCATTTCAAAGTATGTATTACCCGGAAATATTGTTACCCAGAAATATTGTTGCCCAGAAATATTGTTACCCAGAAACATTGTTGCCCAGAAATATTGTTACCCAGAAACATTGTTGTCCAGAAATATTGTTGCCAAGAAATATTGTTACCCAGAAATATTGTTATCCAGAAATATTGTTACCCAGAAATATTGTTGACAAGAAACATTGTTGCCAAGAAACATTGTTACCCAGAAATATTGTTGCCAAGAAACATTGTTGCCAAGAAACATTGTTACCCAGAAACATTGTTGCCCAGAAACCAGAAACATTGTTACCCAGAAATATTGTTGTCAAGAAACATTGTTACCCAGAAACATTGTTACCCAGAAATGTTGTTGCCAAGAAACATTTTTACCCAGAAACAGTGTTGCCCAGAAACCAGAAACATTGTTACCCAGAAACATTGTTACCCAGAAACCAGAAACATTGTTATCCAGAAATATTGTTACCCAGAAACATTGTTACCCAGAAACCAGAAACATTGTTATCCAGAAATATTGTTACCCAGAAACATTGGTACCCAGAAACTAGAAACATTGTTACCCAGAAATATTGTTACCAAGAAACATTGTTGCCCAGAAACATTGTTACCCAGAAACCAGAAACATTGTTACCCAGAATCATTGTTACCCAGAAACATTGTTGCCAAGAAACATTGTTACCCAGAAACCAGAAACATTGTTACCCAGAAACATTGTTACCCAGAAATATTTTTACCAAAAAATATTGTTACCAAGAAATATTGTTAACCAGAAATATTGTTAACCAGAAACATTGTTACCCAGAAATATTGTTACCTAGAAACATTGTTGCCAAGAAACATAGTTACCCAGAAATATTGTTACCCAGAAATATTGTAGAAACATTGTTACCCAGAAATATTGTTACCCAGAAATATTGTTACCCAGAAACATTGTTACCCAGAAATATTGTTATCCAGAAATATTGTACACAAATGATGGGGCTTTGAACATAACAGTTTTAGTGTCTCGCACACAAGTGTCACTTTAAAGCATTTCGGTGCGCACCTCATTCTCAGTCCAATCCTTTGGGGCTTTGAACATAACAGCTTTAGTGTCTCGCACACAAGTGTCACTTTAAAGCATTTCGGTGTGTACCTCATACTCAGTCCAATCCTTTGGGGCTTTGAACATAACAGGTTTAGTGTCTCGCACACAAGTGTCACTTTAAAGCATTTCGGTGTGTACCTCATTCCCAGTCCAATCCTTTGGGGCTTTGAAACATAACAGCTTTAGTGTCTCGGATACAAGTCTAGATTGCAAATATTGTTTACCCGTATAAAGTTGGGCCTATAGGTGAGTATTCATGGTAAATGTTGCTGTATGTATATATTTGAAAACTTGAATACACATTTTGTATTTCAGGGGAAGCTATGGAGAGTATAAGCTGTGTACCAACAAAACGTCCAATCGACTGTGCGTTGCTAAGATCATGTCTTACAGTAAAGATAACCAATCGACCATTACTTCCGAGTTCGAACTCCTACGTACCTTACGGCAGGTCAACCTGGTCATCGTGCTCGACAGTTACATCAGCGGAGAACAATTCTACGTCATTTACGAGTTCCTTACCGGAATCAATATCGTTCAGTATCTTTGTCTGCACAAGGTATACAAAGAAGAGACGGTGGCCCGTATGGTGCGACAAGTTCTCGACGCACTTCAGTACCTGGAGCATTATGGGATTGTTCATTTGAATCTTCAACCCAGCAGTATTGTCATGGCAACTAGAAGAAGGCCGCACGTAAAACTGCGAGATTTCACAATGGCGCACAAAGTTGAAGGAGATGATGGAATACAAGTTCCTCTAGCCGGATTCCCTGATTTTACAGGTAAATTAACTGCCGTGTAATGTTGTTTAAAAATTATTAACTAAAAAGTAGCATAGCACACTATTTTGTGTTATATATGTATATTATCAGGGTTTTTAAAGACGCCGATCTCCCGGTTCAGAACTGAATTTTAAACTGGCGAACCGGTTGTAGCAACCAAAATGTCATAAAAATTGGTCCAGAAAATTGTTGAAAAAGCCAAGAAATCGGTCAAATACATTTTTCTAACAAATACTAAATTGCTAAATATAATCCCGGGATAAGGGCGAGAGTGGAGTTGACAAGGATACGGGTTGACCACGTATAGATGTTACAGCTGCATGTGGTGTATCTATGCAATCCGCTGCCAATAATTTCGTTCTGGACCTATTTAATTATGAAAATTTTAGAAGCCCTGAATATTATATAATATAATTCCAGTGTGTACATCATATAAAAAGTCGTGATAGCGCAGTGGTAGCGTGTTCGCATCAGGTACGAGGGGCCTGAAGTTTGTGCCAAGTTGTAGCTGTTGTGATTGTGCCCTTAGGCACTGCGCTTAGATTAAACATTACCTCTGCTCTCACCCTCAATGCATTGGATTCCATCAGGACTGAGGTCTCAAGAGCGACAAAATAATGTATGAATTTGTTTAGCAATCCGGTTATGCTTAGTTACGATTGTGCCCTTAGGCACTGCAACTGAATTCAACATTACCTCTTCTCTCACTCGCAAGGCATTGGAATCCATCAGGCCTGGAGGTTATAAAACTTTTCTCCAATCTCAAACTTGGTTCAGCTTACAGTAAAACTCGGAATCAACCAATCAAATCACTTGAGTTTGAGATCTGAGAAAAGTTTTATAACCTCGGGCACAGGACTGATGTCTTGAGAGCGACAAAACTAATGTCAGAACTTGTTTAGCAATCGAGTTAAATTAAATTTGTATAAACTAAATATAAAATGAGTTATCATGTTCTGCAGCTCCTGAAGTGATCAAGAGAGAGAATGTGGCATTTACAGCAGATATATGGACGTTGGGAGCTCTCACATTCACCATGTACGTATCTCTTATTATAAGCTATAAATGTTAATATCTTATTATCTATCTCTAAATAAATATCACCGCAGCAGTTCTGTGAACTTCAGAACTGTAACAGTTGCTATTAGTTTAGCGCGCTTGCTTCTCACCAATGCAACCCGGGTTCGATCCTCGGACCGGGAAGTATGTGAGCTGGTACGATGGCGCCAGATCGGACAGGTGGATTTTCTCCGTGTAATACGGTTTCCGCCCACACGAATGACCACATTTACACTTTCGTCCACGCCAACGAGAGTGATTAATATAAGTTGTTTAAACTTGCTTCGCAATCGTTGTCAAATAAATAAAGTTTCGACTTTGTGTTAGTTTATCTATCCTTAATGTGACATATACAGAAAAGCTTGTCCGTATATTTTACAGGTTGAGTGGTATATCGGCATTCGGCGGGAAGAGCTTGGAAGAAACTCTGAGTCGTATATTGTTTGACAGATACAGTACGAAGGAAATGTACGATAACGTCAGCAAGGAGAGCATGAAGTTTGTCACCAAACTCCTGAGTAGACTTCCAAGGTAAACTTTACACTTCTAAGTTGGTTTCGTCATATGTCCGAGGAATTGATGTAGACTCAGGACCATGCATACGCAAAGATGTAGACTCAAGACCATGCATATGCAATGATGTAGACTCAAGACAATGCATACGCAAAGATGTAGACTCAAGACCCTGCATACGCAAAGATGTAGACTCAAGACCCTGCATACGCAAAGATGTAGACTCAAGACCCTGCATACGCAAAGATGTAGACTCAAGACCATGCATACGCAAAGATGTCGAACCAAGACCATGCATACGCAAAGATGTAGACTCAAGACAATGCATATGCAAAGATGTAGAACCAAGACCATACATACGCAAAGATGTCGAACCAAGACCATGCATACGCAAAGATGTAGACTCAAGACTGCATACACAAGGATAGACTTTGCATACACAAAGATGTAGACTCGCATACGCAAACATTTAGACTCGATACTTTGCATATGCAAAGATGTAGATGCGAGACTTTGCATGCGCAAAGTATCATAACTCGCAATGGTTCACTTTCAGACAATTGTTGCACATTTCAGGAGGACTGACAGTTTCTTACGACAGTATGGCTGGACTTTGGTAATACAAAAATACAAGAAATGTCTTATACATTGCAGGAATAGACCAACGGTGACAAAGTGCCTCAACTCTCATTGGCTAAGCCTCAGTGAGAGTATGGTCAATGCGAGAAACGAGAAAATGTTCAAATCGGAGAAGCTGAGGGCATTTTCTGTACACTACCTTGCAAAGAGGGGAAACATTGACTACAACCTTGCCCTGGTCGATATTGAAAAGCTACCAAAGGTAACGGATGAGTGTAATTAAACACAATAGTAACTAGATAGTAATTGTAACTGTGGACAGATATGGTATGAGGAGGGTTAGAATGGGAACTTGGGGTAAAAGAGAAGAGGTCTATGCTCTCGATTAGTGTTGTGGGTTAGAGTTTGAGAATGCGTAATTGTTGCTGTAGATGACTAATTCATAGTTGCCTGGGAAGTATAGATGTAGGGTTGCCAGGGAAATGTTGACGGCAGACATGTGGTTTTCTTCCGTAGATATAAATCTGGATACCCTGCATTAAGATCGTAGATTTTTGTGCGACTAACTCCCAAAACATATTTTTTTTAAACTTGATTTATTTTACAACGATTGCGAAGTAAGTAAAAACAACTTATATTAATCACTCTCGTTGGCGCGTAAAGTACCCAGAGTACATGAATATATACAAATAAATTTTTAGCTCGATTGTGAAACAAGTTCTTATGATGTAGGTTCGCTGTGGAGACCTCATAACTGATGGAAGTCCATTGCTATGAGTGAAAGAGAAGAGGCATGTGGAATTTAAGTGCCTTGCTCAGGGCACAATCGCAACGGCTACAGCTGGGCGTGAACTCCGGGCCTCTCACACTTAAGTGAACATGCTACCACTGCGCTATCACGACTTCCACAAATCACTTCATTAATATCAAAACGACATTTGTAAATTGATAAACATGGACTAAAGATGAGCGAAATAAACGTTTTCAGTGACTAGCTCTGGTAAAAAATGTGAAACTATTGCTGTGTAGGTTTGTGCGACAGTTTAAATTGTATGTCACGCAAATGAAATGGGATGCATAATTATTATGACGATTAAGTTACTGGTGTAGGATATATCATATAATTTAAACTTTATTAATTTTTACAACAATTGTGAAACAAGTTTTAACAACTTATATTAATCACTCTCGTTGGCGCGGATGAAAACGTAAATGTGGTCATTCGTGTGGGAGGAAACCGGAGTACCCGGAGAAAACCCACCTGTCCGATCTGGCGACCACCGTACAATCTCACATACCTCCCGGCCCGAGGATAAAATATGGTATGAAGTCACCACGAGTGTAAGATCCTTCATCACATTACCATATTACACATTACACTTTAATAATATTTTTGCACACTGTTAATTTGTTTTCAATTGGCACAAACTGTCAGTGAAAATTGTCGTGATGTCACAATTGTCATGACGTCACTACGCAAAGCAGAGTAATATTTATGTGATCATTCGTGTGGGAGGAAACAGGAGTACTAGGAGAAAACCCACCTGTCCGATCTGGCGATCACCGTTATATGTTATATTTCGGGTTTTAGGCCTGCATCAGCACCATTTTGGGCTATATCGCCGGCGGGGAGTTTACCTAACAACACCTTTCCTGGGCAGGCTCCAGCGGTTAACCAGTACTTGGGTGCACCAACCTCCGTAAGAAACTGCCAACTTTTTCATATAAATGAGACGAGGTCTGAGTGGGGCTCGAACCCGTGACCATCAGTGATGATAGGTTACAGTGGTATACAAGTCAGCGACCTTAACCACTCGACCACAGAGGCGGACCGCGATCACCGTACCATCTCACTCACATACTTCCCGATCAGTAGATTGGATTTGTATTTAAAGGATTTATTTGCACAACAATAGGCGTTCATGACCTGAACGGGAAGTTTATCATACCATCTATGTTACCACGTGATGATGATGAAAGGTTTATTAGGCACTAACTAATAAAGCAAAATTTATTCGGCATGCCGTTTTTTACCATTATTACACAGAAAGGTGGGATAATTCAATTATAAACAGAAACTAACAAATATCCTCTATGTATTGTGCACTGGTTTGTAACGAGTGTCACATTGGGAGTCGTACATTTCTCACTGTAATGTACAATGTTTAATTTGTCCGATTAGCGCAGTGATTAGCGCGCTCGCTTCTCACCAATGCGACCCGGGTTCGATCCTCGGACCGGGAAGTATGTGAGATGGTACTATGGTCGCCAGATCGGACAGGTGGGTTTTCTCCGGGTACTCCGGTTTCCTCCCACACGAATGACCACATATACGCTTTCATCCGCGCCAACGAGAGTGATTAATATAAGTTGTTAAAACTTGCTTCACAATTGTTGTAAAAATTAATAAAGTTATATGATATATCCTACACCAGTAACTTAATCGTCATAATAATTATGCATCCCATTTCATTTGCGTGACATACAATTTAAACTGTCGCACAAACCTACACTCAGCAATAGTTTCACATTTTTCACTGAAAATGTTTATTTTGCTCATCTTTAGTCCATGTTTATCAATTTACAAATGTCGTTTTGATATTAATGAAGTGATTTGTGGAAGTCGTGATAGCGCAGTGGTAGCATGTTCACTTCAGTGTGAGAGGCCCGGAGTTCACGCCCAGCTGTAGCCGTTGCGATTGTGCCCTGAGCAAGGCACTTAAATTCCACATGACTCTTCTCTTTCACTCATAGCAATGGACTCCCATCAGTTATGAGGTCTCCACAGCGAACCTACATCATAAGAACTTGTTTCACAATCGAGCTAAAAATTAATTTGTATATATTCATGTACTTGTAACATATAAGACTTTTATGGATTTAAATTCCACGTTGCCTAAGCTCTCTCCCTCGTGGCGATGGATTCCATCATGAATGAGGTCTCGAGAGTGATTAATATAAGTTGAAATAACTTGGTTCGCAATCAAGCTAAAATAAATTTGTATAAATTAATGGATTTTCCTTAAAATTAGGTGGTTTTATATTAAAAATATTATTTATTTTGCAAAATTTCAGCATTGGTTTTAATGAATTCTATGTCCCTTCACATGATGGGTTTTTTGGACTCGACATATTTTACAGGTCAAAGGTGTACTAAATTTGACTAAATCCCAAACAGTACAGCAAAGACTTCTGTTTTCATTCCTCATACTAGTACTGGTAGTTAGTTAGCAGATATTGAGCATGAAGAGGAGACTGGATGGGAAATGGCATGATTATATAGTAGATTTAATATAGATGTACATGTATGCATCATTCACACGTTCTATCAATAATTTTGCAATTTCTTTCAGTTGGAACAATTAAGCTTTGTAATGAGTGATAGATTAATTTATTTAACTGTTTATGTTTTTTGATTACAGAATGCATGTCTTAGCAATACATAGGTTGAGAATACATCATTCTATTTACTAATACTGACAAAACCCTTGCTGTGGACCAGTCAGTTGCTCGTAAACATCAGCTGTGGACCAGTCAGGTGCTCATAAACATCAGCTGTGGACCAGTCAGGTGCTCGTAAACATCAGCTGTGGACCACAGTCAGATGCTCATAAACCTCAGCTGTGGACCAGTCAGGTGCTCATAAACCTCAGCTGTGGACCACAGTCAGGTGCTCATAAACCTCAGCTGTGGGCCAGTCGAGCATTCATAAGCCTCAGCTGTGGGCCTGTCAGGCACTCGTAAACCTCAGCTGTGGGCCAGTCGAGTGTTCATAAGCCTCAGCTGTGGGCCTGTCAGGCACTCGTAAACCTCAGCTGGGGAGCTAGTCAGGCTCCTAATTGGGTGTGTGTCAAACTGACAATTGAATAGTAAGATAAAAGTCGGGTATAATAGAGAAGCGGTATTTACAATAAACAACCTGTAGGAATACATGGCGAGTGTTCAGTCTTGCTACCTTGAACTGGGCAAATGGGTAAATGTTGGGAGATTATGTAGACCTTCTTGTTTATGGTTCTCAGTGATGGTGTTGTCGCCTCATGGTCGAGTGGTTAAGGTCGCTGACTTGTATACCACTGTAACCTATCATCACTGATGGTCACGGGTTCGAGCCCCGCTCAGGCCGTGTCTCATTTATATGAAAAAATTGGCAGTTTCTTACGGAGGTTGGTGCACCCAAACACTGGTTAACCGCTGGAGCCTGCCCAGGATAGGTGTTGTTAGGTAAACTGCCCGCCGGTGATGCAGCCCAAAATGGTGCTGATGCAGGCGTAAAACCCGAAATATAACATAACAAATTTCTACATCATCTATAACATGACATTTTTAAATGTGTGCATATCAATTCAGGCCTGTTTCATTCAAATGTATATAGTAGTAATTACATATTACAGATAACACCAGGTCCTTTGATTCGGCCTATACTTAGTGACCGAATTACAAACAGGTTGGAATATCTCCTGAAAACAAGGACACAATCTGCAGATCTAAGTGAATCTCTTAAAATCGAAGCTGCTAATATGCCAAAACAACCATTGCTCGAGAAAATAATTACCAAGATTGAACGAGACACTGAAGTGGATGAAAAAAGAACCATAGAAATGAAAAAAGAAATGGCTAAGACAGATCAGGTGAACATGATTGAAGATATTGAAGTGAAGGAGAAAGTAATGGAAGATACTAAGATGCAAGAATGTGAATTTAAGACAAAGGTGGTAGAGAAAAAGATTACAGATACTAAACCTGTTGAGGCTGTGGAAGAGATAAAAGCCAAAGATACTGAAATGAAAAGGCCAGTGGAAAACATACAGATTAAAGACATTGAAATTAATAAAACGGTGGAAGAAACGGCCAATGTTAAAGCAATTAAAATCAAGGAGAAACTGGAAGGGATGAAGGCCAAAGAAATTATTAAGAAAGGGCAAGTTGATATTAAGGAGAAATTAAAAAATATCAAGAACGAAGACAGTGAAATTAATATGAAAGAGGTCAGAACCGCTCAGGATGAAGAAAGCAAAATGAAGGAGAAAAATAGTAGAGACATAGAAAGTAATAAGGACGTGAAACAAACAACCAATGTTGAAGAAATTGAAATTCAAAAACCTGTGGAAGAGATAAAGGTCAAAGATACTACAATTAATAAAAAGGAGGAAGAGAACATCAATGACAGTGAATTTATGGACAATGTAAAAAATGATACAGACACTAAAGTTGAGAAATTGGAGGATAGAGTGGTTAAAGAAACTGAAATTAAGAAATTTACTGAAGAGACAGCAAAAATTGATGAATGTGAAATTAAGGAAAGAGTGGAAAATATAAATGTGACCGACACTGAGGTCCAGGAGAAAACGAAAGAGGAAAATGTGAAATGTACTGAAATTAAGGAGAATACAGAAGAAGCAAAGGTGAAATTAGAAGAAGCAGTCGTAATCATTTCGGAGGAACCAGAAGATAAGGCCAACAGTGTTGAAATTACGGGGAAAGAAAAAGAAAAATTGCTCAAAGGCACTGAAATTAAGGAAACAACGGGAGACAACTCATTCAAAGAGGACACAATTAAGGAAGTAGTAAATGGACCCAAAGATACTGAAATTAAGACAGCTGTAGACGACCAAGTAGTTGATATTGCAGATACAAAAGGAATACCAACAGAAACTGTTGAAGATGAAATACAACAACCAGAGGAGGAAATCTTTGAAGATGCTTTGGAAACACTCGGTGTCGAAGATGTCAAATCTGTTGAAACGGATGTCATAACTGTTACAAATACAGTTACCGAAAATGCAAATGAAGAAAAGAATGAGAACATTGAAGATCCTGCCAATACACAGACTAAAAATGTGAAAAAGGGCGATGTGGTTGTTGAGGAAAAGGCTGAAGAATTGCCTAAAGATATATCTGAAGCTACTGCAAATGAGAATGTAGTTAAAGCTTGTGAAGCCGTTAAGGCCATTGATGAATTAGCTGAACAGAAAGCTGAACAAAGTCCTTCTACAATTGCAGAGGACATTATGGCACCCGATTCGAAGAGTTTAAAGGAGGAACCAGTCCAGGGAAAAGCAGAAGAAAACGCTGACCAATCAATCATTGATAAGACTGATAAATCTGAGTCTGTAACAGAGGGGCTATCAGTGGATAAACGGAGCAAGTCAGTTGAAGATGAGGCTATAGCAAAGTCGCATATGAAGGAAATAGCAGACAGTAAAAGTGAAGAAGTAATGGAACATACAGAAATAATTAAAGAGCGAGTTGAAGAAAAAGAAACAGCAGACATGTTCAATAAACAGAAAGATGCAGTAAGCAAAGTAACAGAATCTGTTGACAAGTCTGAACAAATAGAATCTATTGACGAGTCTGAATCTACTGAAAAGTCCAAACAAATTGAATCTGTTGAAAACTCTGAACAAACTGAATCTATTGGAAAATCCGAAGAAATATCTGATCAAAAGTCCAAAGAATCTTTATCTGTAGAAAAGTCCGAACAAACTGCATCTGTAGAAAAGTCCAAACAAACTGCATCTGTTGAAAAGTCCAAACAAACTGCATCTGTAGAAAAGTCTGAGAAAACTGAATCTGATGAAAAGTCCAAACAAGCTGCATCTGTAGAAAAGTCCGAACAAGCTGTATCTGTTGAAAAGTCCAAACAAACTGCATCTGTTGAAAAGTCCGAACAAGCTGCATCTGTAGAAAAGTCTGAGAAAACTGCATCTGTTGAAAAGTCCGAACAAACTGCATCTGTAGAAAAGTCTGAGAAAAATGCATCTGTTGAAAAGTCCAAACAAACTGCATCTGTAGAAAAGTCTGAGAAAACTGCATCTGTTGAAAAGTCCAAACAAACTGCATCTGTAGAAAAGTCCAAACAAGCTGCATCTGTAGAAAAGTCTGAACAAGCTGCATCTGTAGAAAAGTCTGAGAAAACTGCATCTGTTGAAAAGTCCAAACAAGCTGCATCTGTAGAAAAGTCTGAGAAAACTGCATCTGTTGAAAAGTCCAAACAAACTGCATCTGTAGAAAAGTCTGAGAAAACTGCATCTGTTGAAAAGTCCAAACAAACTGCATCTGTAGAAAAGTCTGAGAAAGCTGCATCTGTTGAAAAGTCTGAACAAGCTGTATCTGTAGAAAAGTCTGAGAAAACTGCATCTGTTGAAAAGTCCAAACAAACTGCATCTGTAGAAAAGTCCGAACAAGCTGCATCTGTAGAAAAGTCTGAACAAACTGCATCTGTAGAAAAGTCTGAGAAAACTGCATCTGTTGAAAAGTCCAAACAAACTGCATCTGTAGAAAAGTCTGAACAAACTGCATCTGTAGAAAAGTCCGAACAAGCTGCATCTGTAGAAAAGTCTGAGAAAGCTGCATCTGTTGAAAAGTCCGAACAAACTGCATCTGTAGAAAAGTCCGAACAAGCTGCATCTGTAGAAAAGTCCAAACAAGCTGCATCTGTAGAAAAGTCTGAACAAACTGCATCTGTAGAAAAGTCCGAACAAGCTGCATCTGTAGAAAAGTCTGAGAAAACTGCATCTGTTGAAAAGTCCAAACAAACTGCATCTGTAGAAAAGTCCGAACAAGCTGCATCTGTAGAAAAGTCTGAACAAACTGCATCTGTTGAAAAGTCCAAACAAGCTGCATCTGTAGAAAAGTCTGAGAAAACTGCATCTGTTGAAAAGTCCAAACAAACTGCATCTGTAGAAAAGTCCAAACAAACTGCATCTGTAGAAAAGTCCGAACAAGCTGCATCTGTAGAAAAGTCCAAACAAGCTGCATCTGTTGAAAAGTCCAAACAAACTGCATCTGTTGAAAAGTCCGATCAGAAGGCATCTGTTGAAAAGTCCGATCAGAAGGCATCTGTTGAAAAGTCTGAACAACCTGCATCTGCTGAAAAATCTGAAAAAACTAAATCTGTTGAAAAATCCAAACAAACAGAATCTATTGAAAAATCCGAACAAACTGCATCTATTGAAATGTCTGAGAAAACTGAATCTGTTGAAAAGTCCAAACAAACTGCATCTGTTGAAATGTCTGAGAAAACTGAGAAGGCACCTGTAGAAAAGTCTGAAACAACTGAATCTGTTGAAAAATCCGAACAAACTGAATCTATTGAAAAGTCTGAACAAGATGTTGACACTGTTGATGCTCCTGTATTGGAAGAGAAAGATATACCAGAAACAAAACTTGATAAAACAGTGGAAGAGATTAATTCAAAAGAACCGGATATTGAAACGAACAAATCCAAAGAAGTGTTGGAAGAAACAAGAACTGGAACTGAAACAAAGGCTACGTCTGAAAAAATAAACGAGGAAGTTAAAGTAACCGCTAATGAAATATTAATAGAACAATTGAAACATGAAGACATTAAAACTACTGAAATGAAAGTCGTGGAAGATAGTGTGAGAGCAGATGAATCAAAAGAAGAAACTCGGAGAGAAGTTGAGGCGGAACAATTATCTGGAAAAAAAGAAACTGTTTCTATGGTAAATGTTGAAGAAGTTACTTCCGTTAGTGAATCGCTTGTAGATAATATTGCTATGTCTGTAGCTGAAACGGAAACCATTGAAGCCAATACATCTGAACATGTGATGGCAAAGCAAGAGAGTATTTCTGCATCAGTTATGGAAGAATCATACTCTGAAGTTGTAAAGAAAGTTGATGGTATTGAAACCCATGAAACTGCTATAGCAGAAAAACATGTTGCAGCTTCTGAATTCAAACCAACACCAGCTGATGATGAAACGAGTATGTTAAAGGAGGAAATATCGGTATCAGTTTCCGAGCAAGTGGATGGTAGTATTGTTCAAAAGGTTTCTGTAACTCAGAAGCATGAAACACTTACCACAGATGAGGATGTCTCGAAAAGTACAAACATGGCCAAGGCGTCAACTTCATTACAGGAAGAAAAAATTGACGAAACTTCCTCAACTATTGTTGCCAGTTCCGAAACAAGCACGCTGATCTCAGTAAAAAGGGAAGAGACCTTGGTCTCGGGAAATATGGTCTCCACTATATCAGAGACTACAGAAACGGTATCGGCATCCGGCATCGAAGACTCTATTGTTGAGTCTGCAGTTGCTAGCAATTTGGAGACGGCAAAGGTCACTGAATCTAGAGAATCAGTCAGAGAATTTGTTACAAATGACAGTGAAATTGAAGAAATGAAGAAAGAACTTTTAGAAGATATGGGAGTAACCTCAGCCGAATGTGGGAAATTCCTCATGGGCTCACATGAGGATATAGCGGCAATTATTGATAAAATTGAGAAGAAAGTAAGTTTTAGAACGAGCTGATGCTGCCTTGTTCAGTGGTGTTTTCCTGCTATCCATTAAATGCGTATGTGGTCTTGTAGCCTAATATGTATAAACTGTACTTTCCTTTCAGGTTCTGTGAATTCCCTTATTCAAACGAACTGTGTCTTTCTCACCGCTGCATCATGAACCAACGGATCCCAACATTTATTCCATCCAACCTACCTATGTCACCCTTCCATCTGTCCTGACAATCTTAGTAGAATACAGTGGATTTTAGACGACTGTCTAGTTGCAATGCAACCAGTTACAAAATGTATATACAGTCGCCCAAATGCATTTATGCGGCGGTGACTTTAAATAAATTGAATAGTCAAAATGAATATTTTCCAATACGATTACACTTCACTACCAAGTGTTCTATAAGTTTAGATTTCTACCTCTACAAGTGCTACTTCGATCATGGTTTGTAGTTAAGCTGCATGCTTCCGTATCTCCAATATGATGTTATGCAATTCATCTCTACTGTTTGCATATGTGCATGCTTGTGTGTGTGTGTGTGTTTTTTTTTACATTTATTTATCGTCGCTACCGGTTGCTCATATGAGTGACGCCTCTGAAGAGATTAATCATTTTAGATTTTTTAGAGGATAGTGCAATGATACAGAGAGAGACCCATTCCAGAGTCTCCTCTGGTTCTTTTACGTGCACAGTGTACAGTACCGACACGAGACCTTGGTTTAACGTCCCCAATTTTGTTAGGGTCAGACACTGGACTACAGATCCGCCTGTATGCTTGTGTTTGGACTGATAAATTATAGTATGCCTAGCTTAAAACACTGTCGTGACGTCACACCTTTGTACTTGCAGTCCATTATTATTATACAGAGTATTATATTAAATCCTTGACGTACGTACGTACCGGTACGAAATTAACAATTTTAATTAGTAGGATCTTATTATGTTAGTGTGTTTTAAGTAAGATATAAGCCTCAAACAGATCCAATAGGTAAGTGGTACTGTCCTCGGCGCTACGCTATTCACACAGTCCAATATGTAAGTGGTACTGTCCTCGGCGCTACGCTATTCACACAGTCCAATAGGTAAGTGGTACTGTCTTCGGCGCTACGCTATTCACACAGTCCAATAGGTAAGTGGTACTGTCTTCGGCGCTACGCTATTCACACAGTCCAATATGTAAATGGTACTGTCCTCGGCGCTACGCTATTCACACAGTCCAATAGGTAAGTGGTACTGTCTTCGGCGCTACGCTATTCACACAGTCCAATATGTAAGTGGTACTGTCCTCGGCGCTACGCTATTCACACAGTCCAATATGTAAGTGGTACTGTCTTCGGCGCTACGCTATTCACACAGTCCAATAGGTAAGTGGTACTGTCTTCGGCGCTAAGCTATTCACACAGTCAATATGTAAGTGGTACTGTCCTCGGCGCTACGCTATTCACACAGTCCAATATGTAAGTGGTACTGTCCTCGGCGCTACGCTATTCACACAGTCCAATATGTAAGTGGTACTGTCCTCGGCGCTACGCTATTCACACAGTCCAATATGTAAGTGGTACTGTTTTGGCGCTACGCTATTCACACAGTCCAATATGTAAGTGGTACTGTCTTCGGCGCTACGGTATTCACACAGTCCAATATGTAAGTGGTACTGTCTTCGGCGCTACGCTATTCACACAGTCCAATATGTAAGTGGTACTGTCTTCGGCGCTACGCTATTCACACAGTCCAATATTGTTCGGCTTATATCCTAAACATGACATAACATTGATCATTATTTGTATGTGAACAAATGTGGAATCGAACATGATGAGGAATGCCATGGATCATCAATAACTGTCAATGCAAACAGGCTTCTATCAAGCTTGACACTAGAAAGCTCGTCCAATGCCATGGATCATCAATAACTGTCAATGCAAACAGGCTTCTATCAAGCTTGACACTAGAAAGCTCGTCCAATGCCATGGATCATCAATAACTGTCAATGCAAACATGCTTCTATCAAGCTTGACACTAGAAAGCTCGTCCAATGCCATGGATCATCAATAACTGTCAATGCAAACATGCTTCTATCAAGCTTGACACTAGAAAGCTCGTCCAATGTCATTCATCAGTTAATAATACTTGTTTGATATATAGCTTATATTTTCACATGACTTGAAAAGTTGGTCTTTATAGATTAATAATCAACGTTATCACGATCATCATCAACACCATCACCAACATCATCAACAACATCATTATCATCAACATCATCAACATCATTATCATCAACAACATCATCAACATCATCAACATCATCACAATCATCAACATCATCAATGTGTCTGCTAATATAACATACGTCTATATTATATTGTGATTAATTTATTTTAAATAAATTCGTATTTTTGTTTATACAATGTGTGTTTTGCCACTTTGCAGTTTGTGATGAATCAGATTACTCCCTATCTAACAGCATGGTGCATGAAAACAACCCTCATATCTTTGAGGGGGAAAAAGAACGCAAACTAACCACCACCACCACCGCATGTTTAATACAAGATGCATGTCGATCAAATTCCAAGAATACAGGAAGCATAATTCTTGCACATCATCATGTTGATTTCAACTATGTCACTTCAATGTATAGCATACAGTTAGTATACACGATACTTGCCGTATCTATCTTTAACCCATTTGATTCTGGATACCGTTCAAACGGTATTTGCAATGAACATAGAGCCAGATCGGCCGCCACGGAACGTGCCGTCTGATCAGGCTATATGCTGTTTGCTATTCAGATGACCTTGCTAAGACACTTGGCTATGTAGCAAACAACATAGATCATGATCAGCAAGTCTTTAAATGCATCCAGAATAAAATGTGTTACGCCAGCAGTATTATGTTCTCCAGCTTATCTTCATTCAATAATTTTCAAAAACCTGTTTTTTTTCAAGTTTCAAAAACGTATGTGCTTTATTTTTGTATAAGTTGTACATGTATATTTCAAAACCAAATTTTAGTATTTTTTTAATTTTCAAAAACAAAAATATGTATGTATTTGGTATTTTCAAAATATGTCTGTCAGTTCCAAAATTATTATATTTCAGACCCGTGTGTGTTGTTTCCCCTCAATTTTCAATACAAGCTTATCGATTTTCAAGTATCAGCAATTAAGACTTTTGTTTTCCATTAATTGTCCAAAAGTGTAACAAATAAAAACAACACATTAACATTTTTTAATATTAACATATTTTAATGTTCGTTGATGTAATGTTTCCTGTTTTAATTTCGTTAGCCTGATGAAGAAGAGATTGAAAAAGTTGCCACGAACAGATACATCGACGACGCCTTGATGTTTTGTTAATGGGAGTTTCGACAGAGGTATTTCTTTGTCACTTTGAGAACCGAGTCTTTTAAGCATGCAATTGTGATACATTGGTGTTCTGTTACATTCTGTACTGCGTTATCGCATTGATGTTCTGTTACATTCTGTACTGCGTGATCGCATTGATGTTCTGTACTACGTGATCGCATTGATGTTCTGTTACATTCTGTACTGCGTGATCGCATTGATGTTCTGTTACATTCTGTACTGCGTGATCGCATTGATGTTCTGTTACATTCTGTACTACGTGATCGCATTGATGTTCTGTTACATTCTGTACTGCGTGATCGCATTGATGTTCTGTTACATTCTGTACTGCGTGATCGCATTGATGTTCTGTTACATTCTGTACTACGTGATCGCATTGATGTTCTGTTACATTCTGTACTGCGTTATCACATTCATGTTCTGTTACATTCTGTACTGCGTTATCGCATTCATGTTCTGTTACATTCTGTACTGCGTGATCACCTTGATGTTATGTTACATTCTGTACTGCGTGATCGCATTGATGTTCTGTTACATTCTGTACTACGTGATCGCATTGATGTTCTGTTACATTCTGTACTGCGTGATCGCATTGATGTTCTGTTACATTCTGTACTGGGTGATCGCATTGATGTTCTGTTACATTCTGTACTGCGTGATCGCATCGATGTTCTGTTGCATTCTGTACTGCGTGATCGCATTGATGTTCTGTTACATTCTGTACTGCGTGATCGCATTGATGTACTGTTGCATTCTGTACTACGTGATCGCATTGATGTTCTGTTACATTCTGTACTGGGTGATCGCATTGATGTTGCATTCTGTACTGCGTGATCGCATTGATGTTGCATTCTGTACTGCGTTATCGCATTGATGTTCTGTTACATTCTGTACTGGGTGATCGCATTGATGTTCTGTTACATTCTGTACTGCATGATCGCATTCATGTTCTGTTACATTCTGTACTGCGTGATTGCATTGATGTTCTGTTACATTCTGTACTGCGTGATCGCATTGATGTTCTGTTACATTCTGTACTGCGTGATCGCATTGATGTTCTGTTACATTCTGTACTGCGTGATTGCATTGATGTTCTGTTACATTTTGTACTGCGTGATTGCATTGATGTTCTGTTACATTCTGTACTGGGTGATCGCATTGATGTTCTGTTACATTCTGTACTGCGTGATCGCATTCATGTACTGTTGCATTCTACTGAAGGATTTCTGCGCATGTAATATTGTGTTTAGGATTTCACATTTAAATGTGAGGTATCGATGTTCTGTTTAATTGACTGAACAAATGAGATGACCCATCCAAGATATAATAATAACTACAGTCAAGCCTGTGTTAGTGGTCACCTCTATTAAGCAGCCGACCTGTACTAAGCAGACAGCTTCCTGAATCCCAATGTGTTGTTTTATTATACATTGGACCTCTATTAAGCAGCCACCTGTGCTAACAACCACTATCTGTGATTCCCTTGGCTGGATCCTTAAGACAGGTTGTACACATGTTTGTTTTCATCAGGGGCGGCCGAATGGTTAATTGCTGTCGAATTATTTTATATGAGCTGATATCTATCCAGAAGATAGGTGGTTATATACTGGTGACACTGGTCCATGTCCTTGGAAACGTCGGCCATGGCCCCGTGAAGAGTTATCTTTTCTTTGTAAGGGACGGACTCCCTAGAAGTATTTCTCCACTAATAACAGCTGGAGAGTATATATATATATATATATAACCTCATTTGTTGGTGCGACCCAAATTTACAGACAGATGCGTAGTCCAATGGTGAACACGATGGACTGGGAATCCAGGTATCGCAGGTTCGATCCCCCGTCTGACCCTAATTAACAGTCTTTCAGATGGGAGGTTAAACCGAGGTCTAGTGGTGTACACCGTGCACGTAAAAGAACCAGAGGAGACTCTGGAATGGGTCTCTATCTGTACCATTGCACTATCCTCCATCCTCCAAACATCTAAAATTACTAATCTCTTCAGGAAGTGTCGCTCATATGGGCAACCGGTAGCGATGATAAATAAGCATAAAATCACACACACAAAATGATAACGCTTGAATACACACAAGTCCGCCTCCGTGGTCGAGTGGTTAATGTCGATGACTTGTATACCACTGTAACCTATCATCACTGATGGTCACGGGTTCGAGCCCCTCTCAGGCCGTGTCTCATTTATATGAAAATGTTGGCAGTTTGTTACGGAGGTTGGTGCACCCAAGTACTGGTTAACCGCTGGATCCTGCCCAGGAAAGGTATTGTTAGGTAAACTGCCCGCCGGCGATATAGCCCAAAATGGTGCTGATGCAGGCGTAAAACCCGAAATATAACATAATTGAATACACACGAAAAACGTCTGTAGGCCCTATAAATGAAGGCCATTTTGCATTTTAGATTAATATTTCGTCACTGGATGCATTTCATTTTATTGTTTTATTTTTCAGGTTGCATTGTTTATGGACAACCTCAATATGCGGAGACCACCATGAATTGTGTCTGAATATTCGGAAACTGGAATATTGTGTGTTATATTACAATATTTTTAGACGTATAATATCATTGTATAGTTTGTTTGTATTATATGTGTATTGTATACGATATCCAATTATGTATAACCATAGTCTGTATATGCCGATTATATATATATATTATGTTTAGATATACCACATTGATACTTTATTATTAGAGTATAGCTGTGAGGCACTTAGCCAAGGACAATGTATAGCTGTGAGGCACTTCATCAAGGACAGTGTATAGCTGTTAGGCACTTAGCCAAGGACACTGTATAGCTGTGAGGCACTTAGCCAAGGACAGTGTATAGCTGTGAGGCACTTAGCCAAGGACAGTGTATAGCTGTGAGGCACTTAGCCAAGGACAATGTATAGCTGTGAGGCACTTAGCCAAGGACAGTGTATAGCTGTGAGGCACTTCGTCAAGGACAGTGTATAGCTGTGAGGTGCTTAGCCAAGGACAGTGTATAACTGTTAGGTGCTTAGTCAAGGACAGTGTATAGCTGTGAGGTGCTTAGCCAAGGACAGTGTATAACTGTGAGGCACTTAGCCAAGGACGGTGTATAACTGTGAGGTGCTTAGCCAAGGACAGTGTATAACGGTGAGGTGCTTAGTCAAGGGCAGTGTATAACTGTGAGGCACTTAGCCAAGGACGGTGGATAACGGTGAGGTGCTTATCCAAGGACAGTGTATAACGTGAGGTGCTTAGTCAAGGACAGTGTATAGCTGTGAGGTGCTTAGCCAAGGACAGTGTATAGCTGTGAGGTGCTTAGCCAAGGACAGTGTATAACACTGAGGTGCTTAGTCAAGGACAGTGTATAACTGTGAGGTGCGTAGTCAAGGACGGTGTATAACTGTGAGGCACTTCGTCAAGGACAGTGGTTAAAAAATCTCATGTAAGTTAGAATATATACATATTGTGAAATTTGAACGTTACGACTTGTGCCAGGACACTAACACAATTATGTCGGAATTATATATATATATATAACCGTATATATTTATGAATAGTTGACACGTTTGCTACTAGAGCTTTCACTCTGCTGTGACTATAGAATCCAGGACTGGAGGTATTCGGACTAAAATTTATAACCAGCATTCGGATCCAATGTTAATCGAATTCTTGTCTAGAGCTTGTCTAGAGTGTGCTGATTCTGATGGTCAAACAGTACAAGCATGCAAATCCGTCTTGGGCTGGCTGGTTGAGTTTTTGTGCAAATCTGATTCGACCAATCGTTGAACATCAGGTACCGTATTTTTCCCAAATGACATCGTACAGTTGAGTAAAACTTTGCTGTGTAGAACTGAGATCGTAATGGTGCGTTTTTGAAGTCCTTTAGCCGATAGCTACCTCCTAGTGTATTACTTGCATCTGCCTACTTTTCTTATATTACACACTCCAGTTTGTACACACTTGTGATGTTAATTATATGTTACCCACCGTTTTACACACAGTGATATCTTATTTTACCAGGCACCGTTTCTGTGTATGTCTCTTGTTTGAAAATAGCAGAAAATAAAAGTTTAGCAACTTTATCAGCATCTTTATTTAGTCGAGGCATTGGTTGTTTAGCAACTTTATCAGCATCTTTATTTAGTCGAGGCATAGGTTGTTATAATCGAATGGACAAGTGAATAATCGGTCGTGGACGCGTTTGTATCTTACTTGCATTATCTATTATGTTCTGTATATGCTCAAATAACTGAAGCAAGTTGTAACAACTTATATTAATCACTCTCGTTGGCACGGATGAAAGCGCATATGAGTCATTCGTGTGGGAGGAAACCGGAGTACCGGAGAAAACCGTCCAGCGTACCATCACACATACTTCCCTGTCGGAGGATCGAACCCGGGTTGCATTGGTGAGAAGCGAGCGCGCTAACCACTGCACTAATCAGACAGCTGTATATCGCACAAAAGGAGGACCAAAACAAAACGAACAGTTAGTGATATAATGGGGGGCCTTAGGGATATTACCATTCAAATTCTTCCAAATTTGCCATACTCTTCCGATAATTTACTGGTCCTCTCAGAACCCATCTCTTGATGTGCAATTGAACTGCCTTGGATGTCTTCTCCAATGTCCTCGACAAATGGTTGCGTCATCAAGTGACAGTTCTGTGAAGCCCCCTGATGAGATTGATATCTACCCACTCTTCACAGACAATGAAACAGTTAATGCAGCTGGCTGTGTAGAGCATCCAGTTCCTCAACCAGATCCAGACAAGCATATACAGATCAACCATGCTATCGTCAAACTCGTCCAATGGCAATACATTCCAGGACACTTTGGTTGAAGACAAGTTGCTGGCTGTGATTTGGTTAAAGACAAGCTGCTGGCCGTGATTTGGTTGAAGACAAGCTGCTGACTGTGATTTGTGCATCTTATCGAGCTCACTAGGTACACCCCATCACATTTCCCTCGTATCTGCTCCAGCAGACCACCTACCCTGAGGAGTAATGGGCCCAGAAAAGCAAGAAGACTGCATGGACTGCTTCGATCAGCTTACTTGACACACATGAAGCGGATTGAAAGGTCATTGTTGTGGTGCAGTCAATCACTTCACAACTGGAAGCAGAATCGACTACATTCTCTTGTACTGTGGTTACAAGAAATGCATGCATGGGAAAATGTAAATGCAACAGTTCTGGTAACCGGCGTAATACCCTATGATGCGATAATGGCGGCTAGTCCGTGATAGTTCAGTGGTTTGCTTTAGGTGTTCACATCTAACATGTTCTCTTCTCAATAGTGATATACAGTCAAACCTGTCTTAAGCAGCCAGCCGAGGGAGTCAGAGAGTGTGGCTGCTTAGCACAGGTGGCTGCTTAATAGAGGTCAACTATATAATAAAACAACCGATTGAGAATCTGGAAACTGACTGCTTAATACAGGTTTGACTGTATATTTAAGTTGTAAAAACTTGTTTCGCAATCGAGCTATTAAAATAAATTTGCATAATTAAGCTGCTTACATAGGAAGCAAAATCAATCACTTGACGTTCATTGCTGCTGAACTATCCATTCAGTGCTGCTGAACTATCGTGCAGTGCTGCTGAACTATCGTGCAGTGCTGCTGAACTATCGTGCAGTGCTGCTGCATTCTTGTCTTCAGATGTTATTTCTGAAGTAGTTCTGTGTGGTAAAATATCGCCTATAACCATCGTGATAACTTTAGAATAGGATTCCCTGTAAATCACGTGAAAGTTGTGTTTAAAACTCGCGACTTTTATGACATCTCTATAATGCAAGACGCCCATACTCGTTCATGACATCTAGCACGTCGTATTATCTTGAAACATAATATCAAGGTCAGGTTAGATTACCCCAGATATGCGGAGGCAAACGAATGAAGTACTGCTTATAAATCGCGACAAAAATGACCTTAAAATCAAGTTCACATAATTGGATTCATCGACCTTGAAAACCAATGGTTTCCGCCATGCCTTTTGGTTATTTAACTGATTTCCCCCCAATTTTGTATATCGCCAATATAGTGGCAACATCTTTGGAAGAATCTGAACCAAATCTGACACTAGATACGAGCTTGGTGTCTGGATTAATTCTAACTTAACGAGAATTTTTTCAGCCACACCTACATTTTTAGATGAACAAGCAAATGGTGTTAATTAAAACGTTCATGAAAAATGACGACATGGTATTGGTCGCCTTTTAGTGTTTTTGTATTTTAGTAACGAGGTAGCACTATGAAAGCATGGAGTTAATGTCAGTTCCTCATTACGAGTGCAAACGTTACACGTATTTCTTAAAAATTAATAGGTTTTATCGTCCGTAATAGAGCTTTCATAGTCCGTAATAGGTTTCATCGTCCGTAATAGAGATTTCATAGTCCGTAATAGAACTTGGTTTCATAGTCCGTAATAGAACTTTCATCGTCCGTAATAGGTTTCATAGTCCGTAATGGGTTTTTTCATAGTCTGTATTAGGGGTGCCGGATTGGGTTTTTCATAGTCTGTATTAGAGGTGCCGGATTGGGGGTTTTCACAGTCCGTATTAGAGGTGCCGGATTGGGGGGTTTTCATAGTCCGCAATAGGTTTCATAGTCCGTAATAGGTTTCATAGTCCGTAATAGAGCTTTCATAGTCCGTAATAGGTTTCATAGTCTGTAATAGGTTTCATATTCCGTAATAGGTTTCATAGTCCGTAATAGGTTTCATAGTCGTCGATATATTTTTGCCAGAAGTTAAAAAGTGAAAAAAGCGACAGACTGGAACCCAGGCTAAGTCCGTACTAGAGGTTTCATAGTCCGTATTAGAGGTGCCGGATTGGGTTTTTTTCATTGTCCGTATTAGAGGTGCCGGATTGGGGGGTTTTCATAGTCCGTATTAGAGGTGCCGGTTTGGGTTTTTTTCATAGTCTGTATTAGGGGTGCCGGATTGGGATTTTTATAGTCCGTATTAGAGGTGCCGGATTGGGGTTTTCCATAGTCCGTATTAGAGGAGCCGGATTGGGGTTTTCATAATCCGTATTAGAGGTGCCGGATGGTTTTTTTTTCATAGTCTGTATTAGGGGTGCCGGATTGGGGTTTTTCATAGTCTGTATTAGAGGTGTCGGATTGGGTGTTTTCATAGTCTGTATTAGTGGTGCCGGTTTGGGGTTTTTCATAGTCCGTATTAGAGGAGCCGGTTTGGGGTTTTTCATAGTCCGTATTAGAGGTGCTGGATTGGGGTTTTTCATAGTCCGTATTAGAGGTGCCGGATTGAGGGTTTTCATAGTCCGTATTAGAGGTGCCGGATTGGGGTTTTTTCATAGTCTGTATTTGAGGTGCCGGATTGGGGTTTTTCATAGTCTGTGTTTGAGGTGCCGGATTGGGTATTTTCATAGTCCGTATTAGAGGTACTGGATTGGTTTTTTTTCATAGTCCGTATTAGAGGTGCCAGATTGGGGTTTTCCATAGTCCGTATTTGAGGAGCCGGATTAGGGTTTTCCATAGTCTGTATTAGAGGAGCCGGATTGTGGTTTTTCATAGTCCGTATTAGAGGTGCCGGATGGGTTTTTTTCATAGTCTGTATTAGGGGTGCCGGATTGGGGGTTTTCATAGTCTGTATTAGAGGTGCCGGATATGGAGTTTTCATAGTCTGTATTAGAGGTGCCGGTTTGGGGTTTTTCATAGTCCGTATTAGAGGAGCCGGTTTGGGGGTTTTTATAGTCCGTATTAGAGGTGCCGGATTGGGGTTTTTCATAGTCCGTAATAGAGGTGCCGGATTGAGGTTTTTCATAGTCCGTATTAGAGGAGCCGGATTGGGGTTTTTCATAGTCAGTATTAGAGGTGCTGGATTGTGGTTTTTCATAATCTGTATTAGAGGTGCCGGATTGGGGTTTTTCACAGTCCGTATTAGAGGTGCCGGATTGGGGGGTTTTCATAGTCCGTATTAGAGGAGCCGGATTGGGGTTTTTCATAGTCCGTATTAGAGGTGCAGGATTGGGGTTTTTCATAGTCCGTATTAGATGTGCCAGATTGGGGGGTTTTCATAGTCCGTATTAGAGGAGCCGGATTGGGTTTTTTTCATAGTCTGTATTAGAGGTGCCGGATTGGGTTTTTTTCATAGTCTGTATTTGAGGTGCCGGATTGGGGTTTTTCATAGTCTGTCTTTGAGGTGCCGGATTGGGTATTTTCATAGTCCGTATTAGAGGTGCTGGATTGGGATTTTTTCATAGTCCGTATTAGATGTGCCAGATTGGGGGGTTTTCATAGTCCGTATTAGAGGTGCCGGATTGGGGGGTTTTCATAGTCCGTATTAGAGGAGCCGGATTGGGGTTTTTCATAGTCCGTATTAGAGGTGCCGGATTGGGGTTTTTCACAGTCCGTATTAGAGGTGCCGGATTGGGTTTTTTCATAGTCCATATTAGAGGTGCCGGATTGGGGTTTTTTCATAGTCTGTATTAGAGGTGCCGGATTGGGGTTTTTTCATAGTCTGTTTTGAGGTGCCGGATTGGGGTTTTTCATAGTCTGTCTTTGAGGTGCCGGATTGGGTATTTTCATAGTCCGTATTAGAGGTGCTGGATTGGGATTTTTTCATAGTCCGTATTAGATGTGCCAGATTGGGGGGTTTTCATAGTCCGTATTAGAGGTGCCGGATTGGGGGTTTCATAGTCTGTATTAGAGGGCCGGATTGGGTTTTTTTCATAGTCTGTATTTGAGGTGCCGGATTGGGGGGTTTTCATAGTCCGTATTAGAGGTGCCGGATTGGGGGGTTTTCATAGTCCGTATTAGAGGAGCCGGATTGGGTTTTTCATAGTCCGTATTAGAGGTGCCGGATTGGGGTTTTCACAGTCCGTATTAGAGGTCGGATTGGGTTTTTCATTCGATTAGAGGTGCCGGATTGGGGTTTTTCATTTCCGTATTAGAGGTGCCGGATTGGGGTTTTTCATTTCCGTATTAGAGGTGCCGGATTGGGGTTTTTCATTTCCGTATTAGAGGTGCCGGATTGGGGGTTTTTCATAGTCCGTATTAGAAGTGCCGGATTGGGGTTGTTTTCATAGTCATTATTAGAGGTGCCGGATTGGGGTTGTTTTCATAGTCCGTATTAGAGGTGCCAGATTGGGTTTTTTTCATAGTTTGTAATATGTATTATGCGCGATAGCTAAATGGCTGTCGTTTGTATGGTGATATAATAATATACTAACCTAAATCTCTATGAAGGAAAGGATTAAATTGCTGTCGTTTGTATAGAGATATAATAGAATATTAACCTAGAAGGAAAGGGTTAAATGGCTGTCGTTTGTATGGAGATATAATAGAATATAAACCTAGAAGGAAAGGATTAAATGGCTGTCGTTTGTATAGTGATATAATAGAATATTAACCTAGAAGGAAAGGGTTAAATTGCTGTCGTTTGTATGGAGATATAATATAATATTAACCTAGAAGGAAAGGGTTAATTGACAAAGTGTATGTAATATATTAAATACACTTCCAAGTCCGAGATTGTTCCAGAAATTGTCTCGGTGAAGCATAAACAAATGCACACCTCAGTTCTCTATTTTAATCGACTATGTCTGAAAGACATCAATCATGCCGCATACTGGATTTCAATAGTTTATTAAACGTAAAATAATATAAAAATGAAATAAACAAAATGATTATATACAACAGTGAATAATAGTCTTCTTAATTGTCTAAAGGACCCGTTTTGACAATATTTGTTCAGGACTCAAATTCCTGGTAATTTAATCAATGTGATGGAAGATTGGAAACGCGCATTTTGTTTGCAAATATGTTTCTAGATGGGCCAAAAGAAAGTGTGGATTTGTTCAATGGCACAACTAAACGGGGATATGACCGTATATGCAGAAATGGAAATACTTAATTACCATGTGCATATGAAAAGTATTGTCGCTACGCTACAAACTAATTTTGAACGCTTTTCTAAGAGCATACAAATATCCCACAATCAATGTTTACGATTTTGAATTGCATTCAATTAATCAACAAAACTTAATTAGGGCATTCGAAGCTCAGAATGGACAAGTCAATTTCGCAACTTCCACAAAGCAGATTTATCTATATCGTTACGGCCATATTATATTTTAGTCTGGTTGGTCGTTTTCGGAGGGTTTAAAGCTTTGGTATGCCCCACCCACCACGTGAACAACCGATCTAGCGCTACATTTGAAATTGGCGAGAGCCAAGTGATTTTATGTCGACGAACACTTGATCGCGGAGAACTATTATATCAGTTCACATCCCTCCCACACAGAACGTGGGCAGCATCTATGTCACATATGCATCATTTAAAATAAAATATTGAGGGATATTGCTACACATTATACAAATATACATGTACTATTATATATATGTTGCGAGTATTTAATTGCACAAGCCAAATTGCTGTTTAACAAATCAAATTCGTGTGCTTTTCTATGAGAATATGACGTTGTGCTATATATCGGTGCATATGATGTACAAATGGAACACGATATTTTAAAACTCCAAGCAGTGGTCAAGTACGACTGCTGCAACCATATAATGTCGAATGATGATGAATTTGTACAATACACTTGGCCAGTTGTTTCATTTCTCGGCCATAGGAATGAATTGCGGGCGCCGCCACATACCACGTGTAGTTCATACATCGATGGAAACTTTAAATAAATCGAACAATGCAGAGGTCTCCTTTGGAAAGGCGAGATATAACTGCGTTGGAGTTTTTTCTGTTTTGGCTATTTTCTGTTTTGGCTAGCGGGTATAAAATGAAGGTAATACACAAAATAAATCAAATACTCATAATAAAAACATTCTGCATTTAGTAATATTTTCCTAAATTCATTTCCCGTCGTGCACAGTATTACTGTTCTTACAAGTTGTTGCAATTATATCGTCTAATTCATCTTGCAAGTTACTGAAAGTGACCACTTGAAATACATCCGTCTTGCTTGATGCTATCTGCTCCATCTCCGAGTGTTCGTTCATATTTACGGCGATCGGTATAATTCTGGCTCCCTTGTCTTTAAGATATTGTGCTGCTTGTACTGTCTCGCGTTCATCTACATTTCCATTTCCGTCGGCTATTACGAAGATGATGTTCTCTGCGTCGTATCGATCACCTAGTACATGTACGGAGATCTCGTTAGCTGTTCGGAATGCTCCGACAAGGTTCGTGTTGCCAGGTCGGTATCGTGCATACTTTACTGCATTCTGGATAACCGGAAGTCTGGTGTACCGCCCGAGCGAGAACACGATTTGAACGTCAGTGCTATACGTGATCAAGGAGAAACGATTGTAGCTGCCTTTGCCTATCTCACAAACACGCTCCCTCTCGCCCCTCTATCTCACAAACACGCTCCCTCTCGCCCCTCTATCTCACAAACACGCTCCCTCTATCTCGCACTCTCACACACTCTCGCCTCTATATCTCTCTCCCCTCTATCTCACACAATCGCTCCCTCTCGCCCCTCTATCTCACACACTCGCTCGTCCCCTCTATTCGCCCCTCTCTCTATATTTCGCCCCCTCTCTATCTCGCCCACTCGCTCTCTATCTCTCACTCTCGTCCCTCTATCTCACAAGCACTCTATCTCTCACTCTCGACCCTCTATCTCACAAGCACTCCTCTCGCCCCTCTATCTCACAAACACTTACTCTCGCCCCCCTCTATCTCTCGCCCCCTCTATCTTATCTCTCGCCCCTCTCTCTCACGATCTATCACTCGCGCCCCCTCTATATCTCTCGCCCCTCTATCTTTCGCCCCCTCTATAGTCTCTCTCTATCTCTCGTCCCTCTATCTCTCACTCTCGCGCCTCTCTCTCACGCCCCCTCTCTCTCTCACCCCCTCTCTATCTTATCTCACGCCCCTCTATCTCTCACTCTCGCCCCTCTCTCACGCCCCGTCTCTCTCACCCACTCTATCTTATCTCTCGCCCCTCTATCTCTCGCCCCCTCTCTATATCTCGCCCTTCTCTCTATCTCTCGCCTCCTCTCGACAGCAATTTAACCATTTCCTTCATAGAGATTTAGGTTAATATAGTATTATATCTCCATACAAACGACAGCCATTTAACCCATTCCCTCATAGAGATTTAGGTTAATATACTATTATATCTCCATACAAACGACAGCCATTTAGCTACCATGCAGTGGATAAGTAGTCGCCATATCTATTCCACCTCCATAGATATTACTGGGACTACATGAGATTGTGGCCTTTATTATTAACATTGGTTTGGTTACTACATAGTAGGGATGGCAACGAATAGCGATTTCAGTATTCGGTCGGGAAGATATTCGAATATAATTTTGTGAAAAACTCAAAATATCTCAAACACATACGTTTTCACAATTAATCTACTTTCTGTTTTATGGCCTATGTTATATCTTCTTCCTGTAAATTTGGCGTAAATTTTGACTCAATCAGTTATTTTTATCGTCCACTGTACACGCTACCATTCCCGATGAGACTTAAGTTAGTACACCAAATTAATACCTATGCTACTATATATAATAAATGAAACATTCTATATATAGGAACATGCTAAACTTTATTCAAATTCAATTACTTGGAAACATTTCAATGTGTACTAAATTTCACAGATACAATAATTATATATGTCCATAAATGTCAACGGGTAGTACAGTACGATCTCACCATGCGTGCACATTAAAACTCAATGTCACAACCTTTTTGAACGTTGTTCTTGTTCAAAAAAATAATGTTGTCAACAAAAGAAGTGGATAATCTGTTCCTTAGTTTGTTGATAAGTAGACCAGTTGCGGAGAAGATGCGTTCGGATGGGACTGACGTTGCTGGCACTGACAGTAGTCTACGGACGACGTGAACGACAGTGGGGAATTTCAGTTCATTTTTCCGCCACCACTCAAGGGATCCATTTTCTCGAGCAGATAGCTCTTTAACTGCTCAGACTGTTCCTTTACGTTTGTCTCAAACGCTAGAAAGTTCAATTTCCTACGCTTAGGCTTAGGTTCACAGTCACCACTAGTGTCACGTGAAGACAGTTTCAATGGTACGTCCTCCTCGTAGGCTTCCAGTGATTCCTCGGCGAAATGACGTTGTTCATTGGTGAGAAACGGGAGACGTTTGCAGCGCGGATCTAGTAGAGACGCTAGCATAGGTGGCGTCTTGGCGGCATCAAGCGACGACGGCTGAAATCGTCGCACAAGTTCACCACTGATGACCTCCTTCATTTTCACTATCAGACCACTATCAGCACTATCAATACTCAGGCAGTCATTCAGAAGCCCATGCACTATTGGAAATATTTCCGAACAACACACATCCATTTGGGAGCACATGTATGTGGTAGTCACGTCTGTCCTAAATTAAGCATTAACATTTAATGAGGACACCATCAAAAAAAAGTAATACTTTAAACAGTACTTTTGGGTAATATTGAGCACTTAATTAAAAATTTCCCCGCTAACTAACTATATAAATGTATTTAAAGTCGCCACCGCATAAATGCATTTGGGCGACTAAATAAGTTAAGATGATTCAAAGAACCGCGAGGGGTTCGACATTAGCGGAAGACAAATAGATAGTTAATAAACTATTATAATTACAATGCTATGGTGTTTAGAGGGCTATGTGGGTTGCAATAATCTCAGAGTGTGTTCGGTTTTCATATCTCCCACCCCCGCTCGCACACGATTGTGTACCAACGGGGGTCGGAGGTGGACCGGGTGAAGAAGCAATTACTAATTCTAAGAAGATTTAGACATAAGTTGGTCAGTAAATTGTTTGTTAGTTCATTCTATAGTCAATTTATACCGTATGTCCTTGGTGAGATAAAAACCGTGCAAATATTTGATTCTAAGTAGCATTCAAACCAGTGTAGAAGAAAACAAGGATACACACTAGATTTTTGAAATGTGTGTCCTAAACGAAATGAACAAGAAATTAGAAGGAGTGATCCAATGAGATGGATGCATGGAACTCTGATTGATCCAAAAAAATAAAAATAACTAGTTTAACCATAACAGCAGATAAATAATATAGAGACAGGTTTGACCTTTATTAGGGATCTTCGGGTATATTTTTATATCAGCATACCCCATCACCAAAATGTATTTAGAGTAGGTGATTTATAATGGGTTGCATAAGGTAGAGAGATAGATTAATCAAAATAGTAAGAAGGTAGAAGGGCACTGTCTGTCAGAAGAAAATCAACAGCTCATAGGTGTGTCCTTCATATATCCCAAGATCCCTAGTAGCACATAGTCAAACCTGCAACATATAGACTGCGTTGCCCGTTGAGGGTTGTACTAATAGATATCAATAAAGATATTACTACGAAGATTAAAAGTAAGACATAATGGCAAGTAGTTAGCTAGTCGCACAAACTGGTGTAAAAAATAGCAGGTGCCCCTGAGCAGAGAACGAGCGCTCAGGAATGTGCACTGACTGACCTCTGTAAATGTAAACAAACAATTGAAAGTTTTACGTTCGCGCGAACGAGAAAGAGATATGGCAGGTGCCCGTTTACCTTGTATAGTGCACAGCAGTATCGAGGTTGCTACGAAGATTAAAATTCATGGACTATCTTAATATGTATCTGTACTAAGACATTTAGTTGATTGATCCCAAGTACATATAGTTACTACCAGTCATACAGATATATAACTGGTAGTAAAATATCATCCATAGTTATGGAAAATGTCAACATGATAGAGAACTTCACCTATCACAAACGACTAAACCGTTAGAGGTATCAGCCTACTATGATGTTTGGTCAACTTTTTTAACATATATAAGTATCACCAAACTAAACTATCATGGGTTGCCCCTAAACATATTTACATAAAACTAATTCCATAGTAGGTTGTACAATGTGTGATATGTGTACCAAAAAAATAATACCCCCCCCCTATATGCCCCCGTGTACTGGGATCATAAAAATTACATCTAAAAAAGGCGGCTTAACCCCTGAGTGACAACGTTTAAAAATAATGTGGTAAAATACACTTCCGTACAAACAACGGTCACCTTCGTAGGGCCTTTAAAATTACATTTTAAGTATAAAAAACAATCAGTTCTTGGCTATTTACAATAAAACTTAGTCACACAGGGGAATGCCAAACTAATATCGATCGCTCGCGAGACGAAGATTTCATGGCAGGAGTACCGGTTCCGTTGTTTACTCGGTGATTTCGGAGACCGACCGACCGACCGCACGCAGTAATTGCTCATATAACTACTCAGCCGGCGAGGTTACTCATGCAACTTGAGGGTGTCTGATGACCTTAACTAGGGTGTCCTTGTTTGTCTTATATTTATAATTTCCCCGCTCAGGCCGTGTCTCATTTATATATGAAAAAGTTGGCAGTTTCTTACGGAGGTTGGTGCACCCAATTACTGGTTAACCGCTGGAGCCTGCCCAGGAAAGGTGTTGTTAGGTAAACTGCCCGCCGGCGATATAGACCAAAATGGTGCTGATGCAGGCGTAAAACCCGAAATATAACATAAATATAACATAATTAAAAATTTTAAATACATATGGGCGTGAATGTTGCTGCAAACTTTCAGTAATATTTCAGGTATTTTCTCGGTAATACAATTTTAAAATCATAAAGACCCCCGATATTTACCCGGCAGCAACAATTTGCAAACAAATTAGTTTGCAATATTGAATTGGTTCAATCAGTAATATAGATTAACATGTTTATAAATTAAACAATAAAATTCAAACACTACCTACCTTAGAACCTACTGTAATTATCCAATTTCATGGCAAGTGTCAATTAACACCTGCCGTGGTTGCGATCACAACATGGTTTATTCACACCTCCTCGGTCGATTTCTTTTGTATTGTAACTTTGTAAGGTTTTATGATATATTGAAAAGAAAACAACGACGACGTATCTGATTATATGACAGTTTATTTAAATTTTGCAAATATATTTTTTTTCCTTCCGAATATTTGAATACTGTAATAGTATTCGAATATTCGAAAGTTCGAGCGAATATTCGTTGCCATCCCTAGTTATAATAGACACCTCTGATATGCCACCTCTGATAGACCACCTCTGATAGGCCACCTCTGAATAAAGACCTGTCTCTAAAGACCTTCAATATGATCCTCCTTAAAGTCATTATCCATGCATTAAGACCACCTGTTTCTATTGACCTCAATTTTGATATCCCATCAAATCATTATCCATGTACAGTCAAACCTGTCTTAAGCAGCCAGTCAAAGGAATCAAGAAAGTGGCTGCTTAGCACAGGTGGCTGCTTAATAGAGGACACATTTATAGTAAAATAACATATTGGGAATCTGGAAACTGGCTGAAACAGGTTGGCGGCTCAATACAGGTGACCATTAACACATGTGTGACTGTATAATAACCTCTATATAAAGAACTCCTGAGAACATAGACCATCTTACAGATGGATCTGTAGTCCAGTGGTAACACGCTGGACTGGTAATCCAGGGATCGCAGGTTCGATCCCCCGTCTGACCCTAATAAAATTAACAGTATTTCAGATGGGACGTTAAACCGAGGTCTCGTGTCGG
>CM026392.1:13067099-13175497 GCA_014843695.1 Archivesica marissinica | reverse complement strand
CTACTACTAAGTTATGTTGGATTTATTATCACTTGTGTGCGTTCCTTGTAAACTGTTATTAACACATACCGGTATGTTACTAAATTCTATGATGCATACATTTTGAAAATTCTTCCGGGGGGGAGGGGATAAAAGGCAAATGAGTTTATCATCATGGTCTTGTTCTACTAATTTATATATGCTCGAGCTGGTCAGATTTGGTAATTACTTGCAGAAAATGGGATATTTTGTTCTAATTTAACAATTTGTATCCAACAAGATGCGTTACATTTCATTGCACTAGATGTATAGTATTCACCGATTAAACCACCCGAAAAGACTATTTAAACTTGCAAATACGAGGCACCTATATACCAAGGTGGCACTGTCACATACTACTGAGCCCGATTGTGCCCTTATACCTGCACACAATGTTGGTGACAATTATGCGTTGTCAGAGATTGGATACGTTATACTCCTGTGTTTCATTGTCATACTTAGTGCGATGTGTTTTCTACGTCGCTTCACAAGAAAAGGTAAGTTGTATGTTCATGCTATACTTTTAGATTGGAGTTTTGTCTTCCAAATGTGTCTTTCCAAAATGTCCTGTATTATACAAATATCATTCTGGTTAAGAGTGGCTATGTAGAAGGTAACACAAAGAAACGGCAATTAGTGGCACCATCTAAATAAATGTTGATATATGTGTACCTCGATGACTGCTGGACTGGTAATCCATGGATCGCAGGTTTGATTCCCTGTCTGACACAAATAAAATGATGGCTTTAAACTGAAGTCAAACTTTCGTTTGGGCTTTCTTCGGTGGGAGTTACCTTCAGAATCCACTATATCATTTGACAATCTTCCAAGAGATGGACAAGAAGGGCCTAGTCCACATAAATAAGAGATGCGGTGTAACAAGAATGTTGCAGACTTCGCTATGGTCCTTGCAGTGAATTATTTCAGTTTTTAATAGTTATTACTGCGATATACAAGTATCTATAATGCATGCTAGAATAATTATTGCGATGTAATATTAAATAGGCACTACCTAGAGTTCATATTTTCGTTTCATGATTACGTTATAGATTGGTTCGATGATCGAGAGATTTCCACCAACGGTCGCCTTCACAATCTTATCTGGGGACAAGGGGTTTTGTGAAATGGAAAGGGAGATGAATGATGAATGGAAAGTGACTGGTTGACACGCACTTGAAATCCAACGACATGATCTACACACTGTAGCGAGTGTTAACGGATATAAACATTAGGTGAGATACGATTGGTCTAAGTTGATTCATAAATTCGGTATTTAATAAAAAGGACTTATAATATTATTATTATTATTATAGAGATACGGATGGATGGACGGACACATGAATACAGCTAAAAACCGTCTGCTATGAAATCTGAAACAATCAAATACTACTAAGTTATGTTGGATTTATTATCACTTTATGTGCGTTCCTTGTAAACTGTTATTAACACATACCGGTATGTTACTAAATTCTATGATGCATACATTTTCTGTGTTGCCACCAAGTCTTTATATATCTAATTATATATAATTATATTATATTCAAGTACATGGAATATAAATGTTCCATAGTTGATTGTCTAGTATCGTCGAGAGTACATTATCCGAGATGATACAACCCACCGACCACTGTCTACCAAAACCGGACAACCCGATTCGTGCAGGGAATCTTCACCGACAGAAACTGCGTCCAAACGAGCCGACGGATCTTTCATTCGAGGTCAACGAACCGTTCATTGGCGAAGACTTTTACATGGACGATATACGGGTAGACGACCAGCGACACGTCATCCTCGCTACGGCGGCACAACTACGCAGACTCGGGGAGGCGAAACGCTGGTTCATCGATGGAACTTTTAAGATTGTACGGCGTCCATTTTACCAACTGACATCAATTCACGCATTCGTCAAGAAGGGTGACAAGAATCGTCAAGTGATGAAAATTGGTTAAACAGGCATACAAGACGTCGACAAGAGATGGTTACTGAACAAATATGATATAATAAAGTCATCTAAAGTGTTAAATATAACCAGTGTTGGTGTTTTTTTTATGGAATAAGCCAATATAAGACCATCAAACGCCGACTTGACGGTCCGCCATACTGTAAGGGTACTTAACTCTGTCTGACCCAGCAGCCGACAAGAGAATAGGCACCTGTTTTGGGATTACCAGTCCAGCGTGTTAACCACTGGACTACAGATCCGTCTGTATCCCCTCCCAATCCCTATCTGTTTTAACACCCTGTAATTATTCCTGGGGACATGTGTAAAAATAACATTATTAGGAATTAGATTGATCAAATTATGAGCTAAGCTCCGACGCTATTCTCTCGTCGTCTTAATTGATGACAAATGTTAATTGACTAATTGCATGACTAATTATATGACTAATTATACTATTAAGCTGCGTCCAAACGAGCCGACTGATCTTTCATTCGAGGTAAACGAACCGTTCATTGGCGAAGACTTTTACGTGGACGATATACGGGTAGACGACCAGCGACACGTCATCTTCGCTACAGCGGCACAACTACGCAGACTCGGGGAGGCGAAACACTGGTTCATCGATGGAACTTTTAAGATTGTACGGCGTCCATTTTACCAACCGACATCAATTCACGCATTCGTCAAGAAGGGCGACAAGAATCGTCAAGAGATGAAAAATGGTTAAACAGGCATACAAGACGTCGACAAGAGATGGTTACTGAACAAATATGATATAATAAAGTCATCTAAAGTGTTAAATATAACATGTGTTTGTCTTATATTGGCTTATTCCATCTACAAAAAAACACACGATCAAACGCCGTCTTGACGGTCCGCCATACTGTAAAGGGACTTAACTCTGACCCAGCAGCCGACGAGAGAACAGGCACCTGTTTTTGGATTACCAGTCCAGCGTGTTAACCACTGGACTACAGATCCGTCTGTATCCCCTCCCAATCCCTATCTGTTTTAACACCCTGTAATTATTCCTGGGGACATGTGTAAACATAACATTATTAGGAATTAGATTGATCAAATTATGAGCTAAGCTCCGACGCTATTCTCTCGTCGTCTTAATTGATGACAAATGTTAATTGACTAATTGCATGACTAATTATATGACTAATTATACTATTAAGCTGCGTCCAAACGAGCCGACGGATCTTTCATTCGAGGTAAACAAACCGTTCATTGGCGAAGACTTTTACGTGGACGATATATGGGTAGACGACCAGCGACACGTCATCTTCGCTACGGCGGCACAACTACGCAGACTCGGGGAGGCGAAACGCTGGTTCATCGATGGAACTTTTAAGATTGTACGGCGTCCATTTTACCAACTGACATCAATTCACGCATTCGTCAAGAAGGGCGACAAGAAGTGACAAGAATCGTCAAGAGATGAAAAATGGTTAAACAGGCATACAAGACGTCGACAAGAGATGGTTACTGAACAAATATGATATAACAAAGTCATCTAAAGTGTTAAATATAACATGTCTTATATTGGCTTATTCCATCCAAAAAACACACTATCAAACGCCGTCTTGACGGTCCGCCATACTGTAAAGGGACTTAACTCTGTCCGACTCAGCAGCCGACAAGAGAACAGGCATCTGTTTTTGGATTACCAGTCCAGCGTGTTAACCACTGGACTACATATCCGTCTGTATCCCCTCCCAATCCCCATCTGTTTTAACACCCTGTAATTATTCCTGGGGACATGTGTAAACATAACATTATTAGGATTTAGATTGATCAAATTATGAGTAGCTTTGACGCTATTCGCTCGTCGTCTTAATTGATGACAAATGATAATTGACTAATTGCATGACTAATTATACTGAGCGTAACAAATACGGTCTGTCGTTCACTCAACAGTATTTATTAAAGATTAATGTGTCAATAAGCAATTTGTATAAATATAGGAATGTTCGACAGATTAATTGACGTAACATTGTATATTTTAACCATAAAGTATGTAATTATTTTAGTCATAATCACAGTTTGCAATATAAACATGAGTACAGGTTCTTGCGGTCACAAAGTAGCTCTAAGCTAGGCTTCAAAATCAGCCAATCAGTAAACAGTTCGAGCTGGATCCAAAAAACGGATAGTTTTTCTACCAATGAAAAACATCCTTACAAATACTGGATTCAGCCGAAAACATTCAAACGTTAAACTGTTTCTGATGTCCGTTTTTGAAGATTTGTGACTGTTTGAACCATAAAAAAGGACATATAAACGGCGAGAAACATAATAAATCGGGTCGAGAATTGGTCGCGCGTCGCGTGCGAGGACATAGAGATTAGCGAACATGGAAAAGATATATAATATTAAGAGATACGAGGACAGTTTAGAGTGACTCCTAAACAGACCCTATGTATTTTGATGCTTGTAGCCTAAGTTATGGTCGGGCTGAGGTATCAAATAACATTACTCACCTAATTCACATACTATAGAATTAAGATGCGTGCTAGTACAGCGCGATTCCTGTACCGACTATATATTTTGGTGCTTGTAGCCTAATCTATGGCCAGGCTGAGCATGCAAATAATATACATCTAACATATTTATACATTTACGAATATGAGATGTGAGACAGTATAGAGTGACTCTTGTACTGACCCTATACATTTTGGTACTTGTAGCCTAATCTATGGCCGGGCTGAGCATTCAAATCGTATTATTATCACACACAACTTAATCACCTTAGTTTATAATCTATGAGTATTAACTAAACTTCTTAGTAAGCTCGCCCATATGGTTCGCCGGCGGCGAGGGTAAATAAGCTCAATCATCATCAGATTAATTTACTTTTACATAATCAGCATAATAATAACAAAGCATGACTAGAATTGCGATTTTCGGCGACTCGTACATTTCGAGGCTACAGAGATTTTGCAGGGGCGACCTTGGTATAGGAGCAGATGTTTGTTTTTCGGTGTCGGGGGCATGCGAGCTGACCAAATATCTATGGACGAGAGATTTAGAAAGGCATTCGACAATGTTACAGTTCAGGCCAAATACTGTCTACATAAATCTGGGTGGTAATGACATACACATTACCAGTAGCCTAAAAGATATCATGCGTAGCATTCACGAAGTTATACACAAGCTAAACGAAATTGGAATAGAACATTATTATTAATATTACCAGGAGATCGGGAAGCGTGGCAGGTTTCGGGGAACATTATCGGCTGTTAATTTTAATCAACAACGACATGCAGTAAATAAGAAACTTCGACGAAAATTTAAAGAGACATTTTATATGTCTAGATAAAGCAGTGGTATACCCAGATCTGTTCGATGCAGATCTGGTCCATTACAGCAACGCTGGCATGAGGATTTACGCCCGCACATTGAAGACTATTCTGAACTAATGTAACGGGACTATATGGGACAATACAATAATATTATATAGTGAATATAAATAAGCGGACAATTGGTATATAGTGAATTATTGAAGAAGAACGTTATGTGACATAAATGCACATGCAGTGTACTTTACATCGTTTCAATGCCAATAATTACAATATGTACATTGTATATAATTAATATGTCGCTATTACATAGACCTAGCTATTACGAGATTCTTTCGAGGCCAAAAGAGATGGCCAATTTTTCGAAACAAATACTATTTTATTAACTTTCAACACAACAGTCATACCGACAAACCTGATCATCTTTTACAGAAACATAAATGTTGAATTGTATATTCCAAACCCACTTTATGTTTTAACAGAAAAATTTGGGCACCACGAAGAAAATTGTAAAATCACAAAAAACTTGGTTTGTGAAAATTGTGGCATGGGAGACAAGGATCACCTTGCCTCAAATTGCCCCAATCAACCAAAATGTATAAACTGACAAAAAGACCACATCTCCAAATCGAACAAATGCGAAACATGGTTAAAAGAAAAGGAAATAATGAAAATAAAATGTACACAAAATATTTCTTACTTTGAAGCCAAAAAAATCCAAGAAAACAAACCAGAACTATCACTCAAAAATAGTTAAATCGGCAGTCAATAAACCAACAATGAAACATGCATCCACTCAAACTGAAATTATCAACGAAAAATCTGAATCCCAAAACAAAAACTCTATCATCTCAATCAACATCTCATAGATCCTGATCAACAAACTCGTCACAAGGTAAAACAAACCAAACAAAAAAACCAAATAAACCAAATGGACCAAGCAACCTGAAACAGAACTCCTATAAAACAAACTAATAGATTCTCTTCACTAGATCATGAAGCTGGTACCGGATCCACCTCCTAAACAATAAAATTTAATCTTTTCATGTACCGTTTTTAATCTCTCCATAAATAATGGATACAAATAATAAAATAATACAATGGAACTGTCGGGGACTAAAAGCAAACTATAATGAGATTTTAATACTTAATCTCTGCTTTCACCAAATATCTTTTGTCTGCAAGAAACTTTCCTAAAATCTACTGACACTATATCGATGGCTCAGCGCAAAACTAGGCTAACTCCATATTTTGTCGAAATTGTTGTCACAAATTCTGAAGTCGAATCAGTATCCCCTTCATCCCTCAAAAGATGTTCAATATACTCCCAGTATTTCCAAAGTAATTGAAATTTTAATGAAATATGCTAACTCAAGGTCTTCTTGTTTTGAGTGCAACACTATGTCTAACTAGAGTTAACCATAGTTTTGCTCTCACATTTTCATAAATTTATGAAGATTGTCAGTGCAAAACTAGTACTAACTTAACTTTTTGCACTGAGAAATAATTATTTTGTCAAATAAAAACACAAAATGGCAATGCTATTTGTTTTAACAGCCCATTTACTATCTTATAATTAAAAAAAAATATATAATTAGGACATATTTATTACTTATTAGACAGTGTGTTGCAAACAGCTATGCAGCAATGACTCATCATTTAACTGTTAAAGAATCCTCTAAATGGAGAAAAAATTACTTGGACCACATTTTACTTGAAGGGGATAAAATATATTACAGTATTAAAATGGGTGGACAGAAAGAGGATTATCTGTTAGTGAAACAATTGTTTTCTAAATATAGTGAGATCTGATGCAGGTTTGGTGTCTAGTAAGGAACCCTGCAAACCTTATGTAACATTGTTACATACACTGAAAGACATCGACAAATTCGTGTTCTTGACAATTAAATGCTACACTACAGCAATTATTAGAGAGAATGATATGTATTACGTGTTTGACCCCCATTCAAGGAACATTGATTGGCATGATAGCAACCGATGGAAAAGCAATGCTAAAATCTCACAGTAATTTTGAGAACTTGATTCAGTTCTTAGAAAAATTCTCATCAAGCTTAGGTGACACAGAAAATGAATGTATACCATTTGAAGCCACTCATGTTGATATAGTTACTTGTACACATGAATCAGATGACTTTGAAGGCAGATGGAGAACATGCCTGTATGTTGCAAATTATTAAAGACAATCTAGAGCATAATTTGAAAAAAGATTGAAGACGAGACAGAATCATCTTGTTCAAGAGATTTGAGTGACGGATCTACAAGTGAAGATGACATCCCATTATCAAAACTAGCAAAGATCCTAAACAATGATTCTACTATCAGTTCAGATTCTGAGAACATCTCTTCAGGTAGTGTATACCAACCATCAAAGTTTGAGAAGAAAATGTTGCTTCATGAGATAAGTTCTTCACTGATTTAGATTCTGACAATAACAAAATGAAAAGAAAACAAACGTAAATTTAAGAAGAGCAGAAAGATGTATCGACCCAGAAAAAATGATAGATTAACTCCAAAAGGCATTGAACACAGTTACTGTTCAGAAGTAGAGACAGTGTCCAGTGATGCACATGTTACAGAGAAAACACAAACGACTGAAGAACACATAGATCCAATTGTCAGGGGTGAAATGGAGTTGTTTTATTTTGAATGTGAAGATATGGACACAGCAGAGGTCTTTGATGATGTGGGTATGGATTTGGACATAGGTGCAGAAATCACAGTACCAGTGTCTGAGGAAGAATGGAGATAGCAAGTTTGAAAGTGGTCATGTTATAGAAATGGGTCATGATTTGAACGAAAATGGCAGAATTTCCATGGAAAGTGTCATTGAAGAAGAAAAACATGTTCAGGGTGTGTCACAAATTACTGAGTATGAATGTGAATACGACACAGTGGTGAATCAGGATTTTGACAAAGCTGAAGAAACTGCTGAAAACATAGCTGATAGTAGCATGGATGAAGATGTAGGAGATGTTAGTTTTGATGGATGTGTTTCTGGCAATAGTTTTGATGGATGTGTTTCTGGCAATTCATGCATAACAGAAAGAGCTAGAGGAAGAAAGAGGACAAGAAATGCAGATATTTAGCAGAGAAATAAGAATAAAAGAAGTTGTAATACTGCAATGGACAGAGGTACATTAACAGAAAAGGAAACATTCAGCAGGCCAAGAAAATTAAGAAAGTTTGTGGTGTGACCTGTAGATTTAAATGTCATAGTATGTTCAGTTATGAAGACAGAGAGGAGATTTTCCATAGTTATTGGAAATTGGGGGATGCAACGAGAAAAGGCAGTTTCTTCTGAAGTATTCTGCCTCACAGACGAAGAAGAGTAAGAAACAGTCCAGTACCAGTAACAGGAAGAGAAAATTCGTTTATGTGGACTTTACCATTAAATGGTTCAAGTGTTAGAATATGCAAAACATTTTTACTTCAAACATTAAATATTTCTCCTCAAAGAGTTCACAGCTGTGAAAAAAGTCCCAAAATAGTATCCAGATTGTAGAGTTAGATCAGAGAGGCAGTCACCATAATAATAATAGACCAAATAGAACTCCGGAGGATAAAGTTGATTTTGTAGCTGCACACATCAAGTCATTTCCTGTTGTTGAAAGCCATTACTGTAGGAAAGATAGAAAACAAATGTATCCGAGTCCAGATCTCAGCATTGCTCAAATGTATCGGCTCTACTTAGATGAATGTGCAAAACATGACATTGTTTCTCCTGTCTCACTCAACATGTACAGGAATATATTTGATACTCACTTCAATATTGCAATTCAAAAACCCATCAGAGACCAGTGTGATTTATGCAACTCCTTCAAAAATGTCACAGAGTGAAAAATGAAAGAGAAATATGAAAGTCACATCAGAAATAAAACATTAGCGAGAGAAAACAAAGAAATAGATAAGAAAAATGCATAAGAAAACAAGGATGAAACAATATTAGGTATGGTATTATCATAGAACTGTATGGTGTTATCGTAGAACTGTATGGTGTTATCATAGAACTGTATGGTGTTATCGTAGAACTGTATGGTGTTATCGTAGAACTGTATGGTGTTATCATAGAACTGTATGGTGTTATCATAGAACTGTATGGTGTTATCAGTTAACTGTATGGTGTTATCATAGAACTGTATGGTGTTATCATAGAACTGTATTGTGTTATCATAGAACTGTATTGTGTTATCATAGAACTGTATGGTGTTATCATAGAACTGTATGGTGTTATCATAGAACTGTATGGTGTTACCAGGGCTCGTGTTAACGGGCGTACGGGCGTAATATACGCCGAGAAATTGCTGTCGTACGTCCAAAATTACACCTGGCGGCGTACATCAGACGTCCATATTTTTCCAAATACGCCGAAATGTCAGCCCCCGGACGTCCACTTCAAATACCATTTTGTAAAATATCCAATTCTCGGATCAATAAGTGCTCCTTTCACGCCGTAGGGTATTCGTTAATCCAATCAGTACCAAACAACCTTTGTGTCGCCGACAGCCCGATTCCACTCTGTATGCTGTCAATCATCTGTTTGACCCTGAACAAAGTTGGTATCGGTACCTCTGATAGGCGCAGTGACAGGATTAAGCCCCGCCCTTTACTCGACAGGGAAGTGAAGCCACGTGCGTCCCGTAATTTCCAATATTGAAATTCGTTATACATTGCCAATTCATGAGAAAAACAAAGACCCGACGTACAAACGCGACGTACAACTGTACGTCCATCAAAATCATGTACGTCCATCAAAATCAGGCAAATGTTAATATAATTGTATACATTGCTTAAATTGTGTACGTCAGCTCAGTCGTGACGTTTGCAATAATTCACCACGGGACGACTAAATGGGGTGAACTGCGTAGTCTTAAATAAAACGAGAACCAACTGCGTAGTTACAGTAGCTCACATACATGTATGATTTCTCGCGTGTCGGAACCTAACGGTTTCCTTTTCGGCGGTAGCGTCCAGCAGTAAAGACAATTAACACGCAATTATAGTATACAACAATAGAAAACAAATTAGTAGACGATCGGTCCGACTTGATTTCGGCATTTTCGTGTGTGCATCAGTCGTACAACTTTAATTGGGACACACATATTTTCTTAACGAATGCTAAATTAGACTAATGAGAAGACATAAACGCCGCCGCATTTTGTTTTCACAACAATTATCGTCATTAAGCATTCATTTTATGCTCGGTGATTTCACACATTTCATTCAATTCCAGTCTCAATTTTGTTTATATTCAAATAATTTCTCCACATCTTCCATAGCATGTCAAAATGTCGCAACGTTCGTTACTAGATTTTGGCGTCTCGCATGCAATAAAACGTAAAATTGACAATGTCGCGTCCGTTAACGTCGAGTCTGTTAGAAGTCCGAGTAAAGTTCTGAAGCCAGATCCGAAAGCGAAATTGCGCGTCTTTCAAAAAACATGGCTCACGCAATTTGACTGGCTAGAACATAATTCAAATAGCAATCGCATGTTCTGCAAAGTATGTCGCGCTGCTGGCGTACAAAACTCGTTCACCAAAGAAGGAGCAGGTATGGTATATTAATTGAGTATTGTGCGTCTTTTTTTCCAGGTCGACGTAATATAACGGGAGGAACTTAGTGCATAAGTACAGCCAATTCCTACCTACACATTCAGATAGCGTTTCGTGCATTCCTGCACGTAGACCACGATAACGTACACATACATTTGGGTGAATAATTAAAACTCAATGCGTACAGTATATTCAATTATACACTTAGTTTAAACAATATTTATTCACTTTTGAATCAACTATATATAAATATTGTTCCGTCATTACATTTGGTCACGACATTTTAATCCGTGCCATTATTTTATCGGTACTGTTCGAATTACGTCACTTCCATGTCAAACCGAAACTGAAAGGATGCCGCATTTTATGAGCCGTTTTGGCATTCAAATTATTGGTTCAGTTTTTGGAAATCACGACCAATTTACCACACACACACACACACACACACACACACACACACACACACACACACACACACACACACACACACACACACACACACACATAAATATACATGTGTCATCTCGCCGGTGGTGTACTGACCTGGAGTGAAGGGAGATAACTAGCCCCGATCCGTGGGGCTTAGCTTAAAGTCTGCGCATGCACATTAAACTCTTAGCATGCTAGCGGCGGATCGATCCGCCCATGTAACCTGCGTACCTGACAACGAGCGGCGGATATACCCGCCGCAGAGGGGTACCTTCAATTGAAGCCAATACCTTGTCAATTGCTCGGTGTTTGATCGCGCATGCGGGATGAGTCACATCCGGATAGATAAAACTAAATTTTTCACAACAAATTGACAAGATTATCGGCGATTTTCGTCAATTTTTCGTTATTTTCCCAACGAATTACAACAATGGCAGAGGAATTATTCCAAGACATTGTTGCTAGTGACAGCGAGGATGATGAATTTGACAGGTTTGACCCGATTCCCTGCGAATTAGTGCATGAAATTCCGGAGATTGACCCAAATGATATCCAGCTGAATGATGCGGAACTTTTGGATATTGAAAATGAAATTGGTAGAGAGGATCGGGATGCATTTTTCGATGCCTACGAAATGAACTGGATAAAAAAGTTTGAAAGTGAAACTGGACCGAAACACTTTGAAGATGATAGTTCACCTTATGACATCTTTAGTCGTTTCTTTGATGAGGAAGTACTGAATTTACTTGTTGAACAAACAAATTTATACTATGATCAGTACATTGTGTCCAAGGGTGGCATTGATAGGCTACCAACATACTCCCGTGCACGTTCATGGACCCCAGTCAGTCTACCAGAAATGAAAGTGTTCCTTGCCATTGTGTTATTTCAGGGTCTAATAAGAATGCCCACTTATGAAATGTATTGGTCTACACATGATCTAATTCAACTGAAGAATCTTGCAACATACATGACCCGAGACAGATTTTTGAATTTACTTTCATTCTTTCATGCAAGTGACAATTCCCATGAACCACCGAGAGACAGTCCACAATACGATCCTGGATATAAAATTTCGCGAGTGGCATCTGTGCTTTTACGTAAATGGCAAGCAGCGTATGGGCCTAAAAGGGAGATTTCTGTGGATGAGACTCTGATTCCATACAAGGGTAGGACAAAACTTACACAGTACATGCCAAATAAACCTCATAAATGGGGCATAAAGGTATGGACCCTTGCGGATGCCAAGACAGGCTACGTCTGGAACTGGAATTTGTACACTGGTAAAACGGTTGATCAGCCAAATGGAAAAGGTGTAGCACACAGAGTTGTTATGTCATTGGTTCAGCCACTACTAGATCTGGGTCACCATGTTTATTGTGACAATTTCTTCAGCAGTCCCACCCTCTTTGACGAGTTATCTGAGCATCAGACTGGGGCCTGCGGCACGTTACGTTCCAACAGGGTTGGCATACCTGCCGAGGTGTGTATTTTACATATTTTTTCAAATAAATACATAGAAAAATTGCTTACACATTATCATTTTGTAAAATACAACAATTATGGGAGTTATACACAATTGCTGGGGTTGATTCATTGGAGTAAAAGTATAAAATATTATAAATTACAATTTGTTTACTATCTGTCCGAAAATATGGACAGTCCGAAAATAGGGTATCTCAAAATTGTAAATTCATAAAATAAATACAATAACTGGAAGGATACTCTTGTTTTTTGCATATACTGTTGCTATTCACTTGTATTTTCATCATAAATAAATGTAAAGCATATTTTTGTTGAATTTTCAGGTGAAAAATGCCAAGCCGGCCAAGGGAGATCCGCCATTTATCCGTCGAGACGGCTGCAAGCTGTTCATAGCCTGGCAAGACAAGAGATTGGTGCACCTATTGAGCACAATACATAATGGATCAATCTACTTGAAGAAAGTGAGATCACGCTTATATGCAGACACAAACTATGTTCGTGAAGTTGACCACCCACGTGCTATACAACTCTACACTTATTTCATGGGTGGGGTCGATCTTGCGGATCAGCAAACACAGTATTGTGTCTTACTCCACAGAATGTTGAAATGGTGGAAGAAGTTGTTTATTTGCAACTTACTGGAAGTTAGCATGGTCAATGCTAAGATTATCTACAAGGAACTCCCTGTAAATAAAAACAAACGCATAAAAACAGATAAATTTCGTCTATCCATCATTGAAGGTCTCCTCGAAGGCTACCAGAAGCCCAGCAAGTCATTCCGACGTCCTGTGAACAATCCAGATCGCAGATTGCTTGGCAGGCATTTCCCCACTCTGAACCCAAACGTTATAGGTGGGGGCAGACGATCATGCCCAGATTGTGAAGTTTGTTCGGACAGATCGAAAAAGAGACATCAAACCACATATTATTGTGCTCAATGTGAAACGCCAATGTGTCCGTACCCATGCTTTGAGAGATATCATACACTCCAGAACTATAAATGTGACTGTACACCTAACCTGCATAAATAAGTGTATAGTGTTGTCATCAATTCCTGATGAAAAGTAACATTGACTGTTTATTGGATAACATTTTCTGGTCCAAAGTAGAGAAATTTGTGTTTTTTTCGCACAAAAAACAACATTATTCACCCCAAAAAGCCCACATTTTTAGAAGAAATTTTTTTCTCTCAACAATTATGATATTTTGCATCATATTTGAATAGGAAAAATACAAAGTAAAGTCTATTCAATTAGTTTGTATGTTTTATTTCCAGCATTGAATACAGTAACATAAAATTGCTAATTTTGCAATTAATTACTTGGTGGGAAATGGCTGTAAACACAATTGGTTACTTAGCATGCTAAGAGTAATGAACTTTTATTTGGATAGATTCGGCAATAATATTTTATAATAACATCATCACAACAAATAATAAACAAAAGTAAGTTTAAAATAGTTATTTGTGGGGGTGAAATCATCCCAGTAAGAGGGCCACCATAACTTATCATGTGTGCTATATTAGATACATACTTATGTGCTACAGCATATATTCTGGCATTGCATTATTCAAGAAATATGACAGTTTTTATAAACCTTTTCATCCGTAAACTAAGATTTCAGCATTTTGATTGGTTGATAAACATGATGAGTCATGTTTACCATACAATCATTCTGTATGCCAGTTTAGGCATGGTATGATTGTTATGCACTATATAATAGTCAAAATGCTGAAATCTTGGTTTGAAAATCAGTCGATAAAATTTATCCACATTTATGTATATATTAAAAACCAAGAAGTATGGCAAGAAACAATAAAGAATGTTGAAAGTATATGTATTTTATTATAAATATATTATCCAAGTTTATTAATTGAATGGCATGGAATGTTGAGGTGGTAAACAAATGTTTGAAATTAAGTTGCTAGCATGTACATGTTACACGACCAATGCGATTTCGCATGCTTGTTTAACACGTAAAATGATCTGGTGGATGGGACTTCCAAACATTTTGCCTGGGACTTCCAAATTGTCATGGCTGGAAGTCCAGACTTCCTGAATTATTTTCTTAGTGCAGGCCCTGGTTATCAGTTAGCTGTATGGTGTTATCATAGAACTGTATTGTGTTATCATAGAACTGTATTGTGTTATCATAGAACTGTATGGTGTTATCATAGAACTGTATGGTGTTATCATAGAACTGTATGGTGTTATCATAGAACTGTATGGTGTTATCATAGAACTGTATGGTGTTATCATAGAACTGTACGGTGTTATCATAGAACTGTATGGTGTTATCATATAACTGTATGGTGTTATCATATAACTGTATGGTGTTATCATATAACTGTATGGTGTTATCATAGAACTGTATGGTGTTATCATAAACTGTATGGTGTTATCATAGAACTGTATGGTGTCATCATATAACTGTATGGTGTTATCATAGAACTGTATGGTGTTATCATATAACTGTATGGTGTTATCAGACAACTGTATGGTGTTATCATAGAACTGTATGGTGTTATCAGTTAACTGTATGGTGTTATCATAGAACTGTATGGTGTTATCATAGAACTGTATGGTGTTATCATAGAACTGTATGGTGTTATCATATAACTGTATGGTGTTATCATATAACTGTATGGTGTTATCATAGAACTGTATGGTGTTATCAGATAACTGTATGGTGTTATCATAGAACTGTATGGTGTTATCATAGAACTGTATGGTGTTATCATAGAACTGTATGGTGTTATCATAGAACTGTATGGTGTTATCATAGAACTGTATGGTGTTATCATAGAACTGTATGGTGTTATCAGTTAACTGTATGGTGTTATCATAGAACTGTATGGTGTTATCATAGAACTGTATGGTGTTATCATAGAACTGTATGGTGTTATCATAGAACTGTATGGTGTTATCAGTTAACTGTATGGTGTTATCATAGAACTGTATGGTGTTATCATAGAACTGTATGGTGTTATCATAGAACTGTATGGTGTTATCATAGAACTGTATGGTGTTATCATAGAACTGTATGGTGTTATCATAGAACTGTATGGTGTTATCATAGAACTGTATGGTGTTATCATAGAACTGTATGGTGTTATCATATAACTGTATGGTGTTATCATAGAACTGTATGGTGTTATCATAGAACTGTATGGTGTTATCATAGAACTGTATGGTGTTATCATATAACTGTATGGTGTTATCATAGAACTGTATGGTGTTATCATAGAACTGTATGGTGTTATCATAGAACTGTATGGTGTTATCATAGAACTGTATGGTGTTATCATATAACTGTATGGTGTTATCATAGAACTGTATGGTGTTATCAGAACTGTATGGTGTTATCATAGAACTGTATGGTGTTATCATAGAACTGTATGGTGTTATCATAGAACTGTATGGTGTTATCGTAGAACTGTATGGTGTTATCGTAGAACTGTATGGTGTTATCGTAGAACTGTATGGTGTTATCGTAGAACTGTATGGTGTTATCGTAGAACTGTATGGTGTTATCATAGAACTGTATGGTGTTATCAGTTAACTATATGGTGTTATCAGTTAACAAAATGTGCTAAAAGGTAACCTACGAGCTAGGTAGAGATGAATTTGCGAGCTCTCCAGATGACTTTAGAGCTCTCCAAATATGTATTGCTAGCTCGGAATATTTGTTGCTAGAAATATATATATATTTGAGCTTATGTAGATTTGGTGTTCCATATTCTAGTAACAAGTGAAATTAAGTTTCATGTATCAGTTCTTGTAAATAATTGATGAAACTGGCCAATATTGTATTCTTTAAACTGTTTTGTATTGTTCTTTGTTTAAAAATGTTTTAAAATTAAATTGTTGTATTGAACCTTACTTTACTTAGTACTTCTTTTACAATCCATTCTCTCCAGTGTTAAAATATGTTAAGTGCAAAACTATTCTTAACTTGACTTGGGTCTAGTTTGGCACCAACATGTTAAAAAAAACAACATTGACTTTCAGTGCAAAACTATAACTAACTCAAAAAACTGATAAAAAACCTCTAAAACAGAGTTTCGCATTAAAATGACCATGACCATTAGTTTTTAGGTGTTTACCAGCATACAGAGTAGTAAAATATCTGCAAAATATCCAAACAGAAAAAAAGAAGAAGTTTATTGCCCTTCTGTAAAAATTTCAAAAAAGGACTTAGCCTAGTTTTGCGCTGAGCCATCGATATATTTTAAAGATTTTGCCATGTTTAATTTTATAAATAATGATTATCAAAAGGCATCTGGTGGATCATCCATTCTCATCAACAAGACTGTTCCACATAGTAAAGTAGATTTAAATACAAATTTACAGGCCAAGGTTACACTTTCAAAAACATTTACAATTTGTTCCATTTATATACCCCCAAACTCTCAATTAAACCAAAATTATTTAGAAAATCTAGTAAAACAATTACCTCACCCTTTTATGTTAGTTGGAGATTTCAATGGACATAGTAAATTATGGGGATGCACAAATGTTAATAAAGGAAAAATAATAGAATACTTCATAACTGAAAATGATCTTTGTCTTGACATTTTTCTGCTTTAGATCTATGTATATGTCATCCAAACATTTTCTTAGATTTTGAATGGTCCATTCATGATGACATCCAAGTGACCAATTCCCAACCATAATCGAAGAAATAAAAAAACCAAAAGATGAATTTTACCCACAAAACCTACAAAAAGCTAATTGGGAGAAATTCCAAATTTTATGCAATGAACTTTTGACATTGGAAAAGATTGGGACAGAGGATCCAGTCATTTTTTTTTCGAATTCACTTTTAAATATTTCAACGGAATGCCATGGTTTAATGACTGTAAAGCTGTTATAAAAACGAAAGAATGCATTGCGTAATTTAATAAAAAGGGGGAATCTTTTAAACACACAAATTACACGAGCACTTGAAATCTAACGACATGATCTACACACGCCGAGTGTAACGGATAAACATTAGGCGAGATACGATTTGTCTAATGGCTTTAAACAGAGGTCAAACTTTCGTTTGGGCTTTCTTCGGTGGGAGTTACCTTCAGTATCCACTATCATTTGACAATCTTCCAAGAGATGGACAAGGGCCTTGTCCACATAAATAAGAGATGCGGTGTAACAAGAATGTTACAGACTTCGCTATGGTCCTTGCAGTGAATTATTTCAGTTTTTAATAGTTATTACTGCGATATACTAGTATCTATATAAATGCATGCTATAATAATTATTATATAGAGTTCATATTTTTGTTTCATTATCTGAGAAATGTATTGCATATATACGTGTATGATTATGTATAATTACAGTCTTATGTTAGTATGAACATAAGAATTACATTGATAGTCGGTATGTAAGTATGAACATAGCATTGATTACTCTGCGCATGTGTCAACCGCTACTTCCTTTCTATTCAGCTCTCCTAAAATTAATTATTTCTCGTCTCCAGCAGCAGTCGACTAAGTATATTTTCTCCAGTAACACACAAATAGGTCAACACACAAACTCCCATTGAACTCGCGCCAATCTGATGCAATTTCGAATCTTTTCAAAAAATGTCCCAAACCGGAAGTACATGTTGATAAGCAAGCCAAAATCATCTCCCCTTAATACTCTTGTGTGTTACTGATATTTACATCATTACAGGTGAATTATTTTGTATTTACCATGTTTCAGATCACCTCAACTGCCCTGTTTGCCTTCATATGTTTTTTATCGTATAATGAAGATGTTTCTAGCACTCATTCTCCAGCTAAAACATCTGTCCAGCTCTCGATACTAAACCAAACTGCCCACTTAAATAAACTGTTTAAAAAGACAACAAACCACAAAAGGAAACCAAAATGAGGACCCTCGTTCAGATTATCTGCCCTTGTGGCGTAGGTGGCGCTGTGAGCAAAGCGGGTCAAAGTCTATTTCCGGTTCATAAAATACTGATCAAATTGAGCGTAAAAGAAAACGGAACTCGAATTATAAATTTACTATTAGGCCCTACGTATGATACACAATGGCTTCGAAGTTTGGCAGCCTAACACTCGTTCAACTACAAAGGGAGCTGAAGAATAGAAACGCTAAGATATCGGGAAGAAAACACGAGTTGGTTGAAAGGTAATCACTGGAAATATCGATATTTTATAAACACTTTTTTATATCTGAAACTGCCCTACAGGGTGAACACTACATACCATTGTTGACGTTATTCGTCGCTCACAATGTATAAAGTGAATTCTCGATATATCTACGATCAATATTTCAGTTTAATGAGCATTTTAAGAATGTTGTACATGTGTGCAACTCCTATCGTCCCAAACGGCCCATTATTTCGACTGTGCCATCATTTCGGATGATAACTGGTCATAGAAAGACCATCCATAATAATTATTGTTTAATTATTTATTTTATGATGGTGCCAAGCAATGTTTGCAATTGATCAGTTATTAACCGGACTAGCAGTTAAAACTAGAATATTTACTTGGCTATACCGGGCAATATGGGTGATAAAAAATGTGAGTCCCAAGATACATGTACAGTTTCCGTCATATTTTCCAAAGGCATTAGTAGGTTTGGTACGTTATTTTCTTATTTAAGTAAACATAATAAAATATTGATCTGTTGATTATTTAATGATTATTGCTGATTACAAAGTCAAATTATGTGTTCAGTCAATCAGTGGTCAGTACTTGTGCACATGATCTGATCATCATAGCGATGCCTAAGTTGCTGTGAAATATGAATATAGCTACATGTTATTGTATCAAATCGGTGGGACCATTTCAACAATATGTTACATTTTATGAAATACATGTACATTTATTACACATGTACATACATGTACATGTATATATATATGGGTATGCATTAGGCAGTGAAACGTCAAAAGAAACCAGTCACATTTTTATTAACACCCAACTTGACACACGCTCCAAGTTTGAGAGATATGCAGCATACATGTACTTTATTCAAATTTCTTTTAGATTGCAAAACAAGTTCTTACAGAATTGGTTTAATCACTCTCGGGACCTCATTCCTGATGGAATCCATCGCTACGAGGGAGAGATTGTTGCAAAATCCTGTATATCTTGCCTATTTTATTTGCATATAAATGAAAAGTGCTCGACTTGACCACGGAAAAAGCGATTTGACTTGTCGGTGGTCCGACTAGTCCATGATCGGACCATGTTCGACTTGACTATACACTATTACAATTTACATCCACTGATATGTGATTATTAACACAAGCATATGTTGCCATTCCAGGTTGGACGCCTATGACAGAAATGCAAATTTCGGACAACCAGATGTGACTGGGCCAGACTTCCAGATGACAGTACCAGCATCAGCAGACTACCGGGACCTACATGAGGAGAAACAGTTTGTGCAAATTAACATGGACAACATACAGAGGTACCTTAAACAGTTTGACAAGAAGCTGGATATTTCGGCACAGAACCTGTATGGCGAGAAATTCTTGTTGTTTGTCCGTGGTGCTGTGGATAATGACCTTTTCCATACAGAGCAGAAATGAAAAAGTCTGTGACGTACTCCATTGATATATATCGTTTGACAGATATGGATTGGTAAATGAAGCACAGTGTGAGTGTGCTGCAGGAATGGGCCCACAAGCCCACTGTAAACATGTGAATGCTGTGCTATGTGCTATGTTTGACTTCTCCACTAAACGAAAATTTCAAGTCGAAAAACTGCACACAAAGAGTCCAAACATTCACTGCAAAAGTTTAAAGGGGGTTTTCCCGCTAGTGAAAGCTCGGATTCTGCAAAGTTCTGCAAGCACACAGGATTTTGAGCGTATCGTACTTCTCGGTGTTGTGTGAGAGAGTATCCAAAAATACTGTGTGCTGCAGGAATTTGCAGATCCCGAGCTTTCAGTGGCGACCCTTTAAACCTTTTTGCATGGTGAAATGTTTGTAATCTTTGTGTGCTGTGCAGGTTTCTTCGACGTTGAAAGTTCCTTTAGTGGAGAAGTCAAACATAGCACATAGCACATAGCACAGCATTCACATGTTTACAGTGGGCTTGTGGGCCCATTCCTGCAGCACACTCACACTGTGCTTCATTTACCAATCCATATCTGTCAAACGATATATCAATGGAGTACATCACAGACTTTTTCATTTCTGCTCTGCATGCCGATTTAACAAAGAAAAGGTCATTATCCACAGCACCACGGACAAACAACAAGAATTTCTCGCCATACAGGTTCTGTGCCGAAATATCCAGCTTCTTGTCAAACTGTTTAAGGTACCTCTGTATGTAGTCCATGTTAATTTGCACAAACTGTTTCTCCTCATGTAGGTCCCGGTAGTCTGCTGATGCTGGTACTGTCATCTGGAAGTCTGGCCCAGTCACATCTGGTTGTCCGAAATTTGCATTTCTGTCATAGGCGTCCAACCTGGAATGGCAACATATGCTTGTGTTAATAATCACATATCAGTGGATGTAAATTGTAATAGTGTATAGTCAAGTCGGACATGGTCCGATCATGGACTAGTCGGACCACCAACAAGTCAAATCGCTTATTCCGTGGTCAAGTCGAGCACTTTTCATTTATATGCAAATAAAATAGGCAAGATATACAGGATTTTGCAACAATCTCTCCCTCGTAGCGCTGGATTCCATCAGGAATGAGGTTCCGAGAGTGATTAAACCAATTCTGTAAGAACTTGTTTTGCAATCTAAAAGAAATTTGAATAAAGTACATGTATGCCGCATATCTCTCAAACTTGGAGCGTGTGTCAAGTTGGGTGTTAATAAAAATGTGACTGGTTTCTTTTGACGTTTCACTGCCTAATGCATACCCATATATATATATATACATGTACATGTATGTACATGTGTAATAAATGTAGACAAGACATACAGAATCTAACATATTGTTGAAATGGTCCCACCGATTTGATACAATAACATGTAGCTATATTCATATTTCACAGCAACTTAGGCATCGCTATGATGGTCAGATCATGTGCACAAGTACTGACCACTGATTGACTGAACACATAATTTGACTTTGTAATCAGCAATAATCATTAAATAATCAACAGATCAATATTTTATTATGTTTACTTAAATAAGAAAATAAAGTACAAAACACTACTAATACTTTGGAAATAATTAACGGAACACTGTAAATGTATCTTGGATCACAATTATTAATCGACCAGTATTGACCGGTATCGACCAGTAATTCTAGTTTTAACTGCTAGTCCGGTTAATAACTGATCAATTGCAAACATTGCTTGGCACCATCATAAAATAAATAATTAAACAATAATTATTATGGATGGTCTTTCTATGACCAGTTATCATCCGAAATGATGGCACAGTCGAAATAATGGGCCGCTTGGGACGATAGGAGTTGCACACATGTACAACATTCTTAAAATGCTCATTAAACTGAAATATTGATCGTAGATATATCGAGAATTCACTTTATACATTGTGAGCGACGAATAACGTCAACAATGGTATGTAGTGTTCACCCTGTAGGGCAGTTTCAGATATAAAAAAGTGTTTATAAAATATCGATATTTCCAGTGATTACCTTTCAACCAACTCGTGTTTTCTTCCCGATATCTTAGCGTTTCTATTCTTCAGCTCCCTTTATAGTTGAACGAGTGTTAGGCTGCCGAACTTCGAAGCCATTGTGTATCATACGTAGGGCCTAATAGTAAATTTATAATTCGAGTTCCGTTTTCTTTTACGCTCAATTTGATCAGTATTTTATGAACCGGAAATAGACTTTGACCCGCTTTGCTCACAGCGCCACCTACGCCACAAGGGCAGATAATCTGAACGAGGGTCCTCATTAAACTAAATATGACGCTGCTTTAGTGACGTCATGTCAATGTAATGATGTCATGACTATTTGCGCTGACACTTGGCGGCAAAATGAAAGTAGCACCGTTATTTATTAAAATATTTCTTAAAACGAGCGCGCTATGGTAATGTGATCTTACACTTGTTATGATTACATACGATATTTTATGAACCTTGTTTGGGAATTAAACGATAATTTTATCACCAAAAGGATTTCCTATAGAATTCCGTTTCTACATTTAGCGATATTATCTTGTAGAGAAGAGTTGTCGTTCTTCAAATCAGATCATAAATGAGGGTGTAAGTCGATTGGAAATCGTTTCCCTAGGCTGTCATTTTGCCAGAAGTTAAAAAGTGAAAAATCGACAGACTGGCAACCAGGCTAGTGTCTATTGGTTATCCCGATATCTCAACCGGTTGAGAGTCTCACTTAGAGATCTCATGTTTTACACGTAGTGTATTATTTATGTACTATGCGTCATTCTTGACCTGCTCTTTTATAAATCATATATCTTTATATATTCATAACTATGCTCCGTGGCCAAGTGATTAAAATTGTTGACTTCAAATTACCTGCCACTCACCACTGTAGGTTCATATACCGATGGGGGTATCAATTTCTCTCGTGTGATTAAGCTATCCACCTGGCTTGCCAGAAGTTCAGTGGTTCTACCTGTGTGCCTGTCAGTGCCTGAAATACTGCTCTGAGGGACACCCTAGTTGCCATATGGCGACTTTAAACCCCTACCCAACAAAACAATATATTCGTACGAGTCTCCCCTCCCCATGGCGTGTGAGCAGTAAGATGACATTTTGGATTTGTTTCTTGCAGTATCTGGATGATCCAGACAGCCAGATTTATCCGGTCCAAGACAAGAATGTCACGGTGAGAGAATGTCGTCACGCTGGTGCTCCAAAATGGACATCGCCAAAGGAAGTGGAGAGATCTGACAAAGATATTCTCGATTCTGGTATGAGCAAAACATTTTAAAATAGTTTCTATTTTTTTAACATGCGAATTTTAGGGGTAGGTAATTTTAGTTGACTTAATTTTAGTCAAAAGTTGAGTATGCCATATTCAGGAGGAAGTATATATATGGATTTTATAAATGACCGAGTTTGTGATGCAATTATGTTCGAAATCAGTAGGCAAGCATTGCCCCTGCCCGAAGGTTATAATACTTTTCTCCAATCTCAAACTCAATCTCCCTCAAACTCCCTCAAACTCAATCTCCCTCAAACCAAATCTCCCTCAAACTCAATATCCCTAAAACTCAATCTCCCTAAAACTCAATCTCCCTAAAACTCAATCTCCCTCAAACTCAATCTCCCTCAAACTCAATCTCCAACTTTCTGATTGGTTGAAATAAGAGCATATCTCAGACTTAACCAATCATATCACTTTGAGCTCGTATTTGAGAAAAAAGATTTTTAACCTCCTCCCATGTACTTAAGGTGTATGTGTAAGATATTGTGGATTCCAGTCTCATATGGGTGGGGGGAGGTTTAAACTTGTCTTCACTGCAGGTTCGAAACCTTCTCCACTTTCCTCTATCACATGAATCTATATTGATGCAGGTTCGAACCCTTCTCCACTTTCCTCTATCACATGAATCTAGATTGATGCAGGTTCGAACCCTTCTCCACTCTCCTCTATCACATGAATCTAGATTGATGCAGGTTCGAACCCTTCTCCACTCTCCTCTATCACATGAATCTAGATTGATGCAGGTTCGAACCCTTCTCCACTTTCCTCTATCACATGAATCTAGATTGATGCAGGTTCGAACCCTTCTCCACTCTCCTCTATCACATGAATCTAGATTGATGCAGGTTCGAACCCTTCTCCACTTTCCTCTATCACATGAATCTAGATTGATGCAGGTTCGAACCCTTCTCCACTTTCCTCTATCACATGAATCTAGATTGATGCAGGTTCGAACCCTTCTCCACTTTCCTCTATCACATGAATCTAGATTGATGCAGGTTCGAACCCTTCTCCACTTTCCTCTATCACATGAATCTAGATTGATGCAGGTTCGAACCCTTCTCCACTCTCCTCTATCACATGAATCTAGATTGATGCAGGTTCGAACCCTTCTCCACTTTCCTCTATCACATGAATCTAGATTGATGCAGGTTCGAACCCTCCTCCACTCTCCTCCATCACATGAATCTAGATTGATGCAGGTTCGAACCCTTCTCCACTCTCCTCTATCACATGAATCTAGATTGATGCAGGTTCGAACCCTTCTCCACTCTCCTCTATCACATGAATCTAGATTGATGCAGGTTCGAACCCTTCTCCACTTTCCTCTATCACATGAATCTAGATTGATGCAGGTTCGAACCCTTCTCCACTTTCCTCTATCACATGAATCTAGATTGATGCAGGTTCGAACCCTTCTCCACTTTCCTCTATCACATGAATCTAGATTGATGCAGGTTCGAACCCTTCTCCACTCTCCTCTATCACATGAATCTAGATTGATGCAGGTTCGAACCCTTCTCCACTTTCCTCTGTCACATGAATCTAGATTGATGCAGGTTCGAACCCTTCTCCACTTTCCTCTATCACATGAATCTAGATTGATGCAGGTTCGAACCCTTCTCCACTTTCCTCTGTCACATGAATCTAGATTGATGCAGGTTCGAACCCTTCTCCACTCTCCTCTATCACATGAATTTAGATTGATGCAGGTTCGAACCCATCTCCACTTTCCTCTGTCACATGAATCTAGATTGATGCAGGTTCGAACCTTCCTCCACTTTCCTCTATCACATGAATCTAGATTGATGCAGGTTCGAACCCTTCTCCACTTTCCTCTATCACATGAATCTAGATTGATGCAGGTTCGAACCTTCCTCCACTTTCCTCTATCACATGAATCTAGATTGATGCAGGTTCGAACCCTTCTCCACTTTCCTCTATCACATGAATCTAGATTGATGCAGGTTCGAACCCTTCTTCACTTTCCTCCACCACATGAATCTAGATTGATGCAGGTTCGAACCCTTCTCCACTTTCCTCCACCAAATGAATCTAGATTGATGCAGGTTCGAACCCTTCTCCACTTTCCTCCACCACATGAATCTAGATTGATGCAGGTTCGAACCCTTCTCCACTTTCCTCCACCATATGAATCTAGATTGATGCAGGTTCGAACCCTTCTCCACTTTCCTCCACCACATGAATCTAGATAATTGATGTTTGACTTATCTCGCAATCTGTTGCTGCAACTTCATTATTATTATTCATTGGGATTTAGTCACTCCTGTTTTCTCATTTACTTTTCGATACTTTCACTTATTAACCTTTTTATTTTGATTCGCAATCTATTTTTGTTTATGAACATGCATCTGTCACAAACTTTGTCCAAATTCCATTTCTAAACCCTTGATTGGATTGTCATAAACGTTGTCAAGATCAGATCTTCTAAACCCTTGAAGGGATTGTCACAAAATTGTACACGACCAAGCTGATCGTTTTCACGTTCCACTTGTCAGCCATCCCTCCACCATTCACAATCTTTGTCTGGATTAGATCGTCTAAATCCTTGATTGGTTTTCTACATACAATGCCCAGATTATATCTTCTATACCCCTGATTGGATTGTCATAAACATTGCCCAGATTAGATCTTCTAAATCCCTGATTGGATTGTCATAAACGTTGCCTAGATTATATCTTCTAAATCTCTGATTGGATTGTCATAAACATTGCCCAGACTAGATCCTCTAAACCCCTGATTGGATTGTCATAAACATTGCCCAGACTAGATCTTCTAAACCCCTGATTGGATTCTCATAAACATTGCCCAGACTAGATCTTCTAAACCCTTGATTGGATTGTCATAAACATTGCCCAGACTAGATCTACTAAACCCCTGATTGGATTGTCATAAACATTGCCCAGATTAGATCTTCTAAATCCCTGATTGAATTGCCACGAACATTGCCCAGATTAGATCTTCTAAGCCCTTTATAGGATTGTCACAAACGTTTTCAAGATCAATTCATCTAATTCCTTCATTGGATTGTCACAACATTTGGCTGGACCAATCCGATAGTCTTCGCATTCAACTTGGATGATTTCAGACAGAGTTATGGCAGTTTTGATTTGATGTACGATAGACTGTGACCTCAGTTTTGATGTATAACATAGACTGTGACCTCGGGTTTGATATTCTGTATGATATAGACTGTGACCTCAGGTTTGATTTAATGTATGATAGACTGTGACCTCAGTTTTGATTTGATGTGTAATATTCTGTTTGATATAGACTGACCTCAGTTGATTTGATGTATGATATAGACTGTGACCTCAGTTTTGATATTTTGTATGATATAGACTGTGACCTCAGTTTTGATTTGATGTATGATATAGACTGTGACCTCAGTTTTGATATGTTGTATGATATAGATGTGACCTCAGTTTTGATTTGATGTATGATATAGACTGTGACCTCAGTTTTGATCTGATGTATGATATAGACTGTGACCTCAGTGTTGATTTGATGTATGATATAGACTGTGACCTCAGTTTTGATATTTTGTATGATATAGACTGTGACCTCAGTTTTGATCTGATGTATGATATAGACTGTGACCTCAGTGTTGATTTGATGTATGATATAGACTGTGACCTCAGTTTTGATATTTTGTACGATATAGACTGTGACATCAGTTTTGATTTGATGTATGATATAGACTGTGACCTCAGTTTTGATATTTTGTACGATATAGACTGTGACCTCAGTTTTGATATTTTGTATGATATAGGCACTGGATAATGTTCTGTGACAAGATTCAGCCGACAACATTCCTTGTTGGAGAGGATGTTACTTTCACAGCTACGGTGGTGTCGGAGACTGGGGAGATCCCGGTGGTCACATGGTACAGGGATGAGCAACTGCTCTCCGACGACTACAGGTAAGATATTTGATCTGAATGTATTCCTTGAAGTTGTCTGGAATCTTGAATCCAGTCTCACTAAAGAATTTGTGTTTAATCATATTTATTTGTCATGATTTACAAAGCATACATTCATATTCTATTTTTATATATATATATATATATATATATATGGCCGGCGACACGTAGAAAGGGACACTCCGACATATTTAACAAAGTTGAAGTTGACATATCGGTCATGATAGCGCAGTGGTAGCGCGTTCGCATCAGGTGCGAAAGCTCCGGAGTTTGACCCCCACTGGAGCAAGGCAAGGCAAATTCCACATGCATCTCTCTCTTGTGGCGCTGGATTCCATCGGGAATGAGGTCTCGAGAGTGATTAATATAAGATGTAAGAACTTGTTTCGCACTCGAGCTAAAATAAATTTATATAAAAAAATATATCTGAAAAAGAAATCCTGAACATTTCAACTCCCTATGTTACTAATTGAGAAAGTTGTGACTTGTTTAGTTAACACACATAGACATTGGCTGTCCCATTAGCGCAGTGGTTAGAGCACTCGCTTCTCATTCATGCAACCCAGGTTCGATGCGAGATGGTTCGGTGATTGCCAGATCGGACAGGTGGGTTTTCTCCGGGCACACTGGTTTCCTCCAACACGAATGACCACATATACGCTTTCATCCGCGCCAACGAGAGTGACTAATATAAGTTGTTAAAACTCATCATTGTAAAATAAATAACGTTTAAACTAACAGGCATAAACATAGCTCCAACATTAATTACATTCAATAATATCATTTTTGCCGCTTATGCCGACAGTATTTTTTTACTATCGATTTAAGAAATGCCATTTATTATTTTCTAGCAAAGTGATGGGATTGGAAGCATTGTTCCTATGGCAACAGTTTTGAAATGTTTACACTATATGATATGGACATTTAGGCGGCATAGTTTTAACTAATAATCCCTTGAAATTATAAAGTAAAGAGGTGGGGTAAATGTGCAATTTTAGTCTAATTTAAACATTTTCTTACCATCCGCCTCCGTGGTCGAGTGGTTAAGGTCGCTGACTTGTATACCGCTGTAACCTATCATCACTGATGGTCATGGGTTCGAGCCCCGAAATATAATTTACTGTGCTATATAACGCAATGACGCGTTTCAAGGTAGAAATTTGACAGACATTTTTGTTGAGTGCCGGTTTTCGAATCGGTCCATATAATACAATCACTGGCTTGTTTCGCAATCGAGCTAAATAAATTTGTATAAACTAAACGAAAGCCATAATTTGATTGAAATTGCCTTCAGAAATTTTGTCCACGTGGATTGGTGGGACAGACTATAGTGAGGTCTTAGACTCGGGGGTTGCCTAATATTCAGATTTCTACCTTGAAATAATATTTTACTTGCCCAGTAGGAAAATCAACTTGCCCGGTGAAAACTCGCAACTTGCCATGCAATGGATGATTTCCTGGTTTATAATAAGCTTATTCATGGACAGTATTATTGATCCCCCGTCTTTCAGATGGGACGTTAAACCGAGGTCTCGTGTCGGTGCTTTACACCGTGCACGTAAAAGAACCAGAGGAGATTCTGGAATGGGTCTCTGTCTGTATCATTGCACTATCCTCCAAAAATCTAAAATAACTAATCTCTTCAGGAGGCGTCGCTCATATGGGCAACTGGTAGCCACGATAAATAAACGTAAGAACACACAATATTATTATTGTTATACAACGGTTTCGGCAAGTTGCTTGTATGTGCGCAGTGAAAATAATCTGAAATCTGTAGTACCCGTAAAATCAATTTCACAGACATTCCACATCTATTTTTAGACATGGACCTGTTGTAAGAAGCTCTAGCGCGGTTACTTCCCTTATAGACTGGCTCCACTATCCATAAGAATATTCCTTGTAATGCTACCCATTTGTTAGTGTCCCAGTCAATTGAGGGTATTAAATCACCGCAGCCGTTTGAGATTTATTGACAATTTAGTGCGTCTTGGAAAACTTCTGTCTGGGATGAATTTCCGGCTTTGGATTATCAGACAATTGGACCAATCAACAACGACCAGTCAATCAGGTCGCATATTGTCTGAATTTATTAGTTAATTGTCAACCACAGTAAATACGATTTTCAAAGTATGACAATGACAAATATTTGCCCGACCGGGCTGCCAGCAGGAAACCCTTGCTTGCACAGCAGTCCTTAGCACTTGTCATGACGGTCGGGCAATGGATTTGGCACCCCCCCGAGTCCTAGGATAGGTGTGCCAGATGACCGTATGGAATTGTTATTATGCATATTTTTTACAGAGCGGATGCAGAATTCAATGCTGAAACGGGACTTGCCAAGCTAACTGTTGTGAAGAGCAAGGATTATGATGCGGCTGTTTACAAATGTGTGGCCAGAGTGAAAGAGGGACGTGTATCGTATGAAGCGCGTCTGCTGTTGGGGGGTAGGTTCTCTCTGGGTAGATGCTGAACTAAGTAAATAATTTCTACTCTAAGGTTCTCTTTTATCATTATCAACATAGGTATATCGACTGGTTGTGTAAATACCTTGAAATGGCCTTGAATTGTTTGTCCCTGAATTGGTTTTGTCCTTGAAATGACTGAATTGTTTGCACAATAATTGTTTGTGGCCTTGAATTGTTTGTCCCTGAATTGGTTTTGTCCTTGAATTGGGTTTTCCCTTGAAATGACCTTGCATTGTCTGTCACTGAATTGGGTTTGTCCTTGAAATTGTCTTGACTTGTTTGTCCCAGCATTGGCGTTGTCCTTGAAATGACTTAATTGTTTGCACGTGCATTTGTTGTGTCATTTAAATGGCCTTAAATTGTTTGTTCTTGAATTGCTTTTGTTCTTGAAAATGACCTTGACATTTGTGTTTTGTCCATGAACTGGTGTTTCATTGAAATGTGTCCTTAAAATTTTGTTTTATCCTTGAAATATCCGCGAAGTTGTGTTTTGTCCTTGAAATGTCACTGAATTTGTTTAGCATTGCGTTGAAAAAAAGCTGCTAGTACGTCTTTAAACCCCCAAAAACAAACAAACATTTATCTTTCCAAGAAAGAAGAATTTTCCATGAAAGAAAAACATTTAGGAACTTTAATGTTAAGTTATAAAATTATGTTGAGTTATAACATGTTTACAACAAACATTATACCGGTAAACATATTCTACAGCTAAAATAAATTAAAAACATTTTTCCAATAACAGATAAACCAAGCAAATCGGGTCGTCCATTTGTGACGCAGACGTCGGGCACCGAGGCTTTCTTGACGTGGACTGGACCTGCGTCAGATGGAAATGCTTATCTCCTAGGATACAGAATTGATTACAGGAAGGGAGGTAAGGCTTTTTCGATATGAGATCAGAGCATTACCGTCCATACTCGCCTATAAGACGACTTATTTGATTTGCTAAAATACTATTGACAAGCTCAGTTTACAGATAGAGCTGTGACAGTCTGCTTTTGTTATCCGTTATTTCAAAGGGCATCAATTATTTAGTTGGAACAAAATTTAAAAAATAAACCTTTTAAACTTATTTATTTTACACGATTGCGATACAGGCTTTAACAACTTATATTAATCACTCTCGTTGGCTCGGATTAAAGTGTAAATGTGGTCATTCATGTTGTTACATTTTTACCACTCGTTTATAAGACGGGAAGCCATTTTGAGACAATAATTTGGTGATAAACTTGGCGTTTTGTAGGCGAGTAAATATGGTAAATCTTATAAGAGTTAAAATAGAAATTAAAAGGTTTAAATTTATTTTTACATTTTAACACTTATAGGCGAGTAAGTACGGTAAATATTGTATAGAGTTAAAGTAGTACATGGGATATCTGATTGGAGTATGCAACTAAATATTATACAAATATAGCACTAACAAACTATTATTTGGTAAATTGATAACTATCGTATATTCCCGGCCATATGTCGCCCTTTAAGAAGGTGTGCTTTATTGTGGGGCAGTATATCTTGCTGGATAAAATTGTCAATTCATTTTTAGAGAAAAGTAGGGCCTCCAGGGGACGAAATAGCGCCCAAGTCCTACAATCAGCCCTGACTGCTTTTGTGTGAAATGTAAAGTGACAAGAAGTGGACACAAGGCCCGTATGTAACGGAGGAATATGCCTTACTCACTGGACTGGAACCCGACTCTACCTACATATTCAGAGTGGCGAGTCACAATAAATATGGAACCAGTCCATTCAGCTGGTCGTCACTGGAGATTCAAACTTTGGGCATTGGTAAGTACAACTGTCACCAAAATGGATGTTAATATTATGAATTTAAAACACTGTCATGACGTCATACCTTTGTACTTGCAGTCCATTATTATTAATATTGCACTGCTGTCAAAAGGTATTACCATTTTTAACTTTGAATGATTTTCCACACGATATAGATTGGAACGAAATCCGGAACAAATACAGCACGTTACGGGACTTAGAGAAAAATAGTATGAAACATTTATTTCCCTTTGTTGTAATACGCCATTTGTCATTTTTGAGTCTTTGAAACAATGGAATTTAGTTCTAAGTTGGAGTATAAGACGCATAAGACTTTTGGATACTATTTTGGGTGGAAAAAGGTGCGTCTTATACATAGACGATTACGGTAGTATTATATTAAATTCTATGCGTAAATGTACGAAATCAACAATTTTAATTAATTTGATCTTGTTATATAAGTGTGTTTAAGTAAGATATAAGCCTCAAATGTAAAATATTGGTACTGTCTTCGGCTCTACGTGCCTCAAACCGTCCAATATTTCAGCTTTACGTGCCTCAAACAGTCCAATATTTCAGCTCTACGTGCCTCAAACAGTCCAATATTTCAGCTCTACGTGCCTCAAACAGTCCAATATTTTACATTGTTCAATTTCGGCTTATATCCTATACATATAAAATGCATTTAATAACTGACATTTCATTTTTTCAAGTTTTTGTAAGAAGCTCTATTTAATGAACGCAATCCAATTAAAAATGTGAGTGTCGTATTTTGGAAGCCATGTTTGCACTATTGATACAGATAAAGGGTTGTATTGTCCACGTACGTCATTATTTAGTTGAGGAGCATTCATGGCCGAGTGGTTATTGTTGTTGACCTCGAATCACTTGCCCATTATAGCCGTATGTTTGAACCCCACTGAGGGTGTCAAATTCGTTCATGTGCGGGAGCTATCTAGCTGTTCTTTCATGTGCGGGAGCTATCTAGCTGTTCTTTCATGTGCGGGAGCTATCTAGCTGTTCTTTCATGTGCGGGAGCTATCTAGCTGTTCTTTCATGTGCTGGAGCTATCTAGCTGTTCTTTCATGTGCGGGAGCTATCTAGCTGTTCTTTCATGTGCTGGAGCTATCTAGCTGTTCTTTCATGTGCGGGAGCTATCTAGCTGTTCTTTCATGTGCGGGAGCTATCTAGCTGTTCTTTCATGTGCGGGAGCTATCAAGCTGTTCTTTCATGTGCGGGAGCTATCTAGCTGTTCTTTCATGTGCGGGAGCTATCTAGCTGTTCTTTCATGTGCTGGAGCTATCTAGCTGTTCTTTCATGTGCGGGAGCTATCTAGCTGTTCTTTCATGTGCGGGAGCTATCTAGCTGTTCTTACATGTGCTGGAGCTATCTAGCTGTTCTTTCATGTGCGGGAGCTATCTAGCTGTTCTTTCATGTGCGGGAGCTATCTAGCTGTTCTTTCATGTGCGGGAGCTATCTAGCTGTTCTTTCATGTGCTGGAGCTATCTAGCTGTTCTTTCATGTGCTGGAGCTATCTAGCTGTTCTTTCATGTGCGGGAGCTATCTAGCTGTTCTTTCATGTGCGGGAGCTATCTAGCTGTTCTTTCATGTGCGGGAGCTATCTAGCTGTTCTTTCATGTGCGGGAGCTATCTAGCTGTTCTTTCATGTGCGGGAGCTATCTAGCTGTTATTTCATGTGCTGGAGCTATCTAGCTGTTCTTTCATGTGCTGGAACTATCTAGCTGTTCTTTCATGTGCGGGAGCTGTCTAGCTGTTCTTTCATGTGCTGGAGCTATCTAGCTGTTCTCTCATGTGCGGGAGCTATCTAGCTGTTCTTTCATGTGCTGGAGCTATCTAGCTGTTCTTTCATGTGCTGGAGCTATCTAGCTGTTCTTTCATGTGCTGGAGCTATCTAGCTGTTCTTTCATGTGCGGGAGCTATCTAGCTGTTCTTTCATGTGCGGGAGCTATCTAGCTGTTCTTTCATGTGCTGGAGCTATCTAGCTGTTCTTTCATGTGCTGGAGCTATCTAGCTGTTCTTTCATGTGCTGGAGCTATCTAGCTGTTCTTTCATGTGCTGGAGCTATCTAGCTGATCTTTCATGTGCTGGAGCTATCTAGCTGTTCTTTCATGTGCTGGAGCTATCTAGCTGTTCTTTCATGTGCGGGAGCTATCTAGCTGTTCTTTCATGTGCTGGAGCTATCTAGCTGTTCTTTCATGTGCGGGAGCTATCTAGCTGTTCTTTCATGTGCTGGAGCTATCTAGCTGTTCTTTCATGTGCTGGAGCTATCTAGCTGTTCTTTCCTGTGCTGGAGCTATCTAGCTGTTCTTTCATGTGCGGGAGCTATCTAGCTGTTCTTTCATGTGCTGGAGCTATCTAGCTGTTCTTTCATGTGCGGGAGCTATCTAGCTGTTCTTTCATGTGCGGGAGCTATCTAGCTGTTCTTTCATGTGCTGGAGCTATCTAGCTGTTCTTTCATGTGCTGGAGCTATCTAGCTGTTCTTTCATGTGCTGGAACTATCTAGCTGTTCTGTCATGTGATGGAGCTATCTAGCTGTTCTTTCATGTGCGGGAGCTATCTAGCTGTTCTTTCATGTGCTGGAGCTATCTAGCTGTTCTTTCATGTGCGGGAGCTATCTAGCTGTTCTTTCATGTGCTGGAGCTATCTAGCTGTTCTTTCATGTGCTGGAGCTATCTAGCTGTTCTGTCATGTGCTGGAGCTATCTAGCTGTTCTTTCATGTGCTGGAGCTATCTAGCTGTTCTTTCATGTGCTGGAGCTATCTAGCTGTTCTGTCATGTGCTGGAGCTATCTAGCTGTTCTTTCATGTGCTGGAGCTATCTAGCTGTTCTTTCATGTGCTGGAGCTATCTAGCTGTTCTGTCATGTGCTGGAGCTATCTAGCTGTTCTTTCATGTGCTGGAGCTATCTAGCTGTTCTTTCATGTGCTGGAGCTATCTAGCTGTTCTGTCATGTGCTGGAGCTATCTAGCTGTTCTTTCATGTGCTGGAGCTATCTAGCTGTTCTTTCATGTGCTGGAGCTATCTAGCTGTTCTGTCATGTGCTGGAGCTATCTAGCTGTTCTTTCATGTGCTGGAGCTATCTAGCTGTTCTGTCATGTGCTGGAACTATCTAGCTGTTCTTTCATGTGCTGGAGCTATCTAGCTGTTCTTTCCTGTGCTGGAGCTATCTAGCTGTTCTTTCATGTGCGGGAGCTATCTAGCTGTTCTTTCATGTGCTGGAGCTATCTAGCTGTTCTTTCATGTGCGGGAGCTATCTAGCTGTTCTTTCATGTGCGGGAGCTATCTAGCTGTTCTTTCATGTGCGGGGTTTGGAGCTATCTAGCTGTTCTTTCATGTGCTGGAGCTATCTAGCTGTTCTTTCATGTGCTGGAACTATCTAGCTGTTATTTCATGTGCGGGAGCTATCTAGCTGTTATTTCATGTGCTGGAGCTATCTAGCTGTTCTTTCATGTGCTGGAACTATCTAGCTGTTCTTTCATGTGATGGAGCTATCTAGCTGTTATTTCATGTGCGGGAGCTATCTAGCTGTTCTTTCATGTGCTGGAGCTATCTAGCTGTTCTTTCATGTCCGGGAGCTATCTAGCTGTTCTTTCATGTGCTGGAGCTATCTAGCTGTTCTTTCATGTGCTGGAGCTATCTAGCTGTTCTTTCATGTGCTGGAGCTATCTAGCTGTTCTTTCATGTGCTGGAGCTATCTAGCTGTTCTTTCATGTGCTGGAGCTATCTAGCTGTTCTTTCATGTGCTGGAGCTATCTAGCTGTTCTGTCATGTGCTGGAGCTATCTATCTGTTCTTTCATGTGCGGGAGCTATCTAACTGTTCTTTCATGTGCTGGAGCTATCTAGCTGTTCTTTCATGTGCTGGAGCTATCTAGCTGTTCTTTCATGTGCTGGAGCTATCTAGCTGTTCTTTCATGTGCTGGAGCTATCTAGCTGTTCTGTCATGTGCTGGAGCTATCTAGCTGTTCTTTCATGTGCTGGAGCTATCTAGCTGTTCTGTCATGTGCTGGAACTATCTAGCTGTTCTGTCATGTGCTGGAGCTATCTAGCTGTTCTTTCATGTGCTGGAGCTATCTAGCTGTTCTTTCATGTGCTGGAGCTATCTAGCTGTTCTTTCATGTGCTGGAGCTATCTAGCTGTTTTATGGAAGGCTGATGGTTCTACCTGGGTCCCTGTTCGGATAAACCTCAGTGTAATGGGTTACCCTCTAAACCTCAGCATAATGGGTTACCCTCTAAACCTCAGCATAATGGGTTACCCTCTAAACCTCAGCTAAATGGGTTGGCCTCTAAACCTCAGCTAAATGGGTTACCCTCTAAACCTCAGCTATATGGGTTGCCCTCTAAATCTCAGCATAATAGGTTGCCCTCTAATCCTCAGCTAAATGGGTTTCCCTCTAAACCTCGGTATAATTGGTTTCCCTCTAAACCTCAGCTAAATGGGTTTCCCTCTAAACCACAGCTAAATGGGTTACCCTCGATACATTAGCTAAAGCTCTAAATAGCAATCTACTTGCCTAACTTACATGTAATTACTGTATATCTAAAATACTTGTATGTAATTACTGTATATCTAAAATACTTACATGTAATTACTGTATATCTAAAATACTTGCATGTAATTACTTACTGTACATCTAAAATACTTACATGTAATTACTGTACATCTAAAATACTTACATGTAGTTACTGTACATCTAAAATAATTACATGTAATTACTGTATATCTAAAATACTTGTATGTAATTACTGTACATCTAAAATACTTACATGTAATTCTGTATATCTAAAATACTTACATGTAATTACTGTACATCTAAAATACTTACATGTAATTACTGTATATCTAAAATACTTACATGTAATTACTGTATATCTAAAATACTTACATGTAATTACTGTATATCTAAAATACTTACATGTAATTACTGTATATCTAAAATACTTATGTAATTACTGTATATCTAAAATACTTACATGTAATTACTGTATATCTAAAATACTTACATGTAATTACTGTATATCTAAAATACTTACATGTAATTACTGTATATCTAAAATACTTATGTAATTACTGTATATCTAAAATACTTACATGTAATTACTGTATATCTAAAATACTTACATGTAATTACTGTATATCTAAAGTACTTATGTAATTACTGTATATCTAAAATACTTACATGTAATTACTGTACATCTAAAATACTTACATTTAATTACTGTATATCTAAAATACTTGTATGTAATTATTGTACATCTAAAATACTTACATGTAATTACTGTATATCTAAAATAATTGCATGTAATTACTGTATATCTAACATACTTGCATGTAATTACTCTATATCTAAAATATTTACATGTAATTACTGTATATCTAAAATACTTGTATATAATTACTGTATATCTAAAATACTTGCATGTAATTACTTACTGTACATCTAAAATACTTACATGTAATTACTGTATATCTAAAATACTTGCATGTAATTACTGTATATCTAACATACTTGCATGTAATTACTGTATATCTAAAATATTTACATGTAATTACTGTATATCTAAAATACGTGTATGTAATTACTGTATATCTAAAATACTTGCATGTAATTACTTACTGTACATCTAAAATACTTGCATGTAATTACTTACTGTACATCTAAAATACTTACATGTAATTACTGTACATCTAAAATACTTGCATGTAATTACTGTACATCTAAAATACTTACATGTAATTACTGTACATCTAAAATCCTTACATGTAATTACTGTATATCTAAAATACTTACATGTAATTACTGTATATCTAAAATACTTGCATGTAATTACTTACTGTACATCTAAAATACTTACATGTAATTACTGTACATCTAAAATACTTACATGTAATTACTATATATCTAAAATACTTACATGTAATTACTGTATATCTAAAATACTTACATGTAATTACTGTATATCTAAAATACTTATGTAATTACTGTATATCTAAAATACTTACATGTAATAACTGTATATCTAAAATACTTACATGTAATTACTGTATATCTAAAATACTTATGTAATTACTGTATATCTAAAATACTTACATGTAATTACTGTATATCTAAAATACTTACATGTAATTACTGTATATCTAAAATACTTGCATGTAATTACTTACTGTACATCTAAAATACTTACATGTAATTACTGTATATCTAAAATACTTACATGTAATTACTGTATATCTAAAATACTTACATGTAATTACTGTATATCTATAATACTAAAATACTTACATGTAATTACTGTATATCTAAAATACTTACATGTAATTACTGTATATCTAAAATACTTACATTTAATTACTGTATATCTAAAATACTTGCATGTAATTACTGTATATCTAAAATACTTACATGTAATTACTGTATATCTAAAATACTTACATGTAATTACTGTATATCTAAAATACTTACATGTAATTACTGTATATCTAAAATACTTGCATGTAATTACTGTATATCTAAAATAGTTACATGTAATTACTGTACATCTAAAATACTTACATGTAATTACTGTATATCTAAAATACGTACATGTAATTACTGTATATCTAAAATACTTACATGTAATTACTGTATATCTAAAATACTTACATGTAATTACTGTATATATAAAATACTTGCATGTAATTACTGTATATCTAAAATAGTTACATGTAATTTCTGTACATCTAAAATACTTACATGTAATTACTGTATATCTAAAATACTTACATGTAATTACTGTATATCAAAAATACTTACATTTAATTACTGTATATCTAAGACTCGAGTATAGTATCATAGTGTTACGCTTTACAAACTCACTGATCAATTATTTTGTTTTTAATGAATAGATGCACCAAAAGTGTCCGTGGCCTTGGATCTTCAACCGTTTATGCAGTTCTCCACATTTGACAAGCAGCAGTTGATCTTGCCGGCAGAAAGCAGACGTCCATCGTTGTCCATCGAGGAAGAAGCGAAAATAAGCGAAAGTGACCCGAATGAGAAGTTTAGCTTTTCAGACACCATTTCAAAGTATGTATTAACCGGAAATATTGTTACCCAGAAATATTGTTGCCCAGAAATATTGTTACCCAGAAACATTGTTGCCCAGAAACATTGTTATTCCAGAAACCAGAAACATTGTTACCCAGAAATATTGTTACCCAGAAACATTGTTACCCAGAAATATTGTTACCCAGAAACATTGTTACCCAGAAATATTGTTACCCAGAAACATTGTTACCCAGAAATATTGTTACCCAGAAACATTGAAACATTGTTAGCCCAGAAATATTGTTAACCAGAAACATTGTTACCCAGAAACATTGTTACCCATAAATATTGTTACCCAGAAACCAGAAACATTGTTACCCCAGAAATATTGTTAACCAGAAACATTGTTACCCCAGAAACATTGTTACCCAGAAATATTGTTACCCAGAAACATTGTTACCCATAAATATTGTTAACCAGAAACATTGTTACCCCAGAAACATTGTTACCCAGAAATATTGTTACCCAGAAACATTGTTACCCAGAAACCAGAAACATTGTTACCCAGAAACATTGTTACCCAGACATATTGTTATCCAGAAACATTGTTTCCCAGAAACACTGTTACCCAGAAATATTGTTAACCAGAAACATTGTCACCCTAGAAACATTGTTACCCAGAAACATTGTTACCAAGAAATATTGTTCCCCAGAAACCAGAAACATTGTTACCCAGAAACATTGTTGCCCAGAAACATTGTTACCCAGAAACATTGTTACCCAGAAATATTGTTACCCAGAAATATTGTTATCCAGAAATATTGTTACCCAGAAACATTGTTACCCAGAAACGTTGTTACCCAGAAACATTGTTACCCAGAAACCAGAAACAGTGTTACCCAGAAACATTGTTACCCAGAAACCAGAAACATTGTTACCCAGAAACATTGTTACCCAGAAACATTGTTACCCAGAAATATTGTTACCCAGAAACACATTGTTACCCAGAAACATTGTTACCCAGAAACCAGAAACATTGTTACCCAGAAACGTTGTTACCCAGAAATATTGTTACTCAGAAACCAGAAAAATTGTTGCCCAGAAATATTATTACCCAAAACACTGGGGGATGGCTACGGTCATTGACTTCAAATCAACTTGCCCCTCACTGGTGTAGGTTTGAATCCTACTGAGTGTGGTCAAATTCTTTCATATGAGAAAGCTATCCTGCTGGCTTGCAGAAGGCTGTTGGTGGTTCTAGCCAGGTAGCTGTTAGGGCATGATATATTGCTAGGCGGGGCACCGGTGGTCTTTACAGATAGGTCTGTAGTCCAGTGGTGAACATATTGGACTGATAATCCAGGGATCGCAGGTTCAATCCTCCGTCTGACCCTATTAAAATTAAGTCTTTCAGATGGGACTTTAAATCGAGGTCTCATGTCGGTGCTTTACACCGTGCACGTAAAAGAACCAGAGGAGATTCTGCAATGGGTCTCTGTCTGTATCATTGCACTATCCTCCAACAATCTAAAATGACTAATCTCTTCAGGAGGCGTCGCTCATATAGGCAACTGGTAGCGACGATAAATAAACGTAAAACCCACCCACCTGTGGTCTTGCTTCATGAATAACAGCTGCCATGATCAGTCGATGTCGTAATGCAATATATGTTGCTGGTATTAAAATGAGACCTCATTTCTGATGGAATCCATCGCCACGAGGGAGAGAGAAGAGGCAATGTGGAATTTAAATGCCTTGCCTAAGGGCACAATCGTAACGGCTCCAGTCGGGCTCGAACTCCGGACCTTTCGCACCTGAAGCGAACGCGCATCCACTGCGCTATCACGACTTCCACGTACGCTATTCATAATCTTAATGGGAAAATAACATACAATTCAATAAACTGCAATTAATTAAACCAAACATTGGTAAATCATCTTCTGTTTATCACTCCAACCGTGGAAAGAAAAGAGTTTGTCACGGCTGAGCCTTGGACATACCCGTTTCACACACTCATTTTTATTGAAAAGAGAGGATCCACCATGGTGTATACCATGCCATTCCTCTATAAATGTTGAACACATATTAATTCACTGTGTAGATTTAGCACTCGTTCGTCAAACATATTATATAGTTATGACAATAAAGGTTCTTTCATTTTAAATACATCGTTGAATTTTTAAAAGAATCGCATATTTTCCATAAATTGTTGCATTTTTAAAAGAATCCAATCTTTTCCATAAATTGTTGCATTTTTAAAAGAATCGCATCAGAAAATTGTTTCAGATAGGGCCATTTTACTGATCGATGCGAAATCTGACATCCCACAGAGTAGAATCCCTGTACTTAAATATATATACTAGTACCCCCAAACGTGCCGAATCCCTGTGATCATTGCTACAGTAGTTGAACATAAAATTTCAAATTATATAATATTTTTTATGCCATATGACATAGTGTCACTTTAAATCATTTCGGTGTGCACCTCGATCTCAGTCAAATCCTTTGGGACTTTGAACATAACAGCTTTAGTGGATTGGACACAAGTGTCACTTTAAAGCATTTTGGTGCGCACCTCAATCTCAGTCAAATCCTTTGGGGCTTTGAACATAACAGCTTTAGTGTGTTGGACACAAGTGTCACTTTAAAGCCTTTCGGTGCGCACCTCAATCTCAGTCAAATCCTTTGGGGCTTTGAAACATAACAGCTTTAGTGTCTCGGATACAAGTCGAGATTGCAAATATTGTTTACCCGTATAAAGTTGGGCCTATAGGTGAGTATTTATCGTAAATGTTGCTGTATGTATATATTTGAAAACTTGAATACACATTTTGTATTTCAGGGGAAGCTATGGAGAGTATAAGCTGTGTACCAACAAAACGTCCAATCGACTGTGCGTTGCTAAGATCATGTCTTACAGTAAAGATAACCAATCGACCATTACTTCCGAGTTCGAACTCCTACGTACCTTACGGCAGGTCAACCTGGTCATCGTGCTCGACAGCTACATCAGCGGAGAACAATTCTACGTCATTTACGAGTTCCTTACCGGAATCAATATCGTTCAGTATCTTTGTCTGCACAAAGTATACAAAGAAGAGACGGTGGCCCGTATGGTGCGACAAGTTCTCGACGCACTTCAGTACCTGGAACATTATGGGATTGTTCATTTGAATCTTCAACCCAGCAGTATTGTCATGGCAACTAGAAGAAGGCCGCACGTAAAACTGCGAGATTTCACAATGGCGCACAAAGTTGAAGGAGATAATGGAATACAAGTTCCTCTAGCCGGATTCCCTGATTTTACAGGTAAATTAACTGCCGTGTAATGTTGTTTAAAAATTATTAACTAAAATGTAGCATAGCACACCATTTTGTGTTATATATGTATATTAATATAATATTATCAGGGTTTCTAAAAACGCCGATCTCCCGGTTCAGAACCGAATTTTAAACTGGCGAACCGGTTGTAGCAACCAAAATGTCATAAAAATTGGTCCAGAAAATTGTTGAAAAAGCCAAGAAATCGGTCAAATGCATTTTTCTAACAAATACTAAATTGCTAAATATAATCCCGGGATAAGGGCGAGAGTCGAGTTGCCAAGGATACGGGTTGACCACGTACATGTATAGATGTTACAGCTGCATGTGGTGTATCTATGCAATCCACGGCCAATAATCGTTCTGGACTGATTTAATTATGAAAATTTTAGAAGCCCTGAATATTATATAATTTAATTCCAGTGTCTACATCATATAAAAAGTTGTGATAGCGCAGTGGTAGCGTGTTCGCGTCAGGTACGAGGGGCCTGAAGTTTGCGCCAAGTTGTAGCCGTTGCGATTGTGCCCTTAGGCACTGCGCTTAGATTCAACATTACCTCTGCTCTCACCCTCAATGCATTGGATTCCATCAGGACTGAGGTCTCAAGAGCGACAAAATAATGTATGAATTTGTTTAGCAATCCGGTTACGCTTAGTTACGATTGTGCCCTTAGGCACTGCACCTAAATTCAACATTACCTCTTCTCTCGCCCTCAATGCATTGGAATCCATCAGGCCAGGAGGGCATAAAACTTTTCTCCAATCTCAAACTCAGTCTGATTGGTTCAGCTTACAGTAAAACTCAGAATCAACCTATAAAATCACTTGAGATCTGAGAAAAGTTTTATAAGCTCAGGCACAGAACTGATGTCTCGAGAGCGACAAAACTAATACCAGAACTTGTTTAGCAATCAAGTTAGATTAAATTTGTATAAACTAAATATAAAATGAGTTATCATGTTCTGCAGCTCCTGAAGTGATCAAGGGAGAGAATGTGACATTTACAGCAGATGTATGGACGTTGGGAGCTCTCACATTCACCATGTACGTATCTCTTATTATGAGCTCTAAATTTTAATATCTTATTATCTATCTCTAAATAAATATCACCGCTGCGGTTCTGTGAACTTCGGAACTGTAACAGTTGCTATTAGTTTAGCGCAGTGGTTAGCGCGCATTTTTCTCACCAATGCAACCCGGGTTCGATCCTCGGACCGGGAAGTATATTAGCTGGTACGATGGCGCTAGATCGGACAGGTTGATTTTCTCCGTGTAATAAGGTTTCCGCCCACACAAATGACCACATATACGCTTTCGTCCATGCAACGAGAGTGATTAATACAAGTTGTTTAAACTTTCTTCGCAATCGTTGTCAAATAAATAAAGTTTCGACTTTGTATTAGTTTATCTATCCTTAATGTGACATATACAGAAAAGCTTGTCCGTATATTTTACAGGTTGAGTGGTATATCAGCATTCGGCGGGAAGAGCTTGGAAGAAACTCTGAGTCGTATATTGTTTGACAGATACAGTACGAAGGAAATGTACGATAACGTCACCAAGGAAAGCGTGAAGTTTGTCACCAAACTCCTGAGTAGACTTCCAAGGTAAACTTTACACTTCTAAGTTGGTTTCGTCATATGTCCGAGGAATTGATGTAGACTCAGGACTATGCATACGCAAGGATGTAGACTCGAGACTTTGCATACGCAAAGATGTAGACTCAGGACTATGCATACGCAAAGATGTATACTCGAGACTTTGCATACGCAAAGATGTAGACTCAAGACCATGCATACGCAAAGATGTAGACTCAAGACCATGCATACGCAAAGATGTAGACTCGAGACCATGCATACGCAAAGATGTAGACTCAAGACTATGCATATGCAAAGATGTAGACTCAAGACTATGCATACACAAAGATGTAGACTCAAGACCATGCATACGCAAAGATGTATACTCAAGACCATGCATACGCAAAGATGTAGACTCGAGACTGCACATGCAAAGATTAAAACTTGTTTCACAATTGTTGTAAAAATTAATAAAGTTTAAATTATATGATATATCCTACACCAGTAACTTAATCGTCATAATAATTATGCATTCCATTTCATTTGCGTGACATACAATTTAAACTGTCGCACAAACCGACACACAGCAATAGTTTCACATTTTTTACCAGAGCTAGTCACTGAAAACGTTTAATTCGCTCATCTTTAGTCCATGTTTATCAATTTACAAATGTCGTTTTGATATTAATGAAGTGATTTGTGGGAGCCGTGATAGCGCAGTGGTAGCATGTTCACTTCAGTGCGAGAGGCCCGAAGTTCATGCCCAGCTGTAGTCGTTGCGATTGTGCCCTGAGCAAGGCACTTAGATTCCACATGCCTCTTCTCTTTCACTCATAGCAATGGACTCCCATCAGTTATGAGGTCTCCACAGCGAACTAACATCATAAGAACTTGCTTCACAATCGAGCTAAAAATAAATTTGTATATATTCATGTACTTGTAACATATAAGACTTTTATGGATTTAAATTCCACGTTGCCTATTCTCTCTCCCTCGTGGCGATGGATTCCATCAGGAATGAGGTCTCGAGAGTGATTAATATAAGTTGAAATAACTTGTTTCGCAATCAAGCTAAAATAAATTTGTATAAACTAATGGATTTTCCTTAAAATTAGGTGGTTATATATTAAAAATATTATTTATTTTGCAAAATTTCAGCATTGGTTTTAATGAGTTCTATGTCCCTTCACATAATGGGTTTTTTGGACTCTACATATTTTATCAAAGGTGTACTAAATTTGACTAAATCCCAAACAGTACAGCAAATACTTCTGTTTACATTCCTCATGCTAGTACTGGTAGTTAGTTAGCAGCTATTGAGCATGAAGAGGAGACTGGATGGGAAATGGCATGATTATATAGTAGATTTAATATAGATGTACATGTATGCATCATTCACACCTTCTATAATTCTAGTTGGGACAATAATTTATTAAGCTTTGTAATGAGTGATAGATTAATTTATTTAACTGTTAATGTTTTTTGATTACAGAATGCATGTCTTAGCAATACATAGGTTGAGAATACATCATTCTATTTACTAATACTGACAAAACCCTTGCTGTGGACCAGTTAGGTGCTCATAAACCTCAGCTGTGGACCAGTCAGGTGCTCGTAAACCTCAGCTGTGGACCAGTCGAGCGTTCATAAGCCTCGGCTGTGGGCCTGTCAGGCACTCGTAAACCTCAGCTGGGGAGCTAGTCAGGCTCCTAATTGGGTGTGTGTCAAACTGACAATTGAATAGTAAGATAAAAGTCGGGTATAATAGAGAAGCGGTATGTACAATAAACAACCTGTAGGAATACATGGCGAGTGTTCAGTCTTGCTACCTTGAACTGGGCAAATGGGTAAATGTTGGGAGATTATGTAGACCTTCTTGTTTATGGTTCTCCGTGATGGTGTTGTCGCCTCATGAATGAAATAAACAAATTGTTTTGAAGACAAAACATAAACAAATTTACCCTGTCCGCCTCCGTGGTCGAGTGGTTAAGGTCGCTGACTTGTATACCACTGTAACCTATCATCACTGATGGTCACGGGTTCGAGCCCCGTTCAGGCCGTGTCTCATTTATATGAAAAAGTTGGCAGTTTCTTACGGAGGTTGGTGCACCCAAGCACTGGTTAACCTGCTTGAGCCTGCCCAGGAAAGGTGTTGTTAGGTAAACTGCCCGCCGATGCAGCCCAAAATGGTGCTGATGCAGGCGTAAAACCCGAAATATAACATAAATATAACATAGCAAATTTACCCTACATCATCTATAACATGACATTTTTAAATGTGTGCATATCAATTCAGGCCTGTTTCATTCATATGTATATAGCAGTAATTACATATTACAGATAACATTAGGTCCTTTGATTCGGCCTATACTTAGTGACCGAATTACAAACAGGTTGGAATATCTCCTGAAAACAAGGACACAAACTGCAGATCTAAGTGAATCTCTTAAAATCGAAGCTGGTAATATGCCAAAACAACTATTGCTCGAGAAAATAATTACCAAGATTGAACGAGACACTGAAGTGGATGAAAAAAGAACCATAGAAATGAAAAAAGAAATGGCTAAGACAGATCAGGTGAACATGATTGAAGTGAAGGAGAAAGTAATGGAAGATACTAAAATGCAAGAATGTGAATTTAAGACAAAGGTGGTAGAGAAAAAGATTACAGATACTAAACTAGTTGAGGCTGTGGAAGTGATAAAAGCCAAAGATACTGAAATGTAAAGGCCAGTGGAAAACATACAGATTAAAGACATTGAAATTAATAAAACGGTGGAAGAAACGGCCAATGTTAAAGCAATTAAAATCAAGGAGAAACTGGAAGGGATGATGGCCAAAGAAATTATTAAGAAAGGGCAAATTGATATTAAGGAGAAATTGAAAAATATCAAGACCGAAAACAGTGAAATTAATACGAAAGAGGTCAGAACCGCTCAGGATGAAGAAAGCAAAATGAAGGAGAAAAATAGTAGAGACATAGACAGTAATAAGGATGTGAAACAAATAACCAATGTTGAAGAAATTGAAATTCACAAACCTGTGGAAGAGATAAAGGTCAAAGATACTAAAATTAATAAAAATGAGGAAGAGAACATCAAAGACAGTGAATTTATGGACAATGTAAAAAATGCTACAGACACTAAAGTTGAGAAGGTGGAGGATATAGCGGTTAAAGAAACTGAAATTAAGAAATTGATTGAAGAGACAGCAAAAATTGATGAATGTGAAATTAAGGAAAGAGTGGAAAATATAAATGTGACCGACACTGAAGTCCAGGAGAAAACGAAAGAGTGAAATGTACTGTAATTAAGGAGAATACGGAAGAAACAAAGGTGAAATTAGAAGAAGCAGTCGTAATCATTTCGGAGGAACCAGAAGATAAGGACAACAGTGTTGAAATTACGGGGAAAGAACAAGAAAAATTGCTCAAAGACACTGAAATTAAGGAAACAACGGGAGACAACTCATTCAAAGAGGACACAATTAAGGAAGTAGTAAATGGACCCAAAGATACTGAAATTAAGACAGCTGTAGACGACCAAGTAGTTGATATTGCAGATACAAAAGGAATACCAACAGAAACTGTTGAAGATGAAATACAACAACCAGAGGAGGAAATCTTTGAAGATGCTTTGGAAACACTCGGTGTCGAAGATGTCAAATCTGTTGAAACGGATGTCATAACTGTTACAAATACAGTTACCGAAAATGCAAATGAAGAAAAGAATGAGAACATTGAAGATCCTGCCAGTACACAGACTAAAAATGTGAAAAAGGGCGATGTGGTTGTTGAGGAAAAGGCTGAAGAATTGCCTAAAGATATATCTGAAGCTACTGCAAATGAGAATGTAGTTAAAGCTTGTGAAGCCGTTAAGGCCATTGATGAATTAGCTGAACAGAAAGCTGAACAAAGTCCTTCTACAATTGCAGAGGACATTACGGCACCCGTTTCGAAGAGTTTAAAGGAAGAACCAGTCCAGGGAAAAGCAGAAGAAAGCGCTGACCAATCAATCATTGATAAGACTGATAAATCTGAGTCTGTAACAGAGGGGCTAGCAGTGGATAAACGGAGCATGTCAGTTGAAGATGAGGCAATAGCAAAGTCGCATATGAAGGAAATAGCAGACAGTAAAAGTGAAGAAGTAATGGAACATACAGAAATGATTAAAGAGCGAATTGAAGAAAAAGAAACAGCAGACATGTTCAATAAACAGAAAGATGCAGTAAGCAAAGTAACAGAATCTGTTGACAAGTCTGAACAAATAGAATTTATTGACGAGTCTGAATCTACTGAAAAGTCCAAACAAATTGAATCTGTTGAAAACTCTGAACAAACTGAATCTATTGGAAAATCCGAAGAAACTACATCTGTTGGAATGTCTGAGAAAACTGAATCTGTTCAAAAGTCCAAAGAATCTTTATCTGTAGAAAAGTCCGAACAAACTGCATCTGTAGAAAAGTCCGAACAAACTGCATCTGTAGAAAAGTCCAAACAAACTGCATCTGTTGAAAAGTCCAAACAAACTACATCTGTAGAAAAGTCTGAGAAAACTGAATCTGATGAAAAGTCCAAACAAGCTGCATCTGTAGAAAAGTCTGAACAAACTGCATCTGTTGAAAAGTCCAAACAAACTACATCTGTAGAAAAGTCTGAGAAAACTGAATCTGATGAAAAGTCCAAACAAGCTGCATCTGTAGAAAAGTCCGAACAAGCTGCATCTGTTGAGAAGTCCAACCAAGCTGCATCTGTAGAAAAGTCTGAGAAAACTGCATCTGTAGAAAAGTCCAAACAAGCTGCATCTGTAGAAAAGTCTGAACAAGCTGCATCGGTAGAAAAGTCTGAACAAGCTGCATCGGTAGAAAAGTCTGAGAAAACTGCATCTGTTGAAAAGTCCAAACAAACTGCATATGTAGAAAAGTCCAAACAAGCTGCATCTGTAGAAAAGTCCGAACAAGCTGCATCTGTAGAAAAGTCTGAGAAAACTGCATCTGTTGAAAAGTCCAAACAAACTGCATCTGTTGAAAAGTCCGATCAGAAGGCATCTGTTGAAAAGTCCGATCAGAAGGCACCTGTAGAAAAGTCTGAAACAACTGAATCTGTTGACAAATCCGAACAAACTGAATCTATTGAAAAGTCTGAACAAGATGTTGACACTGTTGATGCTCCTGTATTGGAAGAGAAAGATATACTAGAAACAAAACTAGAGATAAAACAGTTGAAGAGATTAATTCAAAAGAACCGGATATTGAAACGAACAAATCCAAAGAAGTGTTGGAAGAAACAAGAACTGGAACTGAAACAAAGGCTACGTCTGAAAAAATAAACGAGGAAGTTAAAGTAACCGATAATGAAATATTAATAGAACAATTGAAACATGAAGACATTAAAACTACTGAAATGAAAGTCGTGGAAGATAGTGTGAGAGCAGATGAATCAAAAGAAGAAACTCGGAGAGAAGTAGAGGCAGAACAATTATCTGGAAAAAAAGAAACTGTTTCTATGGTAAATGTTGAAGAAGTTGCTTCCGTTAGTGACTCGCTTATAGATAATATTGCCATGTCAGTAGCTGAAACGGAAACCATTGAAGCCAATACATCTGAACATGTGATGGCAAAGCAAGAAAGTATTTCTGCATCAGTTATGGAAAAATCAGTCTCTGAAGTTTTAAAGAAAGTTGATGGTATTGAAACCCATGAAACTGCTATAGCAGAAAAACATGTTGCAGCTTCTGAATTCAAACCTACACCAGCTGATGATGAAACGAGTATGTTAAAGGAGGAAATATCGGTATCAGTTTCCGAGCAAGTGGATGGTAGTATTGTTCAAAAGGTTTCTGTAACTTAGAAACATGAAACACTTACCACAGATGAGGATGTCTCGAAAAGTACAAACATGGCCATGGCGTCAACTTCATTACAGGAAGAAAATATTGAAGAAACTTCCTCAACTATTGTTGCCAGTTCCGAAAAAAGCACGCTGATCTCAGTAAAAAGGGAAGAGACCTTGGTCTCGGGTAATATGGTCTCCACTATATCAGAGACTACAGAAACGGTATCGGCATCCGGCATCGAAGACTCTATTGTTGAGTCTGCAGTTGCTAGCAATTTGGAGACGGCAAAGGTCACTGAATCTAGAGAATCAGTCAGAGAATTTGTTACAAATGACAGTGAAATTGAAGAAAGAACTTTTAGAAGATATGGGAGTAACCTCAGCCGAATGTGGGAAATTCCTCATGGGCTCACATGAGGATATATCGGCAATTATTGATAAAATTGAGAAGAAAGTAAGTTTTATAACGAGCTGATGCTGCCTTGTTCTGTGGTGTTTTCCTGCTATCCATTAAATGCGTATGTGGTCTTGTAGCCTAATATGTATAAACTGTACTTTCCTTTCAGGTTCTGTGAATTCCCTTATTCAAACGAACTGTGTCTTTCTCACCGCTGCATCATGAACCAACGGAATCCCAACATTTATTCCATCCAACCTGTGTGTGTGTGTGTGTGCGTGTGCGTGTGCGTGTGCGTGTGCGTGTGCGTGTGCGTGTGCGTGTGCGTGTGCGCGTGCGCGTGTGTGTGTGGTCTTTAGTCAAGGACAGTGTATAACTGTGAGATGCTTAGTCAAGGACAGTGTATAACTGTGAGGTACTTAGTCACGGCTGATGTATAGCTGTGAGGTGCTTAGTCAAGGACAGTGTATAGTTGTGAGGTGCTTAGTCAAGGACGGTGAATAACTGTGAGGAACTTAGTCAAGGACAGTGTATAACTGTGATGAACTTAGTCAAGGACAGTGTATAACTGTGATGAACTTAGTCAAGGACAGTGTATAACTGTGAGGTGTTTAGTCAAAGACAGTGTATAACTGTGAGGTACTTTGTCAAGGATGGTGTATAGCTGTGAGGTGTTTAGTCAAGGACAGTGTATAACTGTGAGGTGCTTAGTCAATGACAGTGTATAGTTGTGAGGTGCTTAGTCAAGGACGGTGCATAACTGTGAGGAACTTAGTCAAGGACAGTGTATAACTGTGATGAACTTAGTCAAGGACAGTGTATAACTGTGAGGAACTTAGTCAAGGACAGTGTATAACTGTGAGGAACTTAGTCAAGGACAGTGTATAACTGTGAGGAACTTAGTCAAGGACAGTGTATAACTGTGTGGAACTTAGTCAAGGACAGTGTATAACTGTGAGGAACTTAGTCAAGGACTGTGGTTAAAAAATCTCATGTAAGTTAGAATATATACATATTGTGAAATTTGAACGTTACGACTTGTGCCAGGACACTAACACAATTATGTCGGAATTATATATATATATATATAACCGTATATATTTATGAATAGTTGACACGTTTGCTACTAGAGCTTTTCACTCTGCTGTGGCTATAGAATCCAGGACTGGAGGTATTCGGACTAAAATTTATATCCAGCATTCTGATCCAATGTTAATCGAGTTCCATGCAAATTATTGTCTAGAGCTAATTCTGATGGTCAAACAGTACAAGCTTGAAATCCGTCTTGGGCCTTGTGGTTGAGTCTTGTGCACATCTGATTCGACCAATCATTGGTACCGTATTTCTCCCAAATGACATCGTACAGTTGAGTAAAACTTTGCTGTGTAGAACTGAGATTGTAAAGGTGAGTTTTTGAAGTCCTTTAGCCGATAGCTACCTCCTAGTGTTTTACTTGCATCTGCCTACTTTTCTTATATTACACACTCCAGTTTGTACACACTTTTGATGTTAATTATATGTTAAGCACCGTTTTACACACAGTGAAATCTTATATGTTACCAGGCACCGTTTCTGTGTATGTCTCTTGTGTGAAAATAGCAGAAAATAAAAGTTTAGCAACTTTATCAGTATCTTTATTTAGTCGAGGCTTAGGTTGTTTAGCAACTTTATCAGTATCTTTATTTAGTCGAGGCTTAGGTTGTTTAGCAACTTTATCAGTATCTTTATTTAGTCCAGGCTTAGGTTGTTTAGCAACTTTATCAGTATCTTTATTTAGTCGAGGCTTAGGTTGTTTATCAACTTTATCAGTATCTTTATTTAGTCGAGGCTTAGGTTGTTTAGCAACTTTATCAGTATCTTTATTTAGTCGAGGCTTAGGTTGTTTAGCAACTTTATCAGCATCTTTATTTAGTCGAGGCATAGGTTGTTATAATCGAATGGACAAGTGAATAATCGGTCGTGGACGCGTTTGTATCTTACTTGCATTATCTATTATGTTCTGTATATGCTCAAATAACTGAAGCAAGTTGTAACAACTTATATTAATCACTCTCGTTGGCACGGATGAAAGCCTATATGTAGTCATTCGTGTGGGAGTAACCGGAGAAAACCTACCAGGCGACCAGCGTACCATCACACATACTTCCAGGTCTGAGGATCGAACCCGGGTTGCATTGGTGAGAAGCGAGCGCGCTAACCACTGCACTAATCAGACAGCTGTATATCGCACAAAAGGAGGACCAAAACAAAACGAACAGTTAGTGATATAATGGGGGGCCTTAGGGATATTACCATTCAAATTCTTCCAAATTTGCCATACTCTTACGATAATTTACTGGTCCTCTCAGGACCCATCTCTTGATGTGCAATTGAACTGCCTTGGATGTCTTCTCCAATGTCCTCGACAGATGGTTGCGTCATCAAGTGACAGTTCTGTGAAGCCCCCTGATGCGATTGATATCTACCCACTCTTCACAGACAATGAAACAGTTAATGCAGCTGGCTGTGCAGGGCATCCAGTTCCTCAACCAGGTCCAGACAAGCGTATACAGATCAACCATGCTATCGTCAAACTTTGTCCAATAGCAATACATTCCAGAACACTTGGTTGAAGACAAGCTGCTGGCTGTGATTTGTGCATCTTATCGAGCTCACTAGGTACATCACATTTCCCTCGTATCTGCTCCAGCAGACCACCTACCCTGATGAGTATTGGGCCCAGAAAAGCAAGAAGACTGCATGGACCGTTTCGATCAGCTTACCTGACACACATGAAGCGGATTGAAAGGTCATTGTTGTGGTGCAGTCAGTCACTTCACAACTGGAAGCAGAATCGACTACATTCTCTTGTACTGTGGTTACAAAAAGGGCATGCATGGGAAAGTGTAAATGCAATAGTTCTGGTAACCGGCGTAATACCCTATGACGCGATGATGGTGGCTAGTCCGTGATGGTTCAGTGGTTCGCTTCAGGTGTTCACATCCAACCTGTTCTCTTCTCAAGAGTGATATACAGTCAAACCCGTCTTAAGCAGCCAGCCGAGGGAGTCAGAGATTGTCGCACAGGTGGCTGCTTAATAGAGGTCAAATATATAATAAAACAACTGATTGAGAATCTGGAAACTGGCTGCTTAATACAGGTTGGCTGCTTATTGGAGGTGACCACTAATACAGGTTTGACTGTATATTTAAGTTGTAAAAAACTTGTTTCGCAATCGAGCTATTAAAATTAATTTCCATAAACTAAGTTGCTTACATAGGAAGCAAAATCAATCAATTGACGTTCATTGCTGCTGAACTATCCATTCAGTGCTGCTGAACTATCGTGCAGTGCAGCTGAACTAACGTACAGCACTGCTGAACTATCGTGCAGTGCTGCTGAACTATCGTGCAGTGTCGCTGAACTATCGTACAGTGCTGCTGAACTATCGTGCAGTGCTGCTGCATTCTTGTCTTCAGATGTTATTTCTGAAGTAGTTCTGTGTGGTAAAATATCGCATATAACCATCGTGATAACTTTAGAGTAGGATTCCCTGTAAATCACGTGAAAGTTGTGTTTAAAACTCGCGACTTTTATGACATCTCTATAATGCAAGACGCCCATACTCGTTCATGACATCTAGCACGTCGTATTATCTTGAAACATAATATCAAGGTCAGGTTAGATTACCCCAGATATCCGGAGGCAAACGAATGAAGTAATGCTTGTAAATCGCGACAAAAATGACCTTAAAATCAAGTTCACATAATTGGATTCATCGACCTTGAACACCAATGGTTTCTGTCATGCCTTTTGGTTATTTAACTGATTTTCCCCAATTAGTGGCAGCCATTTTGTATATCGCCAATATAGTGGCAACATTTCTGCCAAATTTGCTGCTTTTGGAAGAATCTGAACCAAACGACCTCACAATATCGGGGCATCGACTAATACTACACCTCTATACATGTATGTGTATAGCTGGTGTTTTCCATGTGGTCATTTGAATTGTGATTTTTTAATAATTTTTCACAAACTTGCAGGTGACATTACTGATAAATACTGTGGAATCTGACACTAGATACGAGCTTGGTGTCTGGATTAATTTTAACGTAGCGATAATTTTTTCAGCCACACCTATAATTTTAGATGAACAAGCAAATGGTGTTAATTAAAACGTTCATGAAAAATGACGACATGGTATTGGTCGCCTTTTAGTGTTTTTGTATTTTAGTAACGAGGGATCACTATGAAAGCATGGAGTTAATGTCAGTTCCTCATTACGAATGTAAACGTTAACACGTATTTCTTAAAAATTGTGCCCAGTTTTCATAGTCTGTAATAGGTTTCATAGTCCGTAATAGAGCTGTCATAGTCCGTAATAGGTTTCATAGTCCGTAATAGAGCTTTCATAGTCCGTAATAGGTTTCATAGTCCGTAATAGGTTTCATAGTCCGTAATAGAGCTTTCATAGTCCGTAATAGGTTTCATAGTCCATAATAGAGCTTTCATAGTCCATAATAGAGCTTTCATAGACCGTAACAGAGCTTTCATAGTCCATACTAGGTTTCATAGTCCGTAATAGAGCTTTCATAGTCCGTAATAGAGCTATCATAGTCCGTTAGAGCTTTCATAGTCCGTAATAGGTTTCATAGTCCGTAATAGAGCTTTCATAGTCCGTAATAGAGGTTTCATAGTCCGTAATAGAACTTCCATAGTCCGTAATAGGGTTCATAGTCCGTAATAGAGCTTTCATAGTCCATAATAGGTTTCATAGTCCGTAATAGAGCTATCATAGTTCGTAATAGGTTTCATAGTCCGTAATAGAGCTTTCATAGTCCGTAATAGGTTTCATAGTCCGTAATATAGCTTTCATAGTCCGTAATAGAGCTTTCATAGGTTTCATAGTCCGTAATAGAGCTATCATAGTCCGTAATAGCTTTCATAGTCCGTAATAGAGCTTTCATAGTCCGTAATAGGTTTCATAGTCCGTAATAGAGCTTTCATAGTCCGTAATAGAGCTTTCATAGTCCGTAATAGGTTTTATATTCGTCGATATATTTTTGCCAGAAGTTAAAAAGTGAAAAAAGCGACAGACTGGAACCCAGGCTAAGTCCGTACTAGAGGTTTCATAGTCCATATTAGAGGTGCTGGATTGGGGTTTTTTCATAGTCCGTATTAGAGGTGCCGGATTGGGTTTTTTTTCATAGTCCTTTATTGAGGTGACGGATTGGGTTTTTTTTCTCCATATTCTGTATTAGAGGAGCCGGATTGGGGGTTTTTCATAGTCCGTAATAGAGGAGCCGGATTGGGGTTTTTCATAGTCCGTATTAGAGGTGCCGGATGGGTTTTTTTTCATAGTCTGTATTAGAGGTGCCGGATTGGGGTATTTCATAGTCCGTATTAGAGGTGCCGGATTGGGGTTTTTTCATAGTCCGTATTAGAGGTGCCAGATTGGGGGTTTTCATAGTCCGTATAGAGGAGCCGGATTGGGGGGGTTTCATAGTCTGTATTAGAGGTGCCGGAATGGGGATTTTTCATAGTCCTTATTAGAGGTGCCAGATTGGGTTTTTTTCATAGTCCGTATTAGAGGTGCCAGATTGGGGGGTTTTCATAGTCTGTATTAGAGGTGCCGGATTGGGGTTTTTCCTAGTCCGTATTAGAGGTGCCGGATTGGGGTTTTTTCATAGTCCGTATTAGAGGTATCAGATTGGGGGGTTTTCATAGTCTGTATTAGATGTGCTGGATTGGGGTTTTCATAGTCCGTATTAGAGGTGCTGGATTGGGGTTTTTTCATAGTCCGTATTAGAGGAGGCAGATTGGTGTTTTTTCATAATCCGTATTAGAGGAGGCGGATTGGGTTTTTTTCATAGTCCGTATTAGAGGTGCCGGATTGGGTTTTTTTCATAGTCCGTATTAGAGGTGCCGGATTGGGGGTTTTTCATAGTCCGTATTAGAGGTGCCGGATTGGGGTTTTTTCACAGTCCGTATTAGAGATGCCGGATTGGGGTTTTTCATAGTCCATATTAGAGGTGCCGGATTGGGGTTTTTTCATAGTCCGTATTAGAGGTGCCGGATTGGGGTTTTTCATTTCCGTATTAGAGGTGCCGGATTGGGGGTTTTTCATAGTCCGTATTAGAGGTGCCGGATTGGGGTTTTTCATTTCCGTATTAGAGGTGCCGGATTGGGGGTTTTTCATAGTCCGTATTAGAGGTGCCGGATTTGGGTTTTTTCACAGTCCGTATTAGAGATGCCGGATTGGGGTTTTTCATAGTCCATATTAGAGGTGCCGGATTGGGGTTTTTTCATAGTCCGTATTAGAGGTGCCGGATTGGAGTTTTTCATTTCCGTATTAGAGGTGCAGGATTGGGGGTTTCATAGTCCGTATTCGAGGTGCCGGATTGGGGTTTTTTCATAGTCCGTATTAGAGATGCCGGATTGGGGGTTTTCATAGTCCGTATTAGAGGTGCCGGATTGGGGTTTTTCATAGTCCGTATTAGAGGTGCCGGATTGGCGTTTTTCATAGTCCGTATTAGAGGTGCCGGATTGAGGTTTTTCATAGTCCGTATTAGAGGTGCCGGATTGGGTTTTTTCTTAGTCCTTATTAGAGGTGCCGGTTTGGGTTTTTTTCATTGTCTGTATTAGACGTGTCGGATTGGGGTTTTCTCATAGTCTGTATTAGAGGTGCCGGATTGGGGTTTTTTCATAGTCCGTATTAGAGGTGCCGGATTGGGGTTTTGTCATAGTCCATATTAGAGGTGCCGGATTGGGATTTTTTCATAGTTTGTAATAGAGGTGCCGGATTGGGGATTTTTTCATAGTTTGTAATAGAGGAGCCGGATTGGGTTTTTTTTCATAGTTTGTAATAGAGAGGCACGGATTGGGTTGTTTCATAGTTTGTAATATGTATAATGCGCGATAGCTAAATGGCTGTCGTTTGTATGGAGATATAATTGTATATTAACCTAAATCTCTATGAAGAAAAGGGTTAAATTGCTGTCGTTTGTATGGAGATATAATAGTATATTAACCTAAATCTTTATGAAGGAAAGGGTTAAATGGCTGTCGATTGTATGGAGATATAATAGTATATTAACCTAAATCTCTATGTAGTCCCAGTAATATCTATGGAGGTGGGATATATATGGCGACTACTTATTCACTGCATGATAGCTAAATGGCTGTCGTTTGTATGGAGATATACTAATATATTAACCTAAATCTCTATGAAGGAAAGGGTTAAATTGCTGTCGTTTGTATGGAGATATAATAGACTTAACATAGAAGGAAAGGGTTAATTGACAAAGTGTATGTAATATATTAAATACACTTCCAAGTCCGAGATTGTTCCAGAAATTGTCTCGGTGAAGCATAAACAAATGCACACCTCAGTTCTCTATTTTAATCGACTATGTCTGAAAGACATCAATCATGCCGCATAATGGATTTCAATAGTTTATTAAACGTAAAATAATATAAAAATGAAATAAACAAAATGATTATATACAACAGTGAATAATAGTCTTCTTAATTGTCTAAAGGACCCGTTTTGACAATATTTGTTCAGGACTCAAATTCCTGGTAATTTATTCAATGCACTATGTGATGGAAACATATTTGCAAACAAAATGCGCATTTCCAATCTTCCATCACAACTATGTTTCTAGATGGGCCAAAAGAAAGTGTGGATTTGTTCAATGGCACAACTAAACGGGGATATGACCGTATATGCAGAAATGGAAATACTTAATTACCATGTGCATATGAAAAGTAATGTCGCTACGCTACAAACTAATTGTGAACGCTTTTCTAAGAGCATACAAATATCCCACAATCAATGTTTACGATTTTGAATTGCATTCAATTAATCAACAAAACCTAATTAGGGCATTCGAAGCTCAGAATGGACGACAAGTCAATATCGCAACTTCCACAAAGCAGATTTATCTATATTACGGCCATATTATTTTTTAGTCTGGTTGGTCGTTTTTGGAAGGTTTAAAGCTTTGGTATGCCCCACCCACCACGTGAACAACCGATCTAGCGCTACATTTGAAATTGGCGAGAGCCAAGTGATTTTATGTCGACGAACACTTGATCGCGGAGAACTATTATATCATTTCACATTCCTCCCACACAGAACGTGGGCAGCATCTATGTCAAATATGCATCATTTAAAATAAAATATTGAGGGATATCGCTACACATTATACAAATATACATGTACTATTATATATGTTGCGAGTATTTAATTGCACAAGCAGAATTGCTGTTTAACAAATCAAATTCGTGTGCTTTTCTATGAGAATATGACGTTGTGATGTATATCGGTGCATATGATGTACAAATGGAACACGATATTTTAAAACTCCAAGCAGTGGTCAAGTACGACTGCTGCAACCATAGAGCGGCATATAATGTCGAATGATGATGAATTTGTACAATACACTTGGCCAGTTGTTTCATTTCTTGGCAATAGGAATGAATTGCGGGCGCCGTCACATACCACATGTAGTTCATACATCGATGGAAACTTTAAATAAATCGAACAATGCAGAGGTCTCCTTTGGAAAGGCGAGATATAACTGCTTTGGAGTTTTTTCTGTTTTGGCTATTTTCTGTTTTGGCTAGCGGGTATACAATGAAGCGGTAATACACAAAATAAATCAAATACTCTTAATAAAAACATTCTGCATTTAGTAATATTTTCCTAAATTCATTTCCCGTCGTGCACAGTATTACTGTTCTTACAAGTTGTTGCAATTATATCGTCTAATTCATCTTGCAATTTACTGAAAGTGTCCACTTGAAATACATCCGTCTTGCTTGATGCTATCTGCTCCATCTCCGAGTGATCGTTCATATTTACAGCGATCGGTATAATTCTGGCTCCCTTGTCTTTAAGATCTTGTGCTGCTTGTACTGTCTCGCGTTCATCTACATTTCCATTTCCGTCGGCTATTACGAAGATGATGTTCTCTGCGTCGTATCGATCACCTAGTACATGTACGGAGATCTCGTTAGCTGTTCGGAAAGCTCCAACAAGGTTCGTGTTGCCAGGTCGGTATCGTGCATACTTTACTGCATTCTGGATAACCGGAAGTCTGGTGTACCGCCCGAGTGAGAACACGATTTGAACGTCTGTGCTATACGTGATCAAGGAGAAACGATTGTAGCTGCCTTTGCCGCTGAACTCCTCGACGAGGGATGTGATGAAGTTGAGAGCAGATTCGAAGTTAGCGCTTCCTACACTGTCGGAACTGTCCAGCAGGAAGAAAATGTCTTTCACAGAGACGCATGCTGAAATATAAAGTTTTGCTCCATGGTGAAATAGCACACTTTTCTAAATTGGTCACTTAAACTAATATCAAAAATATTTATATGGGGTTGTTCCAATTCCTGTTAATTAAGTATATATTTATTGGATCCCTCTACTTCCCTGGAGCAGATGGAAATCGAACCACTCGGTTGGAAATATGCGACACTCGCCCCTCTATCTCTCACTCGCCCCCTCAATCTCTCGCCCCTCTCTCTCACTCTCGCCCCCCTCACTCCAATTATCTCTCGCCCTCTATCTCTCGTGACCCTCTATCTCTCACTCTCGCCCCTATATCTCTCACACTCGGCCCCTCTATCTCTCACACTCGTCCCTCTATCTCTCGCCCCTCTATCACACAAACACGCTCCCTCTCGCCCCTCTATCTCACAAACACGCTTCCTCTCGCCCCTCTATCTCACACTCTCGCCCCTCCGTCTCACACACTCGCCTCTATATCTCTCGCCCCTCTATCGCACACAATCGCTCCATCTCACACACTCACTATCTCTATCCCCTCTATCTCTCGTCGCCCCTCTATCTCACACTCTCGCCCTTCTCTCGCTTTCGCCCCTCTCGCACCCTCTATCTCACAAACACTCACTCTCGCCCCTCTATCTCTCGCCCCTATATCTCTTGCCCGTCTCTCACTCTCGCTCTCGCCCCTCTCTATCTCCTCTCTCTCACGCTCATCTATCTCACTCTCGCCCCTCTATCTCTCGCCCCCTCCCCTTCTCTCGCCCCCTCTCTATCTTATCTCTCAACCCTCTATCTCTCAACCCTCTATCTCTCGCCCCTTTCTCTCGTCCCCTCTATAGTCCCCTCTCTCTATCTTCTCTCTCGCCCTCTCTCGCGCCCCTCTCTAAATCTCCCCTCTCTATCTATCACTCTCGCTTCTCTATCTCTCACTCTTGCCCCTCTCTCTCTCTCGCCCCTCTATCTCCCACACTCGCCCTCTATCTCTCACTCGCCCCTCTCTCTATCTTTTCTCTCTCGCCCCCTATCACTCTCACCCCTCTATCTCAAACACTCCCTCTATCTCACAAACTACCTCTCTATCTCAAACTCTCCCTCTCACACACTCTATCTCTCGCCCCTCTCTATCTCTCGCTTTCGCCCCTCTCTATTCCCCCTCTCTTTATATTTCGCCCTCTCGCCCCCTCTATCTCTCGCCCCTATCTCACCCCTCTCTATCTCTCGCCCCCGCCCATTCGCCCCTCTCTATCTCTCGCCCTCTATATCTCGCCCCACTCTCTCGCGCCCCCTCTATATCATCTCTCTCGCCCCTCTATCTCTCACTCTCGCCCCTATATATCTCGCCCCTCTCTCCCTCTCGCCCCTCTATCTCACACTCTCTCCTCGCCCCTCTATCTCACACACTCTCTCCCTCCCTCTATCTCACACACTTTCTCCCTCCCTCTGTCACACACACTCTCCCTCTATATCACCCTCCCTCACACTCTCCATCTATATCACCCTTCCTCACACACAAATCTCCCTCCTCTATCTCGCACACTCCTCCCTCTATCTCACACACACCTAATCCCTCTATCTCACACACTCCTCATCCCTCTATCTCACACACTCCTCTATCTCACACACTCGTCATCCCTCTATCTCACACACTCCTCATCCCTCTATCTCACACACTCCTCTATCTCACACACTCGTCATCCCTCTATCTCACACACTCTCTCATCCCTCTATCTCACACACTCCCTCTATCTCACATACTCCTCATCTCTCTATCTCACACACTCTCTCATCCCTCTATCTCACACCTCCCTCTATCTCACACACTCCTCATCCCTCTATCTCACACACTCCTCATCCCTCTATCTCACACACTCCATCCTCCGTCTCACACACGCACTCCCTCCTCCCTCTCACACACTCCCTCCTCCCTCTCACATACTCACTCCCTCTCACAAACTCCTCCTCACTCTCTCTCACACGCACTCCTCCCTCTCGCCACATTCCCTACCTCTCTCACACACCCTTCCTCCTCCCTCTATATCCCTCCTCCCTCTATCTCACACACTCCTCCCTCCTCACACACTCTCCCCTCTCTATCTCACACACTCTCTCCTCCCTCTCTATTTCACACATTCTCTCCCCCTCTCTCACACACTCTCCCTCTCTATCTCACACACACTCTCCTCTCTCATCCTTCTATCCTCCTTCCCCCCTCTATCTCACACACTCTCCTCCATCCCCCTCTATCTCACGCACTCCTCCCTCCCCTCTATCTCTCACACTATCTCCTCCCTCCCCTCTATCCCACACCTCTCTCCTCCCTCCTCCTACATCTCACACACTCCTCCCTCCCCCTCTATCTCACATACTATCTCCTCCCTCTCTATCTCACATACTATATCCTCCCTCTATCTCACACACTCTCTCTCCCTCCCTCTATCTCACAAACTCTCTCATCCCTCCCTCTATCTCACACACATTCTCTTCCCACACCCCTCTATCTCACACACACTATCCTCCCTCACCCTCTATCTCACTCTCTCCTCCATCCCCCTCTATCTCACACACTCTCCTCCCTCCCCCTATATCTCACACACTCTCCTCCCTCCCCTATATCTCACACACTATCTCCTCCCTCTATCTCACACACTCTCCTCCCTACCTCTATCTCACAGACTCTCCCTCCTCTATCTCACAAACTCTCCTCCCTCCTTCTATTTCACACACTCTCTCCACCCTCCCTCTATCTCACACACTCTCCCTCCCTCTGTCACACACACTCTCCCTCTATATCACCCTCCCTCACACTCTCCATCTATATCACCCTCCCTCTATCTCCTATCTCACACACAAATCTCCCTCCTCTATCTCACACACTCCCTCTATCTCGCACACTCCTCCCTCTATTTCACACACTCCTCATCCCTCTATCTCACACACTCCTCATCCCTCTATCTCACACACTCCTCATCCCTCTATCTCACACACTCCTATCCCTCTATCTCGCACACTCATCATCCCTCTATCTCACACACTCGTCATCCCTCTATGTCACACACTCCTCATCCCTCTATCTCACACACTCGTCATCCCTCTATCTCACACACTCCTCATCCCTCTATCTCACACACTCGTCATCCCTCTATCTCACACACTCGGTCATCCCTCTATCTCACACTCGTCATCCCTCTATCTCACACACTCGTCATCCCTCTATCTCACACACTCCTCTATCTCACACACTCCTCATCCCTCTATCTCACACACTCCTCATCCCTCTATCTCACACACTCCTCATCCCTCTATCTCACACACTCCTCATCCCTCTATCTCACACACTCCTCTATCTCACACACTCGTCATCCCTCTATCTCACACACTCCTCTATCTCACACACTCTCTCATCCCTTTATCTCACACACTCCCTCTATCTCACACACTCCTCATCCTCTATCTCACACACTCTCTCATCCCTCTATCTCACACACTCCTCATCCCTCTATCTCACACACTCCTCATCCCTCTATCTCAAACACTCCTCATCCCTCTATCTCGCACACTCCTCATCCCTCTATCTCGCACACTCATCATCCCTCTATCTCACACATTCCCCCTATCTCGCACACTCCCTCTATCTCGCACACTCCTCATCCCTCTATCTCACCCACTCATCATCCCTCTATCTCACACATTCTCCTCCTCTATCTCACACACTCCCTCTATCTCACACACTCCTCATCCCTCTATCTCACACACTCCTCTATCTCACACACTCTCTCATCCCTTTATTTCACACACTCCCTCTATCTCACACACTCCTCATCCCTCTATCTCACACACTCTCTCATCCCTCTATCTCACACACTCCCTCTATCTCACACACTCCTCATCTCTCTATCTCACACATTCTCTCATCCCTCTATCTCACACACTCCCTCTATCTCACACACTCCTCATCCCTCTATCTCACACACTCTCATCCCTCTATCTCACACACTCCTCATCCCTCTATCTCACACACTCCTCATCCCTCTATCTCGCACACTCCTCATCCCTCTATCTCACACACTCCCCCTATCTCGCACACTCCCTCTATCTCGCACACTCCTCATCCCTCTATCTCACCCACTCATCATCCCTCTATCTCACACATTCTCCCTCCTCTATCTCACACACTCCATCTCAGACAAACACCCTCCTTCCTCAATCTCTCACACACACTCATTCCCTCTCACTCCCTCCCTCACACACTCCATCCTCCGTCTCACACACGCACTCCCTCCTCCCTCTCACACACTCCCTCCTCCCTCTCACATACTCACTCCCTCTCACAAACTCCTTCCTCCCTCTCTCTCACACGCACTCCTCCCTCTCACACATTCCCTACCACTCTCACACACTCCCTCCTCCCTCCCTCTATATCCCTCCTCCCTCTATCTCACACACTCCTCCCTCTCTCACACACACTCCTCCCTCTCTATCTCACACACTCTCTCCTCCCTCTCTATCTCACACATTCTCCCCCTCTCTCACACACTCTCCCTCTCTATCTCACACACACTCTCCTCCCTCACCTTCTATCCTCCCTCCCCCTCTATCTCACACACTCTCCTCCATTCCACCTATATCTCACGCACTCCTCCCTCCCCCTCTATCTCTCACACTCTCTCCTCCCTCCCCCTCTATCTCACACACTCTCTCCTCCCTCCTCCTACATCTCACACACTCCTCCCTCCCCCTCTATCTCACATACTATCTCCTCCCTCTCTATCTCACATACTATATCCTCACACTCCTCATCCCTCTATCTCACACACTCCTCATCCCTCTATCTCACACACTCCTCATCCCTCTATCTCACACACTCTCTCATCCCTCTATCTCCTCACTCCCTCTATCTGACACACTCCCTCCCTCTATCTGACACACTCCTCATCCCTCTATCTCACACACTCCTCATCCTTCTATCTCACACACTCCCTCTATCTCACACACTCCTCATCCCTCTATCTCACACACTCATCATCCCTCTATCTCACACACTCCTCATCCCTCTATCTCACACACTCTCTCATCCCTCTATCTCACACTCTCTCATCCCTCTATCTCACACACTCTCTCATCTCTCTATCTCACACACTCCTCTATCTCACGCATTCTCTCATCCCTCTATCTCACACACTCTCTCATCCCTCTATCTCACACACTCCTCATCCCTCTATCTCACACACTCCTCATCCCTCTATCTCACACACTCTCTCATCCCTCTATCTCACACACTCCGTCTATCTCACACACTCTCTCATCCCTCTATCTCACACACTCTCTCATCCCTCTATCTCACACACTCTCTCATCTCTCTATCTCACACACTCCTCTATCTCACACACTCCTCTATCTCACACACTCTCTCATCCATCTATCTCACACACTCCTCATCCCTCTATCTCACACACTCATCTCACACACTCCCTCTATCTCACACACTGTCTCATCCCTCTATCTCACACACTCTCTCATCCCTCTATCTCACACACTCTCTCTATCTCACACACTCCCTCTATCGCGATTGTTTAAGCTGTGTGGACGATACTTACAGTCCTGGCAGTGTTCTCCCCTGTAACCAGCTCGACATTCACAGAATGCACCATTTATACCAGGTACACACAAACCTCCATTTCTGCATGGGTTCTCATCACACATTGTCGGGTCTGAAAGAACAAAATATGAATTATTTGGTCTGAAATTGGTAACAAATCGGGAATGAGATTGGTTAGTTACTTACCCTGCATACCCCTTAAGGGGTATAGCTCTATTTAATTGGTTTCCTTTGCACTGCATGCTATCAATTTTCATATTATACTTATTCAAATCTCTAAATATATATCCTACAGTATAATGGGTAAATGTAATAGAGCAGGCAGAACCCCATCAGTGGCAACCTTAACCACTCGACCACAGAAATGGTCCAACATGATTGGCAACCTTAACCACTCGACCACGGAAACGGTCCAACATGATTGGCAATCTTTAACCACTCGACCATGGAAACGGTCCAACATGACAGTCAACCATAACCACTCGACCATGGAAACGGTCCAACTTGATTGGCAACGTTAATCACTCGACCACGGAAATGGTCCAACATGACTGGCAACCTTAACCACTCGACCACGGAAATGGTCCAACATTATTGGCAACCTTTAACCACTCGACCATGGAAACGGTCCAACATGACTGGCAACCATAACCACTCGACCATGGAAACGGTCCAACATGACTGGCAACCATAACCACACTCGACCAACGAAACGGTCCAACAGGATTGTGATATCTCACATATTCAACATCCCAATATACATTTCGAGACCAATCACAATATTCTGTACAATTTGTTTATAACTGCCAAATATGTTTCTTGACATGTATTTTTCCCAATAAAACCTTAGACTTGATTAAAGATATTTCTCGCTAAATTGTATTGTGTATTACTAGTATTGTATTTGTTCTAAGCATCTTGTAGAGCTTTGTATTTGCTCTAAGCATCTTGTAGAGCTTTGTATCTGCTCCAACCATCTTGTAGAGCTTTGTATCTGCTCTAAGCATCTTGTACAGCTTTGTATCTGCTCAACATCTTGTACATCTTTGTACTTGCTCTAAGCATCTTGTAGAGCTTTGTATTTGCTCTCCGCATCTTGTAGATCTTTGAATTTGGTCAAAGCATCTTGTAGACCTTTGTATTTGCTCAAATAATCTTGTAGAGTTTTGTATTTGCTCTAAGCACCTTGTATATCTTTGTATTTGCTCTAAGCATCTTGTAGAGCTTTGTATTTGCTCTAAGCATCTTGTAGATCTTTGTATTTGCTCTAAGCACTTGTAGAGCTTTGTATTTGCTCTAAGCATCTTGTAGATTTTTGTATTTGCTCTAAGCATCTTGTAGATTTTTGTATTTGCTCTAAGCATCTTGTAGATCTTTGTATTTGCTCCAAGCATCTTGTAGATCTTTGTATTTGCTCCAAGCATCTTGTATATCTTTGTGTTTGCTCTAAGCATCTTGTAGAGCTTTGTATTTGCTCTAAGTATCTTGTAGAGCTTTGTATTTGCTCTAAGCATCGTGTAGATCTTTGTATTTGCTCTAAGCATCTTGTAGATCTTTGTATTTTTTCCAAGCATCTTGTAGATCTTTGTATTTTTTCCAAGCATCTTGTAAATCTTTGTATTTTTTCCAAGCATCTTGTAGATCTTTGTATTTTTTCCAAGCATCTTGTAGATCTTTGTATTTGCTCTACGCATCTTGTAGATCTTTGTATTTGCTCTAAGCATCTTGTAGACCTTTGTATTTTTTCCAAGCATCTTGTAAATCTTTGTATGTGTTCCACGCATCTTGTAGATCTTTGTATTTGCTCTAAGCATCTTGTAGATCTTTGTATTTGCTCTACGCATCTTGTAGATCTTTGTATTTGCTCTAAGCATCTTGTAGATCTTTGTATTTGCTCTAAGCATCTTGTAGATCTTTGTATTTGCTCTACGCATCTTGTAGATCTTTGTATTTGCTCTAAGCATCTTGTAGACCTTTGTATTTTTTCCAAGCATCTTGTAGATCTTTGTATGTGTTCCACGCATCTTGTAGATCTTTGTATTTGCTCTAAGCATCTTGTAGATCTTTGTATTTGCTCTACGCATCTTGTAGATCTTTGTATTTGCTCTAAGCATCTTGTAGATCTTTGTATTTGCTCTAAACATCTTGTAGACCGTTGTAATTTTTCCAAGCATCTTGTAGATCTTTGTATGTGTTCCACGCATCTTGTAGATCTTTGTATTTGCTCTAAGCATCGTGTAGATCTTTGTATTTGCTCTAAGCATCTTTTAGATCTTTGTATTTGCTCTAAGCATCTTGTAGATATTTATATATTGGAGATGGTAAACATTTTCTACTCACCTCGACAGGTTGCCTTGACAATACTGCTAGATATGTTGTCCAGAGCAGAGTAATCCTTGAGCATGTAAGCGTTCATACGAGACGGCTCACTCGCAATACTGTTGATCTCGTAAGGATCAAACTCTCCAATGCCAACGGCGTATACGTGTACACCTGCAAAATAATATATATTACAGTAAAATCTGACTAGAGAACATTATTTTGAAGCACATACCAGTACCCAGGATATACGCGGTCCACCTAGCAACAACATAATCAATTTATCTCAGGTAAATGATCTTACATAGTAACGGTGAGGTCGCATAGCAACACAATATCTAAGTTAAATATTCCTGTGTGCAGTTCAAATGATACAAAGTGAAATATTCATGTGTGCAGTTCAAATGATACAAAGTTAAAAATTCCTGTGTGCAGTTCAAATGATACTTCAAATGATACAAAGTTAAAAATTCATGTGTGCAGTTCAAATGATACAAAGTTAAAAAATCCTGTGTGCAGTTCAAATGATACAATCAGCTTTTACTTTTTGTAATGTCAATCTATTGTGCAATTGTCCACGATCTAGCCTAGTGCACCCAGTGCAAATCCATATATACAATGAACAAGCATATAAAACAATTATAATCATAACCCATGATGTATCAGTTAAGGAAATCAATATTATATATTCTAACACGACAGCTAATAACATACATACTTCTAGAGTAAAATCTACCTCGGATTATTCTGCGATATACCTACCTTGAACTATGCTGCGCGCACCGTGTTTTGGCTATTCCATTTATACAATGCGTGTAAAGTTTTATGAATGAAAGTCACGTGATGTTTGTAAATACTACCGTGGGAATTCGCGGAAGTGAGCTATTTTTAGAATCAGATAATCTCTTGTCCGTCTTGTTTTTCTGTTAAGTAACGTTTCAGTTCTGTATAGTTTTATTTGACAAAATAAATAAAATTATTGATCAGTTACAACTTTTGTTGATTTATGCAATAGATTGATATTTTCCATAACAAATAACGTCATCACCCCTTACGCAGGAGGACATTTCGAAAGCCAAATGCTGCGGAGTAGCACGGCGTTTGAAGAAAATACTTCTTTGATTCTCGTCTAAAATTATTAGAAGTAAGTCGTGTTAGAATCGAAATAATAAGTATCAACCGTGGTATATAGCAGAATAACCCTCGTTTGTCGTACCTATGCAGTTGATTCTTATTATTTCTTAAATAATCGATATCATGCTTTCCGTTATCCATTTATCACAAATAAATCACACATACTGAATTAGATACTCAAAATATTACCACGAAACTACAGACACCTGTTCTCTGTCAAATTAGACACTCTGATACGCTGCGCTGCGTGAAGTAAACAAATTAGCACAAAGTGCACATGAGTTTTTCTCAGGAACTAGTTATGACACAACTTTTTCTGGTTTGATACGGGCTCATGACCGTATCAAACCAGCAAACATAATATCAGACTAGAAAATACAGCGTATTGACCTGTATGGTGGTAGACAGTATTGTGGTAGGCAAATAACTGCAGAAAATAGGTTAAAATTCATATATATGTAATAGCCACAAATATCCTCTATATACATGTATATACTTGTGTGCATACACGTGACTATATACATGTACATAATTGTGTGCATACACGTGACTATATACATGTGCATACACGTGACTATATACATGTACATAGTTGTGTGCATACACGGGACTATATACATGTACATACTTGTGTGCATACACGGGACTATATACATGTACATACTTGTGTGCATACACGGGACTATATACATGTACATACTTGTGTGCATACACGGGACTATGTACATAATTGTGTGCATACACGGGACTATATACATGTACATAATTGTGTGCATACACGGGACTATATACATGTACATAATTGTGTGCATACACAGTACTATATACATGTACATACTTGTGTGCATACACGGGACTATATACATGTACATGTACATAATTATGTGCATACACGGGACTATATACATGTACATAATTGTGTGCATACACAGTACTATAGACATGTACATAATTGTGTGCATACACGGGACTATATACATGTACATAATTGTGTGCATACACGGGACTATATATATGTACATACTTGTGTGAATACACGTGACTATGTTACAGATTAACTAGAATTCAGGACAAACCTTGATCCTTAAGGAGTTGAGCTTCTATAATAGTTTGGTCTGGCTGTACATTGGAAACACCGTCCGTAACAATAACAACTGAAACAGAAACATGTGATACGGTTATGTGTACATGCTTCACTCTGCAAAATGATTTTAAAATGAATGTCAAACTGATGAATGTGACACACATGTGGATGAATGTGACACATATGAATGAATGTGACACACATGTGGATGAATGAATGTGACACACATGTGGATGAATGAATGTGACATACATGTGGATTAATGAATGTTACACATGTGAATGAATGAATGCATGAATGTCACACATGTGGATGAATGAATGTCACACATGTGGATTAATGAATGTCACATATGTGGATGGATGAATGTCACACATGTGGATTAATGAATGTCACACATGTGGATTAATGAATGTCACACATGTGGATTAATGAATGTCACACATGTGGATTAATGAATGTGACACTAGCGGACATTCAGCATAAGCGTACGCACTCCACTCATTCTCCATATTGAAATTATGCTTGTTGATTTCATGTCTATTTTGAACTTACGGAAACTCAGTAGTATACGGACAATATCTTTGTTTGGTAAATGTGTACGTAGAGACAGTTTGTCTAGACATTATCTCTATTTTGAACTTACGGCGGAAACTCAGTATACGGACAATATCTTTGTTTGGTAAATTTGTACGTAGATACATTTTGTCTAGACATTATCTCTATTGTGGACTTACGGAAATTCTGTATCTCGACTCTGTCTCCATTTGTTCCACCAAAGTAGCGTTCTCGAACCAGCCGGAGTCCCTCTGCAGCGTTGCTATTACCGTATTCGTAGCTTATGCCAGCAATGGCATTTTGCAGTTCATATAGGGTATAGTATTTGCTCATGAAGAATCCGTGTCTGAAAGAATAGTGTATTAACTCGTTTCATGCTGGGTAAAATGCTATAAATAGTATCAAATAATTGTAGCAGATGACAATTCATTAATATGTATTTCCTGTTTGTAGCTGGGTAAAATGAAGGCTATAAATAGTATCAAATAATTGTAGCAGATGACAATTCATTAATATGTAATTCCTGTTTGTGACATAAATGCTAGGGAATAAATAGTGTTCTACTAGTACTGAAAACAACATACAATATAGCAACAATTTGTGGCAATGTGATTGATACGCTATCCAGCAAAACCAGGATTAACGGCACATCACGAGTTCAATAACTTTCAATTGTGACGTGATTATCACTTAGTCGTATGTTGTAAAAACAAACCGAGCCGTTTTAGTTTAGTTTATACAAATTTATTTGAGCTCGATTGCGAAACAAGTTCTTTCAACTTATATTAATCACTCTCGAGACCTCATTCCTAATGGAATCCATCGCCACGAGGGAGAGAGAAGAGGCAACGTGGAATTCCATTGCCTTGCCTAAGGGCACAATCGTAACGGCTTCAGCGGGGCTCGAATTCCGGACATTTCGAGTCGTTTTGACCTAGTTGTACGGCAATTTTCGGAATATTATTGTTTACAAATTACAGTGCATGTTAAGCCTAACGAAAACATTGATATCGTAAAAAAAATCAATAATAAAAGCAGAAGAAGTTGCGGCCCGGACGGGAAATATTGTAGCTATATTTAACTTTTAACCTCCAAGTGTGACCTTGACCTTGAGCCTACAGACTTGACACATTATTTTTGAAATATCTCCATAGTGGAAGAAATCATACCATGGACCTGAAACATTGATATAGACATCTAGTTCGAAAAATATATGCCACCAAAGAAGACATTTCTTCGGGAGCATAACAATATTAATATAACGTTCTTTTTTGCCGTTTTCTAGAAAATGGTCGTTTCTTACGTTAAACAAACAATACCTGCTGTGTGAGCTATACGTAACAAGTCCTACTCTCGTCTTATCCGTGCCGATTTGTAAGTCACTGACCATGTTGTGGACGAACTGTTTTACACGTCGGAAGTCCACGTGACCTACACTTCCGCTGGAGTCGAGCAAGAAAACGATATCCGCTCTAGCCTGGCACTCTGAGAAATATTAAAATTAACTTCTACTAGAGTAAATAATTACAGGACACCGCTCGTGCATGGCTTTATTTATTCACTAGTTAGTTTGAACCCTACTTCAATATCGTTCTACCAAAATATGACAACCGGGCTCATTCTAGAGGGCGATGTGGGCGAAATAGTCCCCCTAGGGACCCTGTTTTCGACCTCTGTTTCCCAAAAAACATTTTTTTTACAATTTGCATACAACATTTTGTCATGACACTGGCCCATTTTAAACAACTCTTATTCAAATGTTGTATTTAATGGTCATACTGTGCATTTAACCATATTGTGTTGAACTTTATTATATAACACCATATATGGACATGATTGCGTGCTTTTATCACTTCTCCCAAAATTACGGACCTAGATTGAACCCTGGTCAATTAGGAAATGATTGCCGTTGCTTATGCGTAGGCATTCACCATGCAGACAGTTGACCACAACCACCTAACAACTACAAAGAACCTGAACTACTTAATTCCACAGACAGCCCCGAACCCAATACAATATACATAGTTCCCCCCGTGTGACGTCATCATTCCTACTGTGGATGCCATTTTGATTGGTAAAGTTGATATAGTAGCGTAATTTTCTTTTCTTCATAAAATATTTATATTTCATCCTACCACCATGGTTCTACATTGTTCGAAAGCTCTCAATCGATATATTTGTATCATTTCACAAATTTCGTATCAATAACAAATAAATAATAATTTACCTGTATATTAATATTTCAACTGTGAAAATAGACTTTCAAAAATAATTGCAAGTTAAGTTCTTATAATTTATAATCCATACATCATTGTCAAAATATAAATTAATATTTAAACAGTGCATTTCATACCAAATTGTATATTAAGAAACCAAAATTAATTAAGAATTACTAGTAAAATCCTGAAATTGCCATTTCTAAAACTTGCCAATCAAAATGGCGGCCAAAATAAGATCTTATCAGTGTTATTAACTATTTTCACAGTGTTTTCACAGGCCGTGGGAACTATGTATTCAGTCTTTTTTTTTACCCCACGAACAAAACGCCTTTGGAATGACGCTAATATGTACCGTCCAGCACCAGCTTACGGTACCCATTATACTGGCCACTGTATCAGTCAAATAACAATAATGACCGGTTTTAACCTTAGTATGTAGTTCTTTTTAACAATATCTTGTCTCAATTAATTTAACCACTCTCCCTGACAAACGTCTTCCTGTCATACACAGTATTGAGCGCTGGGAGTATGGTGTAGATTCTAACATAACCAAATATAATGCTACAAACTAATAAGTGTGTGTTATTTTGTACGCTGAGCAAAATTCAACAACCGTGAAATTGACAGGCTATATCTGTGTGTTTTTACGTTTATTTATCGTCGCTACCGGTTGCCCATATGAGCGACGCCTCCTGAAGAGATTAGTTATTTTAGATTTTGGAGGATAGTGCATGATACAGACAGAGACCCATTCCAGAGTCTCCTCTGGTTCTTTTACGTGCACGGTGTAAAGCACCGATACGAGACCTCGGTTTAACGTCCCATCTGAAAGATTGTTGATTTTATTAGGGTCAGATGGGGGATCGAACCTGCGATCCCTGGATTACCAGTCCAGCGTGTTACCACTGGACTACATATCCGTCTGGCTATATCCATTGTTTATTGCATTATTTAACAACAGTAGATTTGATCTTTCTTTTTTATAGGAACAAAATATCAATTCATGTTGGAATATAATTTGCATCATTATTGTTAATCCAGGGAATATAATTGAGTTATGTGAATATTCCTAAATCTCCATCAGTTTATACAAATTTGTTTGAGCTTGATTGCGAAACAAGTTCTTACAACTTATATTAATCACTCTCGATACCTCATTCCTGAGGAATCCATCGCCACGAGGGAGAGAGAGAAGAGGCAATGTATTATTTAAATGCTTTGCCTAAGGTAACAATCGTAACGGCTCAAGTGGGGTTCGAACTCTGGGCTTTTCGCACACGAAGCAAACGCGCTACGACTGCGATATCAGGACTTCCACATACAACATCATTCATTAGATCATTTCCAATGGTAAATTATTATTAACATAGTAAACAAACAAAAAAAGCAGTATTTCTGGAAATAAATGAGAGAGAAAGCAATAGAGCAAGAGCGAGAGATAAAGCGAGAGTGAGCGAGAGAGAGCGAGAGAGAGCAAGAGAGAGAGCGAGAGAGCGAGAGAGCGAGGGAGAGAGCGAGAGAGAGAGAGAGCTAGAGATAAGGAAAGATAGAGAAAGCGAGAGAGAGAGAGAGAGAGAGCGAGAGTGAGCGAGAGAGAGAGAGAGAGCTAGAGAGAAAGGAAAGATAGAGAAACATACTTACTATTTTCACAGAATTTTCCGGCATATCCCACTGCGCATGAGCAGTAGAAATCTCCACCCAAGCGTTCGCATGATCCTCCATTACGACATGGGTTCTCGGCACATAAATCCTCATCTAGAAAAATATTACAAAGTCATTTAGTAACTTACATAGAGCCTTAAATCAACATGTCTATATTCCCGCGAAGGGTTTGACATACAGGAAGATATATAGATATGTCATCTGGGGTTCCTAGTAAGAACAAGCTAGGGAAGTTCTATCCATATATATTTAACACGAGCCAGTGTATATGTGGCGTTTGAATAATACAAAATCTACAATGTATATATGTAGAATATTTACAGATTTGGTTTATTTATTTAGTTTAGTTTACGATCCGTTTTCCAATATGTTGACTATTGAAGAAGAATTGTATGGTATTAAACAATTTAGTGCTAATTAGTTAGTTTATACACATTTATTTGAGCTCGATTGCGAAACAAATTATTTCAACTTATATAAATCACTCTCGAGACATCATTCCTGAGGGAGAGAGAAGAGGCAACGTGGAATTTAAATGCCTTGCCTAAGGGCACAATCGTAACGGCTCCAGTGGGGCTCGAACTCCGGACCTTTCGCACCTGAAGCGAACGCCCACCACTGCGCTATCACGACTTCCACAATTAATTAGTTATTCTAGGAATTCACTCATTCCTTTTTTTCTCTTTTTTTTACGTTTATTTATCGTCACTACCGGTTGCCCATATGAGCGACGCCTCCTGAAGAGATTAGTCATTTTAGATTTTGGAGGATAGTGCAATGATACTGACAGAGACGCATTCCAGATTCTCCTCTGGTTCTTTTACGTGCACGGTGTAAAGCACCGACATGAAACCTCGGTTTAACGTCCCATCTGAAACAATGTTTATCAAACCTGCGATCCCTGGATTACCAGTCCAGCGCGTTACCACTGTGCTACAGATCCGTCTGTGTTTCACTCATTCACACACCTGTCTTGATCATCACTCACGATCACCCACACCTAGTACTATATACACAATAGTAATACAATGATACAATACAGACGGATATGTAGTCAAGTGGTCCAAATGACTTACCATCTTACATATACTCCACGATTCTATCTGAGATATCACCAAGTTCTTTAGCATCGTTGGTGAAGTCTACATAACATACCATCACACATATACTTCACGATTCTATCTGAGATATCACCAAGTTCTTTAGCATTGTTGGTGAAGTCTACATAACATACCATCACACATATACTTCACGATTCTATCTGAGATATCACCAAGTTCTTTAGCATCGTTGGTGAAGTCTACATAACTTACCATCACACATATACTCCACGATTCTATCTGAGATATCACCAAGTTCTTTAGCATCGTTGGTGAAGTCTACATAACTTACCATCACACATATACTCCACGATTCTATCAGAGATATCACCAAGTTCTTTAGCATTGTTGGTGAAGTCTACATAACTTACCATCACACATATACTCCACAATTCTATCTGAGATATCACCAAGTTCTTTAGCATTGTTGGTGAACATCGCAGTCTGTCGATAAGGCATCGATACAGTAGATTCCATATATTCCTGCTCAGATTTCGTCAAGCCAAGTCCTGTTAATGGACATAAAATTCAATGTAACAATGTTATAACATGTGAACGAGGGAGATAATTTCTACAATATGTGAACAAGGGAGGTAATTTCTACCATGTGTGAACAAGGGAGGTAATTTCTACAATATGCGATCAAAGGAGGTAATTTCTACAATATGTGAACATGGGAGGTAATTTCTACAATATGTGAACAAGGGAGGTAATTTCCACAATATGTGAACAAGGGAGGTAATTTCTACAATATGTGAACAAGGGAGGTAATTTCTACAATATGTGAACATGGAAGGTAATTTCTACCATGTGTGAACAAGGGAGGTAATTTCTACCATGTGTGAACAAGGGAGGTAATTTCTACAATATGTGAACAAGGGAGGTAATTTCTACAATATGTGAACAAGGGAGGTCATTTCTACACTATGTGAACAAGGGAGGTAATTTCTACAATATGTGAACAAGGGAGGTAATTTCTACACTATATGTGAACATGGAAGGTAATTTCTACCATGTGTGAACAAGGGATGTAATTTCTACCATGTGTGAACAAGGGAGGTAATTTCTACAATATGCGATCAAGGGAGGTAATTTCTACCATGTGTGAACAAGGGAGGTAATTTCTACAATATGTGAACAAGGGAGGTAATTTCTACAATATGTGAACAAGGGAGGTCATTTCTACACTATGTGAACAAGGGAGGTAATTTCTACAATATGTGAACAAGGGAGGTAATTTCTACACTATATGTGAACATGGAAGGTAATTTCTACCATGTGTGAACAAGGGAGGTCATTTCTACAATATGTGAACAAGGGAGGTCATTTCTACACTATGTGAACAAGGGAGGTAATTTCTACAATATGTGATCAAGGGAGGTCATTTCTACAATATGTGAACAAGGGAGGTAATTTCTACAATATGTGATCAAGGGAGGTCATTTCTACAATATGTGAACAAGGGAGGTCATTTCTACAATATGTGAACAAGGGAGGTAATTTCTACACTATATGAACAAGGGAGGTCATTTCTACACTATATGAACAAGGGAGGTCATTTCTACAATATGTGAACAAGGGAGGTCATTTCTACAATATGTGAACAAGGGAGGTCATTTCTACAATATGTGAACAAGGGAGGTAATTTCTACACTATATGAACAAGGGAGGTAATTTCTACAATATGTGATCAAGGGAGGTCATTTCTACACTATATGTGAACAAGGGAGGTAATTTCTACACTATGTGAACAAGGGAGGTAATTTCTACAATATGTGAACAAGGGAGGTAATTTCTACAATATGTGAACAAGGGAGGTAATTTCTACACTATGTGAACAAGGTTAATTTGTTTCCATCGGGGTATGAACTACATTGTGGGTGGTTAAAGTTTGTGGAGGCCGAAGGCTGAAAGCTTCCACGCTAACATTAAACATGCACAATGTAGTTCATACCCCGATGGAAACAATTAACCCACGATTCATTACTTATATTTACATTAATTGCTAGTATTCCTTTCAATGACACAAAGAAAATATAGCACACTTTTGCATTTAGAATGCTTTTAGTCCAGATTTGCAACTTACCGTGTGCCGGAACAGGTAAATAGATCATCCTTAGAACAGTATAAACGGTAAGACACGCCTTTTCTAGCGACGAACGCTGCCTAACACTGCGACTGCTCATGTGCGTAATAATCGATTGCGCATGTCAGCTGCATATTATTAGCCGGAAACCCTCATATGAACATGTATGCAATCAGGGCACATACGCTCATCGGAGGAAATGCAATATCGATGTAAATAGATGCGTATGGCCTTACCAACGCCAATTATCCTAGTTCCCTGCATCTTTAGCTTGTTGGCTTCACTCAATATGTCTTGTTCCTGGCGCATGCTCTTGGTCAACAATATGAGGTAGTCTGGTTTATCTCGACTGGCGCCCCGCCCATTAAATATCCTAAAGTTGGCCTTAGCCAGCGCAACAGCTGGTTCCGGGTCCCCTCCGTGTACTCTGATAACAACAATCAAACCATTGTTACAAATAGTGCGTTTTTATACAATAACAGGTCTTAGCACAAACGTTACCACCTCAGTGACATGGTGGTTAACTCTTTGCATGCTGGGTAAAATAGAGGCTATAAATAGCTTAAATAATTGTAGCAGATGACAATTCATTAATGTGTGTTTCTTATTTGTAACAAAAAAAAATATCATGGCATTGCTTAAGGCTTGGTGTCGTTATTTTCACAGCTAGCATGTACAGAGCTAAAGCATACGCCTACAACGGTTCAAACCTGGTCACGGATTCATTCTGATATGGCGGGTTGGTGGGCCGCCAGTTAGTTAGTCTAAACAATATTTGATTTGTGTGTCAACAGGATTGAGAGGAAGACTATTTATAGTCATTTAAATGAACTTTCAATTTTTGGTGGCCATTTTGAACGCCATCTTTGATTTCTCCAATCGACACGATTTATGCCAATTTATGCTGCATGTGTGACAAACTTCAGACCCCTCGCCAGTTAGTTAGTTTAAACAATACTTATTTCTTTGAATAAACATAGTCAAGTATAATTAATGATTACTGATCGTCCTGGTGCCCAGTCTCTTAAGTCAGTATTTTCATCCTGGTACCCGGTCTCATAAGTCAGAAATGGATGGCCCTTTCAATAGGGTGACAACATCAGTGACACACGCAGTACTTCACATATTGTAGTACAGTACAGCTATTTACTCTATTATAACACAAATTTACATACAATTAAGATGAGACAGTCAACAAAAATGGTGCTATGTGTATATATGGAACATATCCAAATACACAATCGTGTCCAATTACACAATCATGTCCAAATACACAACCATGTCCAATTACACAATCATGTCCAAATACACAACCATGTCCAAATACACAATCATGTCCAAATACACAATCATGTCCAAATACACAATCATGTCCAAATACACAACCATGTCCAAATACACAATCATGTCCAAATACACAACCATGTCCAAATACACAACCATGTCCAATTACACACTCATGTCCATCTACACAATCATGTCCAAATACACAACCATGTCCAAATACACAACCATGTCCAAATACACAATCATGTCCAATTACACAATACTGTCCAATTACACAATCATGTCCAAATACACAACCATGTCCAATTGCACAACCATGTCATGTCCAATTGCACAGCCATGTCCAATTGCACAACCATGTCCAATTACACAATCATGTCCAAATACACAATTATGTCCAATTACACAATCATGTCCAAATACACAACCATGTCCAAATACACAACCATGTCCAACTACACAACCATGTCCAATTACACAATCATGTCCAATTACACAATCATGTCCACATACACAACCATGTCCAACTACACAACCATGTCCAAATACACAATCATGTCCTAATATACAATCATGTCCTAATATACAATCATGTCCTAATATACAATCATGTCCAAATACACAATCATGTCCTAATGCACAATCATGTCCTAATGTACAATAATGTCCAACTACACAATCATGTCCTAATACACAATCATGTCCTAATGTACAATCATGTCCTAATGTACAATCATGTCCAAATACACAATCATGTCCAAATACACAATAATGTCCAACTACACAATCATCTCCTAATACACAATCATGTCCTAATGTACAATCATGTCCAAATACACAATAATGTCCAACTACACAATCATGTCCTAATACACAATCATGTCCTAATGTACAATCATGTCCTAATACACAATCATGTCCAACTACACAATCATGTCCTAATACACAATCATGTCCAAATACACAATCATGTCCAAATACACAATCATGTCCTAATACACAATCATGTCCTAATACACAATCATGTCCAACTACACAATCATGTCCAAATACACAATCATGTCCTAATGTACAATAATGTCCAACTACACAATCATGTCTTAATACACAATCATTTCCTAATGCACAATCATGTCCAAATACACAATCATGTCCAAATACACAATCATGTCCTAATGTACAATCATGTCCAAATACACAATCATGTCTTACTATACAATCATGTCCAACTACACAATCATGTCTTAATACACAATCATTTCCTAATGCACAATCATGTCCAAATACACAATCATGTCCAAATACACAATCATGTCCTAATGTAAAATCATGTCCAAATACACAATCATGTCCTAATACACAATCATGTCCTAATATATAATCATGTCATAATGCACAATCATGTCCTAATACCCAATCATGTCCTAATATACAATTTGGTGCAATGGAGTACAACTGAAGTGTTAATTGTATGTTTGTTTGCACTTTTAAAACACAATTATATAAGAGAACGTTTGCATTACCTAAGTCCAGCAATAGAGGACCTGACGGCTTTCTTTGACTTGCCAGAATCAAAGTCCAGTGTGACCTTGGCCCAGTCTGTAAACTGTACCATTCCTACACTGAATTCGTTACGCTTGAATTTCATTCTCTTCACAATGGATCTAAGGAAGCGACGCACATTCTTCAACTCTTTCCTGGTAACAAATCGTGACGTGTCTACAACGAACACTACGTCACCCTTTGCCTTGCAGCCTGAAATGACGTAAGCACTATATATTTCACCTGAATTTGTTTCCCTTATATACCTTTTGACTAGTTCGCAATATCCGTACACAGACAGTATGCAGTCAATCCCGTGTTAAGCAGCCAGTTAAGGAAGTGGTTGCTTACAATGTAGCACAGGTGGCTGCTTAATAGAGAGGGGCAATGTATAATAAAATAACATGTTGGGAATCTGGAAACTGGCTGCTTAATACAGGTGGGCTGCTTAAACACTAACACATATTGTAGAGACATCTACAATCGCTGATGAGTTGTGCGTTCCTTACATTAATATAAGATAAGATAGGATTAAGATAAGATAACGTTTATTTGGTAGGCAATAACTATTATATGTACCGGGTATATGAGTAGTTTATACAACATTAGGTTAGCTCGATTGCGAAACAAGTTCTTACAACTTATATTAATCACTCGAGAAGGCGAGAAGAGGCAACATACGTTTTAGTACCATTGCCTAAGGGTACACACGTAACGGCTCCAGCGGGGCTCAAACTCCGGGACTTTCGCACCTGAAGCGAACATGCTACTACTGCGACATCACTCTGTCCATAAACAGACGCATAGACAGAGAGACGAGGCCATAACGCCAGTTCCTAATGACTGGGCGCTAAAGAGGTATCTAGATATACAAGGAGGTCTATTTTACAAATAATGCGAAAACATATTCATTTAATGCACACACTAATCAAGCTACCCCTCTCTGTAATGAAAACCATCTTTTCAAATATTTGCATTGATGTAGATTTGTCATCACACATGACGGATTGTATAAATTTCGCGCTCATTCTATCCCGGCTCGTTAGGTTTAGACATTGTTTATGTAACATTACATATGGCTCGTTAGGTTTAGACACTGTATCTGTAACATTACATATGGCTCGTTAGGTTTAGACACTGTATCTGTAACATTACCTATGGCTCGTTAGGTTTAGACACTGTATCTGTAACATTACATATGACTCGTTAAGTTTAGACACTGTATCTGTAAAATTACATATGGCTCGTTAAGTTTAGACACTGTATCTGTAACATTACATATGGCTCGTTAGGTTTGGACACTGTATCTGTAACATTATCTATGGATCGTTAGGTTTAGACACTGTATCTGTAACATTACATATGACTCGTTAAGTTTAGACACTGTATCTGTAAAATTACATATGGCTCGTTAAGTTTAGACACTGTATCTGTAACATTACATATGGCTCGTTAGGTTTGGACACTGTATCTGTAACATTATCTATGGATCGTTAGGTTTAGACACTGTATCTGTAACATTACATATGGCTCGTTAGGTTTAGACACTGTATCTGTAACATTACATATGACTCGTTAAGTTTAGACACTGTATCTGTAAAATTACATATGGCTCGTTAAGTTTAGACACTGTATCTGTAACATTACATATGGCTCGTTAGGTTTGGACACTGTATCTGTAACATTATCTATGGATCGTTAGGTTTAGACACTGTATCTGTAACATTACATATGACTCGTTAGGTTTAGACACTGTATCTGTAACATTATCTATGGATCGTTAGGTTTAGACACTGTATCTGTAACATTACATATGGCTCGTTAGGTTTAGACACTGTATCTGTAACATTACCTATGGCTCGTTAGGTTTAGACACTGTATCTGTAACATTATCTATGGATCGTTAGGTTTAGACACTGTATATGTAACACTACATATGGCTCGTTAGGTTTAGACACTGTATATGTAACATTACCTATGGCTCGTTAGATTTAGACACTGTATCTGTAACATTACATATGGCTCGTTATGTTTAGACACTGTATCTGTAACATTACATATGGCTAGTTAGGTTTAGACACTGTATCTGTAACATTACATATGGCTCGTTAGGTTTAGACACTGTATCTGTAACATTATCTATGGATCGTTAGGTTTAGACACTGTATCTGTAACATTACATATGGCTCGTTAGGTTTAGACACTGTATCTGTAACATTATCTATGGATCGTTAGGTTTAGACACTGTATCTGTAACATTACATATGGCTCGTTAGGTTTAGACACTGTATCTGTAACATTACATATGGCTCGTTAGGTTTAGACACTGTATCTGTAACATTACATATGGCTCGTTAGGTTTAGACATTGTTTATGTAACATTACATATGGCTCGTTAGGTTTAGACACTGTATCTGTAACATTACATATGGCTCGTTAGGTTTATACACTGTATTTGTAACATTACATATGGCTCGTTAGGTTTAGACACTGTATCTGTAACACTACATATGGCTCGTTAGGCTTAGACACTGTATCTGTAACATTACATATGGCTCGTTAGGTTTAGACACAGTATCTGTAACATTACATATGGCTCGTTAGGCTTAGACACTGTATCTGTAACAATACCTATGGCTCGTTAGGTTTAGACACTGTATCTGTAACATTACATATGGCTCGTTAGGTTTAGACACTGTATCTGTAACATTACATATGGCTCGTTAGGTTTAGACACTGTATCTGTAACATTACATATGACTCGTTAAGTTTAGACACTGTATCTGTAAAATTACATATGGCTCGTTAAGTTTAGACACTGTATCTGTAACATTACATATGGCTCGTTAGGTTTGGACACTGTATCTGTAACATTATCTATGGATCGTTAGGTTTAGACACTGTATCTGTAACATTACATATGGCTCGTTAGGTTTAGACACTGTATCTGTAACATTATCTATGGATCGTTAGGTTTAGACACTGTATCTGTAACATTACATATGGCTCGTTAGGTTTAGACACTGTATCTGTAACATTACCTATGGCTCGTTAGGTTTAGACACTGTATCTGTAACATTATCTATGGATCGTTAGGTTTAGACACTGTATATGTAACACTACATATGGCTCGTTAGGTTTAGACACTGTATATGTAACATTACCTATGGCTCGTTAGATTTAGACACTGTATCTGTAACATTACATATGGCTCGTTATGTTTAGACACTGTATCTGTAACATTACATATGGCTAGTTAGGTTTAGACACTGTATCTGTAACATTACATATGGCTCGTTAGGTTTAGACACTGTATCTGTAACATTATCTATGGATCGTTAGGTTTAGACACTGTATCTGTAACATTATATATGGATCGTTAGGTTTAGACACTGTATATGTAACATTACATATGGCTCGTTAGGTTTAGACACTGTATATGTAACATTACCTATGGCTCGTTAGGTTTAGACACTGTATCTGTAACATTACATATGGCTCGTTATGTTTAGACACTGTATCTGTAACATTACATATGGCTCGTTAGGTTTAGACACTGTATCTGTAACATTACATATGGCTCGTTAGGTTTAGACACTGTATCTGTAACATTATCTATGGATCGTTAGGTTTAGACACTGTATATGTAACACTACATATGGCTCGTTAGGTTTAGACACTGTATATGTAACATTACCTATGGCTCGTTAGGTTTAGACACTGTATCTGTAACATTACATATGGCTCGTTATGTTTAGACACTGTATCTGTAACATTACATATGGCTCGTTAGGTTTAGACACTGTATCTGTAACATTACATATGGCTCGTTAGGTTTAGACACTGTATCTGTAACATTATCTATGGATCGTTAGGTTTAGACACTGTATCTGTAACATTACATATGGCTCGTTAGGTTTAGACACTGTATCTGTAACATTATCTATGGATCGTTAGGTTTAGACACTGTATCTGTAACATTACATATGGCTCGTTAGGTTTAGACACTGTATCTGTAACATTACATATGGCTCGTTAGGTTTAGACACTGTATCTGTAACATTACATATGGCTCGTTAGGTTTAGACACTGTATCTGTAACATTACATATGGCTCGTTAGGTTTAGACACTGTATCTGTAACATTACATATGACTCGTTAAGTTTAGACACTGTATCTGTAAAATTACATATGGCTCGTTAAGTTTAGACACTGTATCTGTAACATTACATATGGCTCGTTAGGTTTAGACACTGTATCTGTAACATTATCTATGGATCGTTAGGTTTAGACACTGTATCTGTAACATTACATATGGCTCGTTAGGTTTAGACACTGTATCTGTAACATTATCTATGGATCGTTAGGTTTAGACACTGTATCTGTAACATTACATATGGCTCGTTAGGTTTAGACACTGTATCTGTAACATTACCTATGGCTCGTTAGGTTTAGACACTGTATCTGTAACATTATCTATGGATCGTTAGGTTTAGACACTGTATATGTAACACTACATATGGCTCGTTAGGTTTAGACACTGTATATGTAACATTACCTATGGCTCGTTAGGTTTAGACACTGTATCTGTAACATTACATATGGCTCGTTATGTTTAGACACTGTATCTGTAACATTACATATGGCTCGTTAGGTTTAGACACTGTATCTGTAACATTACATATGGCTCGTTAGGTTTAGACACTGTATCTGTAACATTATCTATGGATCGTTAGGTTTAGACACTGTATCTGTAACATTACATATGGCTCGTTAGGTTTAGACACTGTATCTGTAACATTATCTATGGATCGTTAGGTTTAGACACTGTATCTGTAACATTACATATGGCTCGTTAGGTTTAGACACTGTATCTGTAACATTACATATGGCTCGTTAGGTTTAGACACTGTATCTGTAACATTACCTATGGCTCGTTAGGTTTAGACACTGTATCTGTAACATTATCTATGGATCGTTAGGTTTAGACACTGTATATGTAACACTACATATGGCTCGTTAGGTTTAGACACTGTATATGTAACATTACATATGGCTCGTTAGGTTTAGACACTGTATCTGTACAATTACTTATACTAGTGTGTATAGGGAAACTCGACTATCGAACAGTAGCATGCTTGCGTCGGATATCGCTTCATTAACACTACACAGGGTTCAGTGTGAGCGTATGTAGGTTACCGTTTGAAACAACCAACTTCAGATTCCAGCGAGAGGCATGCGTGCATTGGATGCTGTCCAAAAGAAGAATCCGACATTCAGTCACAAGAGGCATGCGTGCGCCGGATGATGTCCGAAAAACAACACCATCGTAAATGCAGCCAGATGCCGCTGCGTGAGCCGGATGCTGTCAGAAATATCACCATCCGAAATTCAGCGAGAGGCATGCGTGCGCCGGATGATGTCCGATACAAGACCATGCGAAATTCAGTGAGAACACTATTTCGTTGGATGTTGTCCGAAAATCCACCATCCGAAATTCAAAGAAAGCTTGCATATGAAACTGTCTGAAACAGTATCGTCACAAATTCTATGAGAGGTTCGTGTTGAATGGTACCTTAATCAATACCACTTCTAATTCAGCAAGAGGCATGCGTGCGCCGGAGGATATCCGAAACAACACTATCCGAAATTCAGTAGGCTAAGAGGCATGCGTGCGCCGGAGGATATCCGAAACAACACTATCCGAAATTCAGTAAGAGGCATGCGTGCGCCGGCGGATATCCGAAACAACACTATCCGAAATTCAGTAAGAGGCATGCTTGCACTGTATGCTATCTGAAGCGACACCATTCGAAAAGCTATATTTGAAACAAATAATAAAAGTGCATAAGTACACAAACCTTTCTACAAATTCATTTATTTGTTTTCAAGAGATATAATTATATATAGGAAATGAAGGCGCTGAGAATGTAGGAAGGGTATATAGCAGCGACCGCGAGATAGGATATGTGCCAGCAACACCATTAGGCTATATATAGCTGATAAGCCAATTTGTAGATAACCATCGGCATTCAAACCGCCGTTTTAATTAACATGCTAGAGGTTTTCCAATACAACTCGATGGAACTGTTGCTTCTGCAACATTCAATTAAATGTTATTGAGTACAATGTGAACTACATTTGAGAGTATGCGTATCACGTGGTACATACGTATCATGTGGTACACACAACACAACACAGCGATCGCTGCTATATTTAGTTTTACCCACCTGGGGTTTTGTCATCTGCACTATGTGTTTCTTCTGCAACAGTGAATACACATTTGGAATCAAACTGGATTCCATTTACACACACTATTTATATGTATACACCTAGCTGCAGGTGTTTCCTCTTCATACACACTACAATGATTTGCTATTTGGCTGTCCGATTAGCGCAGTGGTTAGCGCGCTTGCTTCTCACCAATGCATCCCGGGTTCGATCGTCGGCCAGGAAGTATGTGAGATGATACGATGGTCACCAGATCGGACATGTGGGGTTTCTCCGGTATTCTGGTTTCCTCCAACACGAATGACAACATTTACGCTTTCATCCGCACCAACGAGAGTGATTAATATAAGTTGTTAGAACTGGCTTCGTAATCGTCGTAAGATAAATAAACTTAAACATTGGATATATTATTAAATTATTATATTTCGGGTTTTACGCCTGCATCAGCTATATCGCCGGCGGGCAGTTTACCTAACAACACCTTTCCTGGACAGGCTCCAGCGGTTAACCAGTACTTGGGTACACCAACCTCCGTAAGAAACTGCCAACTTTTTCATATAAATGAGACACGGTCTGAGCGGGGCTCGAACCCGTGACCATCAGTGATGATAGGTTACAGTGGTATACAAGTCAGCGACCTTAACCACTCGACCACGGAGGCGGACTTTAAAATAGAATTAAGAATATTTCGGGAAGGGTCGTAACTAAAGGCTCTGTGCTGTTTGCTATTCAGATTGTGGAGCTAAAACACATGGCTGAATAGCAAACAACATATATCCTGATCAAACGCGGCTGATCTGGAGCTATATTATTTGCACATTCCTTCCAATTTATTCAGCACTTAATTGTTAATATATCACATGGTGAAGTTCTAAGCTATGATTAGAAACAAACGTTTAATACGTTCTCTTATATCAATGTGAATGATACAGGATACAAAACTAATTTCTAAAAAATACCAAATACCAAATAATTCTTACGTCTTTGGCAAGTTTCTCCAGTAAATCCTACGGGACAATCGCACCTAAAGCCAAATGGTTCATTTACACATATTCCACCGTTTCCACAGGGACTTTCACCACAGAAATCATTTCCTGGAATATTAGAAAGAGAAGCTTTCATTACACAACAATAAAAGAAGAACTTGGTCTTTGATAACTATTTGATTTGCCAGTAAATCAAATGGTGCAGAAGATTGAATTAAAATGTATGCCAATGAATAAAATGTATAGCTCAAAAAATAATAGCGTACGTTTTTCAAAATCAAATTTTAAATTCAGATATGTACCAACCTTCATACAATGGTCTAAGAATAATGTCCGTATTTTCTATGAGCCCGGGTTCGTCGTTGATCTCAATTACAGTGATGCCTTGGTTCTGTGCAATGTTGTCCAATTCAAACCTTTCCCTAAGGTTGATGCCAATAGGAATAATTCTTATTCCCGCGGAAATTGTTAGTTCCGCTTCCGGTTCCGTCATTTCCGCATGCACATCGTTGGTACCGTCTGTAAGGAAGTAGACGATGTTTCGTGCGCCTGTACGATCTCCACGTCGTCCATTGTACATTTCGGTTCTCAATGCCCTGAAGGCAGCGGCCATATTAGCACGTCCCCTTGTATACGAGATCTGCTCAATAGCACGAATGTTGGTTTCCGTGTCCGAATGCATACCTTAAATGAAGAATAATTATATAGTTGAGATACACCGGTGCTCTTGGACGATGTTATATGGCACGGGGCCCGGCCCTCACAGGGCTACCTAGAATCTGATCAAACAGTGATATTTATATACTTGGCACGGGGCCCGGTCCTCACAGGGCTACCTAGAATCTGATCAAACAGTGATATTTATATACAGTCAAACCTGTGTTAGTGGCCACCTCCATCAAGCAGCCAACCTGCATTAAGCAGCCAGTTTCAAGATTCCCTATATGTTGTTTTACTATACAATTGACCTCTATTAAGCAGCCACCTGTGCTAAGCAACCACTTTCTCCGACTGCTTAAGACAGGGTTGACTGTACTAGTTTAACAATAAAACAATATATTTGCAGTGATTTGTATTGCGACTATAGATAGATAAGCATAGCATAGGTAACTATATGTGTGCTTTACGTTTATTTATCGTCGCTACCGGTTGCCCATATGAGCGACGCCTCCTGAAGAGATTAGTCATTTTCGATTTTTGGAGGATAGTGCAATGCTACAGAGTCTCCTCTGGTTCTTTTACGTGCACGGTGTAAAGCACGGACACGAGACCTCGGTTTAATGTCCCATATGAAAGACTGTTAATTTTATTCGGGTCAGACGGGGGATCGAACCTGCGATCCCTGGATTACCAGTCCAGCGTGTTACCACTGGACTACAGTACAGATCCGTCTGTAGGGAACTATATTTAATTCAAGCAAGCTTAAATAAGTTTTGAGATTCGAAAATTAGTCCTGTTATATAATTCATCGAGGGCGCTAATCTATTGACCAATCACGTCACACCTGTCTGCAGCTACCTGGCACCTTACATAGCCTCGCACTTTTGAGGAAAGGGCAGTCCCCGACATATACTAGTATAAACGTATGTGCAAAGTGATTGAGCATAACATATTTAGTCATAGGCTAGCCTTCCATATTCTCCTCAGTGGAAGCTTTTTTAATGTTTATCTGTTTATGATTACATACTTGCTTGTTTCTAATAGCTTGCTCATTGAAATTGTGGCATTATGGGAATTACACGCAGGACACTTTAACTGGGAAGGCTAGTTTCACAGTATGTCCCTTTAATCCATATTAATAAGGTTTAGTAATAGAAATATCTTAGCAAGCCGATACACACCCAGTATTAGATGATAGAAATCACTCTCGAGACCTCATTCCTGATGGAATCTATCGTCACAAGGGAGAGAGAAGAGGCAACGTGCAATTTAATGCCTTGTATAAGGGCACACTCATAATAGCTTCAGCGGGGCTCGAACACCCGGGCCTTTCGCACCTGGAGTGAACGCTCTACCACTGCGCTATTACGACTTCTACTTCCTCACATTAAATAATTCCAACATCCCCAGTGTGGTTCGAACCTGCAGTGGTGATATGGAGTCAACCATTGTAGATACATACCTAAATGGACCTGAACCATTGCCGCGGAGCTGTATGTCAGGAACCCCAGATTGATATCACAAGAGTCCTTATTCATTTCTCGGACGAGGTGTTCAGCGTACTCCTTAAGTCTAGCAAAGTTATATGCCCCGACGGTGTTGGACGAATCCAGGACGATCACAACATCAGCTGGGTCACCACAACCTAGAGAATAATATTGTGTCTAAACATATACTGAAATACAAGTAGATAGATGAAACTTAGTACAACATGTTTGTTTGTTTGTTTGTTCAGGTTTCACGCCTTCATCAGCACCAGTTTGGGCTATATACACTTCTCCTGGGCAGGCTCCATCGGTTAACCAGTTCTTGGTGTACCAATCTCCATAAGAAACTGCCAACATTTTCATATAAACAGATACGGCTTGAGCAGGCCTCGAACCCGTGACCATCAGTGATGATAGGTTACAGTGGTATACAAGTCAGCGACCTTAGCAACTCGACCACGGAGGCGGACCACCTAGAGAATAATAGTGTGTCTAAACATATACTGAAATACAGGTAGATAGATGGAACTTAGTACAACATGTTTGTTTGCTCATGGTTTCACGCCTTCATCACCACCAGTTTGGGCTATATGGACCGACGGGCAGTTTACTTAACAACACCTTTCCTTGACAGGCTCCGGTGGTTAACCAGTTCTTGGTGTAATAAACTCCATAAGAAACTGCCAATTTTTTCATATAAACGGATACGGTCTGAGCCGGGATCGAACCCGCGACCATCAGTGATGATAGGTTACAGTTGTATACAAGTCAGCGACCGTAACCACTCCGTTACGGAGGCGGTCCTAGTTCAACATGTATGTGTAGTATGTTCAACATGGTAACACTAAATCTACAGGTTACTACTCTATATCAAGTGTATCTCTGGGTGGTCCAGTGTAGTGCGTCGGATTTGGAATCGAGGAGTCCTAGATTCCATAAGGCCACTAAGGTAGTGTTCATGAGACAGACACCCAAAGAACATTGCTTAGTTAACTTTATCTCTGGGTGGCGCGCGTGGTCCAGTGTAGAACGACGGAGTTTGAATCGAGGAGTCCTAGATTCCATAAGGCAACTAAGGTAGTGTTCTTGATACAGACACCCCAAGAACATTTCTTAGTACTGGTAGTACTGCATGTCAAGGAAAACATGTCTATGTCCCATTACGGGATTTGACATTAATGAAAATAGCAATAGAGATCTTAGTGTAATTAGCTAAAATTTGGATGATAGTACAAAGTTAGCAACATCTATTTTATAAGTATTCATCTAATTTCACAAAATGTTCATCGTAGATCTTAAATATCACTTAAATATCACTGTATGTACACAAAAAGGCAAACTACCAACCAATGCGTTTTAGCAGCTTTTTATACAAAAGTCGTATTTCGGCATAAATCTAATTTCACAAAATGTTGATCATTTCTCTCTCGCTTTAACAACTACACCTTAGTTACCCATTGTTCACTTTTAACTTTGACAATCTTTGTATGCACTCATCCTTAAGGGACACACTGTACATATAGATAATCGAACTGAAGTAATATGTATACTATTAAAAACCAAAAAAACTTGTCGAAATATGTATCAACTAAATGTATATGCAATAAAGAAATAAACGAGGTTACCCGGATAGGGGCCTCAAAATGAACACAAAAATGTTGATCATAGATCTTAAATATCACTGTGTATGTACCAAAAAATGCGATATACCGCCTGAATCTGAATATATTATTCAGCTTTGAATACAAAAGAGTATAAGTCTTGAATCTCATTATTTATCTCAGTAGTTTGCATGTATTCAAGAAATGAACAGTTTACCTCTATACTTTAACAGCAGTAGACGGAAAAGGATTAGAACGAAAGAAAACAGCTTAGGTGATATGGTGGCTCTCCAGCTGTTATTGGCACATAACGATTCCGAGTATACCTCAGGCACGGACGGGTACATTGGTATATTCCGAGTATACCTCAGGCACGGACGGGTACCTTGGTATATTCCGAGTATACCTCAGGCACGGACCAGCACCTTGGTATATTCCGAGTATACCTCAGGCACGGACGGGTACCTTGGTATATTCCGAGTATACCTCAGACACAGACGGGCACCTTGGTATATTCCGAGTATACCTCAGACACAGACGGGCACCTTGGTATATTCCGAGTATGCCTCACAGACGAGCACCTTGGTATATTACGAGTATACCTCAGGCACAGACGGGAACCTTGGTATATTCCGAGTATACCTCAGGCACAGACGGGCACCTTGGTATATTCCGAGTATACCTCATGCACAGACGGGCACCTTGGTATATTCCGAGTATACCTCAGGCACAGACGAGCACCTTAGTATATTCCGAGTATACCTCAGGCACGAACGGTCACCTTGGTATATTCCGAGTATACCTCAGGCACGGACGGGTACCTTGGTATATTCTGAGTATGCCTCACAGACGAGCACCTTGGTATATTACGAGTATACCTCAGGCACAGACGGGAACCTTGGTATATTCCGAGTATACCTCAGGCACAGACGGGCACCTTGGTATATTCCGAGTATACCTCATGCACAGACGGGCACCTTGGTATATTCCGAGTATACCTCAGGCACAGACGAGCACCTTAGTATATTCCGAGTATACCTCAGGCACGAACGGTCACCTTGGTATATTCCGAGTATACCTCAGGCACGGACGGGTACCTTGGTATATTCTGAGTATGCCTCACGGACGAGCACCTTGGTATATTACGAGTATACCTCAGGCACGGACGAGCACCTTGGTATATTCCGAGTATACCTCAGGCACAGACGAGCACCTTGGTATATTCCGAGTATACCTCAGGCACAGACGAGCACCTTGGTATATTCCGAGTATACCTCAGGCACGGACGGGTACCATGGTATATTCCGAGTATACCTCAGACACAGACGAGCACCTTGGTATATTCCGAGTATACCTCAGGCACGGACGGGCACCTTGGTATATTCCGAGTATACCTCAGGCACGGACGAGCACCTTGGTATATTCCGAGTATACCTCAGGCACAGACGGGCACCTTGGTATATTCCGAGTATACCTCAGGCACAGACGACCACCTTGGTATATTCCGAGTATACCTCAGGCACCTTGGTATAACCACCGACCTTTCGGCAAGTCAGCTACATTACTTCATCACACGAAATAAATCGAAAACTCCAGTGGGATTCGAACCTTCAGATCTGAAGGCAAGTGATTTGAAGTCAAATACCATAACTACCCTGCTACGGAGATATATATGGGTATATCACAATGATGTTGAAATTAATGATGTTGAAATTAATGATGTTGAAATTAATGATGTTGAAAATATAACTACTCTGCTACGGAGGTCACGTATATCACAATGATGTTGAAATTAATTCGAATAGAACATTTTAAACTTATGTAGAAAACTAACGTTTGCTGCAGGTTTCTCCGAAGTAGTCGTCTGGGCAGAGACAGACAAAGCTTCTGATGCCATCCATACAAACTCCGCCATTATGACATGGTTTGCTTCTGCACATGTTCGAATCTGGAATAGATGAATAAGACATCATCCACGCACACCACTTTATACAATTGTGCTTACTAGTGTAAGAATGGAATTTATTTCATCGAGTAATCACCGACATTAATTTTGTATTTCTATAAATATAATTAATTTCATCAAGTGATGACTGAAATTTGTATTTCTATTAATGGAATTAATTTCATCAAGTGATGACTGAAATTTGTATTTCTATAAATGGAATTAATTTCATCGAGTGATCACCGAAATTTGTATTTCTATAAATGGAATTAATTTCATCGAGTGATCACCGAAATTTGTATTTCTATAAATGGAATTTATTTCATCGAGTGATAACCGAAATTTGTATTTCTAAGAATGGAAGAAAAACACGTGACCTTGTTTCATGTATTTTAAATAATTATATTAGATCATAAAGGAACGAGGTGTTGTAATAATATCTAAAATCCTCAGTACATTGTGTGGAAGCTGCTAAGAAAACTACTGAAATAGTAGATGCATCAGACGGAGTATTACACATAAGGGCAAATATATCATTACAAAGTTACATAAGCAGCTCGCTCGTCCATTGCTCGAGTACAGACGGATCTGTAGTTCAGTGGTAACACGCTGGACTGGTAATCCAGAATTCGCAGGTTCGATCCCCCGTCTGACCCTAATAAAATTAACAGTCTTTCAGATGGGACGTTAAACCGAGGTCTCGTGTCGGTGCTTTACACCTTGCACGTAAAAGAACTAGAGGAGATTCTGGAATGGGTCTCTCTCTGTACCATTGCACTATCCTCCAGAAATTGAAAATGACTAATCTCTTCAGGAGGCGTCGCTCATATGGGCAACCGGTAGCGACGATAAATAAACGTAAAACACACATTGCTGGAGTATGCAGTTCAATCTTGGAACCCATGCAAAATGATATCAACCTAATAAGAGAAAGTCCAACGACGTGAAACAAAGATTATCCCTGAATTAAGAGACATGTCACACCCGGATAGACTGAAATCACTTAAATTAACATATATCATAACATTTAAGAAGACATATAGGCGACATGCTGGAATTATTTAAAATACTCAGAGGTAGAGAAGGAATCAAAGCAGATTATATGTTGACATAGAACGAGGGGAATGACATTAATCTAAGAGGACACGTGCAAAAGTTAAATGTCAAGCACAGTAGGTTGAATTGCAGGAACTACCTCTTTTCGCAAAGAATGGTTCAATTTTGGAATGAGTTTACATAAGCAACCGATTTGACAAATTCCTAAATAGAACAAACGGGGTGGTTAACGATACCAAACTGCTCACCCCGAACCCGGTGATGGAACCAGTGGGCTACATAGCTGCGGGGAGTACAGGTAAATACAGTTAAATACAGGTAAATACAGGTAAATACAGGTAAATACATAGGTTGAATACTATAAAGATAAAAAGATATATGTGTTTTGAATACCTGTACATAGCGGTTCGATTAATTGTTCTCTCAGTCTGTCTAGAGATTCATAGTCTGCCACGTATATCAGATTCTCGCTGATTGGCGGGGAAGTCAAGCCGATAAGTTCGCTGGTTTCTGATGTAAATCCCACGGCAACTGTGACGATTGTAACGCCGTCGGCTTTAAGGGCCCTGGCTTCAGGAATGGTAAGTTCGTGGTTCACATTCGACTGTCCGTCAGTGATGATGACAATGACATTAGGTATATCTAAACAAAAGATGAGCACACTTTCAATGCATATTGTATGTCATACCAGACAACATCTGTGATAATGACAAATGCGTTTGATATATCTATAAAATAGATGAATTTAACATTTCTCAAAGACGAATTTATGTCAATAAATATACCATGTCAACAGTGACAATTAACCCTTTGCCTGCTGAGTAAATGGAATCACATTTGCAAACACTATAGATCCAGATCAGCTGCGGCGTAGCACGGCGTCTGATCAGGATCTATGTTGTTTGATATTCAGCCAAATGCTGTCTGATCTGGCTCTAAACTGTTTGCAAAAGTGATTTAATCTGCCGCTAGCAACTAGACGACTTTAACATTTCTCCCATGGAGTAGGAATGCAGCCAATGAACAACAATAACATTTAATACACGCACATTTCAATGACACAGTTAACATTCATCACTGGAAATGAATGTCTATACAAATACCATGCCAACAATGACATTTTACACATCTATAAATAGACGAAGTTAACCGTTCTCATTGGTGAATGTATGTCTATAAATATATCATGTCAACAGTAACAATGACATTTGACACATCTATCAATAGACGAAGTTAATCGTTCTCATTGGTGAATGAATGTCTATAAATATACTATTTCAACAGTAACAATGACATTTGACATATCTATAAATAGACGAAGTTAACCACGTTCATTGGTGATATAATATCTATAAATATACCATGTCAACACTGACAATGACATTTGACACATCTATAAATTGACGAAGTTAACCGTTCTCATTGGAGATATAATATCTATAAATATACCATGTCAACAGTGACAATGACATTTGACACATCTATAAATAGACGAAGTTAACTGTTCTCATTGGTGAAATAATATCTATTAATATGCCATGTCAACACTGACAATGACATTTGACACATCTATAAATAGACGAAGCTAACCGTTCTCATTGGTGAACTAATATTTATAAATATGCCATGTCAACAGTGACAATGACATTTGACACATCTATAAATAGACGAAGCTAACCGTTCTCATTGGTGAAATAATATTTATAAATATGTCATGTCAACAGTGACAATGACATTTGACACATCTATAAATAGACGAAGTTAACAGTTCTCATTGGTGAAATAATATCTATAAATATGCCATGTCAACAGTGACAATGACATTTGACATATCTATAAATAGACGAAGTTAACAGTTCTCATTGGTGAAATAATATCTATAAATATGCCATGTCAACACTGACAATGACATTTGAAACATCTATAAATAGACGAAGTTAACCGTTCTCATTGGTGAAATAATATCTATAAATATACCATGTCAACACTGACAATGACATTTGACATATCTATAAATAGACGAAGTTAACAGTTCTCATTGGTGAAATAATATCTATAAATATGCCATGTCAACACTGACAATGACATTTGAAACATCTATAAATAGACGAAGTTAACCGTTCTCATTGGTGAAATAATATCTATAAATATACCATGTCAACACTGACAATGACATTTGACATATCTATAAATAGACGAAGTTAACAGTTCTCATTGGTGAAATAATATCTATAAATATGCCATGTCAACACTGACAATGACATTTGAAACATCTATAAATAGACGAAGTTAACCGTTCTCATTGGCGAAATAATATCTATAAATATACCATGTCAACACTGACAATGACATTTGACACATCTATAAATAGACGAAGTTAACTATCACTGGAGAAAAATATCTTTAAATATACCAGGTCAACAATGACATTTGATACATCCATTCATAGACGAAGTTAACATTCCTCACTTACAAATATACCAGGTCAACAATGACATTTGATACATCCATTCATAGACGAAGTTATACCAGGTCAACAATGACATTTGATAAATCCATTCATAGACAAAAGTATACCAGGTCAATAATGACATTTGATACATCCATTCATAGACAAAATTATACCAGGTCAACAATGACATTTGATACATCCATTCATAGACAACGTTATCATTCCTCACTTACAAATATACCAGGTCAACAATGACATTCGATACATCCATTCATAGACAAAGTTATCATTCTTCACTTACAAATATACCAGGTCAACAATGACATTGGATCTATATATACAACAATGACATTGGATCTATATATAGACGAAGTTATCATTCCTCACTTACAAAATATACCAGGTCAACAATGACATTGGATCTATATATACAACAATGACATTGGATCTATATATAGACGAAGTTATTATTCCTCACTTACAAAATATACCAGGCCAACAATGACATTGGATCTATATATAGACGAAGTTAACATTCCTCACTTACAAAATATACCAGGTCAACAATGACATTGGATCTATATAATAGACGAAGTTAACAGTCCTCACTTACAAATATACCAGGTCAACAATGACATTGGATCTATATTTAGACGAAGTTAACATTCCTCACTTACAAATATACCAGGTCAACAATGACATTGGATCTATATTTAGACGAAGTTAACATTCCTCAGTGAAGACGAAATGTCTATAAATATACCGGATAAAGAATAACAATAACATTTAATACCTCTATAAATAGACGAAATTAACATTTCTCACTGGAGACGGAATGCCTTTATATATATCAGGTAAACAATGACAATTTCATTTGGTTTCATTTGGTACTTTTATAATATTATAACCACCAGAGGTTAACAATCTATTTATATCTAATTTCCGTTATTCTTTCAAATACACAACATGCACGAAAGAAATAATGTTGCACCCAACATAATTACATATAGTCACAAATAAACACAATTACAATTTTGTCCATGAAGAAATCAATATGACAAACATGACGTAACAATTTATGTAAGCGATATTTAATTTGTGTTCATGACGACAATGCATCTAGGAAAGAGGTAGCCATATAAGCAAGTTGCATATTCATTGAAATAAAATATTGTTTAAACTAATGCATGATCAATACAAATAATATGCACAGTGTGTTAACCACAACCTCTCCTACCATTGCAAAATGAAAATCCTATTCCATGAAAAGACACTGCACGGGAGCAATGTTAATGATAACGTAAAATCTGCGCGTGTTAGGTATCACAGGAAAATAGGCAACTGTTGGACACTGTCGAAATATTACAGTGTACAGATGCTTGAATTGCTTTTTTAATGCTCCTAAAATTCACAAGCAGGGTAAAATATCACAGACTACCAAAATATATAATAATACTTTTAATAAAACTACACACTATTCTGCAACAACAATATTGACAATTTGATTGGTTTTTGAACCATATTGTGGAAGGTTGAACAGACAAAGAGTAATAAATTATGTTATATTTCGGGTTTTACGCCTGCATCAGCACCATTTTGGGCTATATCGCTGGCGGGCAGTTTACCTAACAACACCTTTCCTGGGCAGGCTCCATCGGTTAACCAGTACTTGGGTGCACCAACCTCCGTAAGACACTGCCAACTTTTTCATATAAATGAGACACGGCCTGAGCGGGGCTCGAACCCGTGACCATCAGTAATGATAGGTTACAGTGGTATAAAAGAGTAATAAAAAAGTCACCTGGTCGATCACCGGCTTGCATTGTGAACATTTCGTTCCTGACTCGTCGTAGCGCATGTGCAGTGTGAGTATTTCCATACATGTATACCACCTACAAACATAGTAACATTTTTATTATTCAAGCAAGGTAACTATATACACTCAACAAAATCCTAATCGATCATCTGGTGTTTTATAAAAAAGGGGCCATATAATAATCATACAAGATCAATATTTTCATCTTGTCACTTAGTGCATAAATTTATTATTATTCCAGATTATTATAACGCAATTCATTGCATACATATCTGTAATAAAATGTATTAAATAAGATTATTTGAATATTGATAATTATTATATGTTATGTTATATTTCGGGTTATACGCCTGCATCAGCACCATTTTGGGCTATATCGGGCTTTTTCATATAAATGAGACACGGACTGAGCGGGGCTCGAACCCGTGACCATCAGTGATGGATAATTATTATAGTTTTATTAGTTTGTTCCAAATACTGTATAACACATAGATGACCGATTATGAATGTTGTTGAGTGTACATGATTAAGTGGTATATCAATCTCTATATAGGAACACTGGACATTTTTACTAGCTTTACTTGTACATTATGTTATCTGTAACTTACGTTACCTGTAAAATATGTTAACTGTAATTTACGTAATATGCAATTTACGTTATCAATATACATTACAAGTAATTTACGTATTATGCAATTTACGTTATCAGTAAACATTACATGTAATTTACATACTATGTAACGTAAACTATTTGTGATTTATAACTTGTATCGCTTGGAACATTGGAACAAAATTTTAATGTTCCATGGCATATACAGGGATCGCAGGTTCTATCCACTGTCTGACCATAATAAAATTAACAGTCTTTCAGATTGGACGTTAAACTGAGGTCTCGTGTCGGTGCTTTAAGCTGCGGTCCCTGGATTATAAGTCCAGCGTGTTAACCACTAATGTAGATAAGAGGTTACATATATTAAATTTGTATTTGCATTATATGTATGTGAATAGATGAGACTTTTATAAAGATCAAAACTAACATAACAAGAAAGGCACTTTTAAACACTTCTAAGGATAAAGAAGTTGGTAAGAAGGAAAATGCATGTTAGTACAGTCTACATCCGTTATGTCGAATTCCTACATCCGCTATGTCGAATTCCGTCGGACCGAGCAAATTACTTCGACATAACCGAAGTTTGAATTAACGAAATTCGATATAAACGGAGGTATATGTAAAATGATCGTGTCTGAAACGGGACTTTGATCCGACTTGTAGATAACCTGAGAATTCGACATAACCGACTTTTACATAATGGGTGTAGACTGTATGTTGTGAAATAGATACCAATATTGTCTACAATAACGTCTACCGAATATACTATTGAAAGAGAATATGAAACAGTTAGTAACCAACAATAGAAACATAAATAAATACCAGTACCGTAGCCAGAGGCAAAGTTCAACCGAGGCAATCTAGGGGATGGGGGTCCGGGGACATGTTACCCCTTAAAATCGTTGGGGGGGGTATAGAACTTATATTAATCACGCTCGAGACCTGCACATCGCCATGAAGGAGAGAGAAGAGGCAATGTGGAATTTAAATGCCTTGCCTAAGGGCACAATGGCAACGGCTCCAGCGGGTCTCGAACTCCGGACCTTTCGCACCTGAAGCGAACGCGCATCCACTGCGCTATTACGACTTCCACTGACCACACACTAGTGGTATATGTCAAGTAGTCGTCTTAGCTAGGTTCGATATGACGGCATTATGAGTTACTCTACAAGATCTACAAAATTACCAACTTATATTATAAAGTTTTTCAGATGGGACTGACTATAAACTGAAGTCTCATGTTGGTGCTTTATACCGTGTAGGTAAGGAATGGGTCTCTGTCTGTATCATTACACTATCCTGCAACACTCTAAAATGACTAATCTGTTGAGGAGGCGTCGCTTATGTGGGTAACAGGTAGCGACGATAAATACACGTACATCACACATACCCGTAACGGACGTAGCATAAATGATTATTCATTAATATTAATATGTGTACCAGGTCTATACGTTACATGTAACGTATGTTACATGTAACGTATGCAACATAAATGACTATTCATTAATATTAACATGTGTAACATGCCTTTACTTTACATGTAACGTATGCAACATACATGACTATTCATTAATATTAAAATGTATAACATGCCTTTACGCTACATGTAACGTATGTAACATAAATGACTATTCATTAATATTGAAATGTGTAACAGGCCTTAACGTTACATGTAACGTATGCAACATAAATGACTATTCATTACTATTAAAATGTGTAGCAGGCGGTTACGTTACATGTAACGTATGTAACATAAATGACTATTCATTAACATTAAAATGTGTAACAGGTCGTCTTTAAGTTACCTTTAACGAATGTAGCATGAATGACTGTTAGTAAATACAAATGTAGCTACATATTATATGCACCACTTATATGCCTATGGATTTACATGTGTCAATATACAACATAGTTCATTACGCATGCGTCTTGATATCAATAAAGTCGGATATAAATAATTGTTCCATAACCCCCAGGATACATAAATGAGCGCCTGACTAAACAATCATGCATCTAATAGACACGTTCGAACTAAGTCGATGGTGAAGACAAAACAATAACCTTAGCGATACATTGTTACTAAGTCTTGTTGTTGTTATTGGTTGTCTCCCTTACACAATTCTTTCAGTGATATATTGTTGTCTCCCTTACAATTAGTTATGTGTGATATTGATTGCCTCCCATACATTATTATTTCAGTATAACATTATAATTTCAGATGATATTGGTTGTCTCCCTTACACTATTATTTCAGTGTGATATTGTGACTATTTGATGCCAAGTTGATGGCCATTAATGAGGAAGAAGTCAAACTATTCGATGTCACGTTGATGGCCATTATTGAGGAAGAAGTCAAACTATTCGATGTCACGTTGATGACCATTAATGAAGAAGACAGCACAATAGTTGGATCGTTTTCGGCTTATATCCTATACATAAACGGTATCAAAGCATCACAATAGAATGCACATGACGCCAATTGTTGTCCAAAGTTCTTAAAACCTGTGGCCCAAACCGTTCGTATTATCATGCTATGTTTTCATATTTATGCTTTATTTCATTGTTTGGGTTTTACGCCTGCCTCAGCACCATTGTGTGCTATATCTCCGGCGGGCAGTTTACCTAACACCTTTCCTGGGCTGACTTCAGCGGTTAACCAGTACTTGGTGCACCAACCTCCGTAAGAGGTAACTGTTTCATATCGTATAAAGGAGACACGGTTTGAGCGGGGCTCGAACCCACGACCATCAGTGATGATAGGTTTCAGTGGTATACAAGTCAGCAACCGTAACCACTCGACAACTGCTCATTAATCCAATACAATGTGATAAAACAAAAACGCGTCTAAATCAGTCTGTCAGTTTTCATAAAAAATGTGTTCAAACATGTTTGATGGCGAATGATGATTGTAAGCAGTTACAACATATCAATTAAGGACATTATCCAAATTTATTTTAGCTCGATTGCGAAATAAGTTCTTTCAACTTATATTAATCACTCTCGAGACCTCATTATCATGGAATCCATCGCCATGAAGGAGAGAGAAAAGGCCATGTGGAATTTAAATGCCTTGCCTAAGGGCACAATCGTAACAGCTCCAGCGGGCTCGAACTCCGGACAGTTCGCACCTGAAGCGAACGTGCACCCATTGCGCTATCACGACTTCCACGACATAAGGACATAACATCCAATCCCGCTGATAAATGCAGACCCACATAGCAAAAATGATTTGATTGGATGAGCCTGATATTTGCACTCAGCTCAACCAATCAGAAAGCGTGTGATTGAGTTGAAATTGGAGGAAAGCTAAACTGATTTCATTGGATGAACCTGATGTTTACACACAGCTCTACCAATCAGAAAGCGTGAGATTGAGTTTGAGATTGCAGCAAAGCTAAATAATCTCCAACCCCTGATTCAGAAACTCGATAACCTGAACAATTAATTAATGCTGAGCTCCAATTCATGCCACTTAGCTCAACATTATTGATCATTTTTGTGTCTTACGCTTAACTAGAATATAGTTAGTCCAAATATAAAATTCAAAATGATTTCAAGTTATCGAGTTTCTCAACAGTACACAGATACCTTAGAATATGTAATATGTTCCGATATAATACTTTCAAAACTAAAATAATACGACGCCAACCGACACCTACCCTCTGTAAAATAAAGAATAACAAAACAAAGTGTAAGGAACATATAAGAGAACAACATTGACACGTTAACCCTTTCCTTCATAGAGATTTAGGTTAATATACTATTATATCTCCATATAAACGACATCCATTTCAACCGTCAAACCTGCCTTAACCCTTTCCTTCATAGAGATTTAGGTTAATATACTATTATATCTCCATATAAACGACAGTTATTTAGCTATTATGCTGTGGATAAGTAGTGGCCATATCTATCCCCACCTCCATATATATTACTGGGTCTACATAGAGATTTAGGTTAATATACTATTATATCTCCATATAAACGACAGCTATTTAGCTATTATGCTGTGGATAAGTAGTGGCCATATCTATCCCACTTCAATAGATATTACTGGGACTACATGAGATTCTGGCCTTTATTATGAACATTGGTTTGGCTACTACATTGTCAATGTATGTCGTATTGGTAATGGCGTTGAGAAGTGCTTTTATGAGGGAAAGGGTTAAATAATAACACAATTAAACAAGGTATTGACTGCTCAGTGTTGAAACATGCATCTGTCTAAACAAAGGATACCAACTAAATTTACGAATAAATCGGACTTTGTCTGCAAAAAATGGAGGTTATGAGGTTAATGTGATGTATTCGGACAACCATGTAACCCATTCTGTACATTGCAATATATGTCATTCGTGTTTAATGAGAGCCATCGGTCAGTTACTGCAGTTGAATAATCAGTAAAAGTATCTAGCTTTTTAAAGTGGTTTCCTCTGTTTATATCGTTGTTTCCTTTGCACAACATGCTATCAATGTTCACCCATTTTCTCATCTTATAATTATTACATTAACATAGCTCGACAGGGTTCCAGTATGTCGAGTTTTCACTTGTTGACTTCTGGCAAAATGACATATATATAATGTATCTAGTTGATATCAGAAACTCAGTATCGGTGTAAAAATATATGTATATGATTCGGCAAAATATATTAACGCCTGTTCTCAGGTTACTCGACAGTTATATGTTATATTTCGGGTTTTACGCCTGCATCAGCCCCATTTTGGGCCGGCGGGCAGTTTACCTAACAACACCTTTCCTAGGTTACTCGACAGATATTCTATTATATATCCAATGGATAGAGATTTTAAGATTGTTGATATAAAACCGTCAGTGAAATTTGACGATTTGAACAGAACTACAACATTAGCCTGAATGGTCTAAATCTGCTTACTTCAGTTGGTATTGTAAACACATGTACATTTATTGCCAAATTTATGTCATAGCATAAAATCATCAATTTAAATAACTTACTCCTGGATTACAGGATTATGAACTATTGTTGGTGGTTACCTCTATTAAACAGCCAACATGTATTAAGCAGCCAGTTTCTAGATTCCCAATTTGTTGTTTTATTATACATTTAACCTCTATTAAGCAGCCACCTGTGCTAAGCAGCCATTTTCAGTGATTCCCTTGGCTGGCTGCTGAAGACAGGTTTGATTGTATATATATTAAAATACTAAAATTTTGAAAAAGAATAAAATATAATTCCTGCAAATCTGTATTAATGAAAACGAAATAAGTCAAATCTTACAACTGGAAAATAATAACAAAAAATCATTCATTTCTAGTACATAAGGTATAAAAATGAAGACTAAATAAATGCATAGAGTTGGCCAGGTTTTCAAGCACACTTAGAAACTACTTTATTTATTTACAAATATTGCGAAACAATCTTTATACAACTTATAATAATCACTCTCGTTTATGTGCATGAAAAAGTATATGTGGTCATGTGTGTGGTAGGAAACGAAGTACCCGGATCGGTATTCATTGTACCATCTTACATACTTCCCGGTCAGAGGATTGAAACCGGGTTTCATTGGTGAGAAGCGAGCATGTTAACCACTGTGCTAATAGGACAGCAAGTCCAAGTTTAGCAGGAATAAAGTAGGAGGAAATATGATAATATTTAGGGAAAGTGTGTACAGATTAGCAAAATAAAAAGTAATGGAAAATAGGGGTGACTTGAAAACCTGTTAGACCTATTAACTAAAAACATGTCTATGAGACAATAGGAAATTGTTTATATGTTCACATCAAACCATGCAGTTTTGGTAAGGTCGAAGAATAGTTTGTACATGCTGTCTATATAGGACTATGCTACTTAAGAGTCTATGTATGATCTTTCCCTATGTTATATTTATAGTTTTATTTCATCTTATTCTATGCTCTACTATCTTATCCTTAAACACATAGATAGATAAATGTCTTTATTTATAGAGGGTGACCTAATTAGTTCTGAACTAATCTTCCTTAGGGCCTTCATAAATTCTTAACACTATAGCATTAATGCACATACACAATAATTATGACCAGTGTACACAGTTACGCCATGTTGTACAATGCAACTTAAACACACCAGGTAATGTTATCGAAATACAAAAGCAATATACATGTGTAATGTTGTACAATGTAAATTAAACAAATTAGGTAATCGTATCGTAATACAAAACGCCATAAGCATATTGAATGACAATCAATATATGCATAACGTTCTAGAGTCTACCGATTAAAAAGTTGTTGTATCCATAATTTACATTTTGTCTTAAACATATTTAAAGATCTGGACGTTTTAATTTCCAATGGTAGACAATTCCATATCTTTTGACAAGAGTATTCTAAAGAGTTCTTGTACATTTCACATCTAGGTCTTGGAATATAGAGATCAATATTTGAAGACATTACGGTGTATCGTTATTTCAGTTTGTTTAAATAATAAGTATACATGTTAGGGTGTCCTATTACTTTTGTGTATGTACATGTAACGTGATGGTCCATTAATTTCCTATGATATAGAAGTGCCCTTACATTTACATATTACGGTGTATCGTTATTTTCGTATGTGTTCACATATACTGTTAACGTGCCCGTTTAATTTCCTCTGTTTATATGTACCTGCGTGAGAGCTTTCTCAATTTCATTTCTGGTAGAGAACTCGTTGAGATTAAAGTCTAGTCTAGAGGTATCGCTGAAGGTCGTGACGCCCACTCTGAATTGTCCATTATTGACGTCCAGACCAGCAATAGTGGAATACGTGAAGTTAAGAACTCGGTAGAAGTTGTCTTGACCTACTGATCCACTCGAGTCCAAAATGAAGATGATATCACCGGATGATGTACACTCTGAAACAATAATACTCAGTGAGCTGGAATCCAACATTGATTACTTGTTATATTGTTATATTTCGGGTTTTACGCCTGCATCAGCACCATTTTGGGCTATATCGCCGGCGGGCAGTTTACCTAACAACACCTTTCCTGGGCAGGCTCCAGCGGTTAACCAGTACTTGGGCGCACCAACATCCGTAAGAAACTGCCAACTTGTTCATATAAATGAGACACGGCCTGAGCGGGGCTCGAACCCGTGACCATCAGTGATGATAGGTTACAGTGGTATACAAGTCAGCGACCGTAATCACTCGACCACGAAGGCGGATTGATTACTTGTGATTCTACAATAATACAAAAAGCTCAAACTGTGTATGCTTCCTTAAGACACACACCAGCTACCTAATTGGCTCTCACTGTTCAGAAGAAGTACTTTTATGCATCTATCACTGTAGTCAACATTGTATAATGTCACGCTATTGTGTATGTATGTATGTTCCATTAATGTCAAACCCCTTGCAGGGACCTGCCATGTTTTCCTGGGCATGCTTAGCCGACCATAGCGGTTAACCAGTACTAAGCAATGTGTGTGAGGTGCCTTTCTCAATGACATTACATACGTGGCCTGACTGAGTATCGAACCAGGGCCGTTTGATTCCAAATCGGACGCTCTACCATTGGACCACGGACGCCACACTATGTCTAATGAGAGACATCTCTAATTTTCTATTACTTCCTTTGGCAAATAAAGTCTGATTTATTGCAAAATGTGTATAAGTTCTTTTAGTTAGAATCCTTTATTATTACTGTTGTTCCCTAACCAGATGTTGCGGTATGATAAATGTAATTTTATCAAATTCGTGTTAATTAACTGATAATATTGTTTTAAAAATAAGTACGCATGGCATATACTGTATGAGATATGTCGAGATATAGTAATCTAATAATAATAAGAAGCGATAGTGGAATAGAATTGCCAGCATGTTGTGCAAAGGAAACAACGATGAAAACACTTAATATGACCTTGACGAGGTGTACAGGCGTCTGGTCAAGGCAATCAATGAGCTGGAGAAGAAGTTCGCCAAGAGGTTATGGTTACCTGACCTTCTGTCCCTCCAATCGTTGTACCACGCTAAGAGCCAGTGTACATATGGCAATTCCCAATGTCTGCCAGGAACCAAAGTTCAAAGAAATATAGTGAATATAGACTTAAATATCTACTTTTAGGGAGTATTCAGGGGAGGTAACTGACCGATGTCTCTCATTGAAGTATGCACTAACAATGGGATCTATATAACTTTTCTGCAGCGCCCTCTCGCGAATATTATATGCAGTTGATTATCCATCCATCCTAAATATATCCCCATTTTATAATTTGTATAATATGGTGACTACATTGCCGAGAAGTTCTATAAATCAACATGTACACATCCAGATAATTAACGATTAAATCCAACTAATAAATCCATAATTAATCCATACATCAATTCAAGAAATCGATGTGTTTCTTACAGTTTTGTTTAATTCTTTTTTATGGTTTCAAATCTCACCAAAAGTTTAGGTTATTTTGGGATTTTCCAGCTTGGTGGATGAAGATCAAGAGTTGGCATTCGAGCAAGAACCACCGACCTTCCACACGCATGATTCTAAATTCTTATTATCTATATTTTGTTAATTTTCTTCTTCATTTTCCTTTTATATTAGTAATCATCAATTTTAGTATTTGCACAACTCATATATTCAGTCACTTTGTTTGTTACAATCTAGTATTTTGAGGAGGGCAACAACTATGTTGTTAAAACGTGTGGCCCAACCCATTTGCTTCAACATTTATTGACAATTCTTGTGAAAAACAATGACATAAATCGTATATACTATGCATAATTATACAATTGTGTTAATTTATATTGTTCTGTACAGTGTGTGTATAGAATGAATCCAAAAAAACATGATTAAACGAGCTGGATAGCTTAAACGACATTACATCGCAAAATGCCAAATAATTGCATTGTTCACATATAAATGCATTGCTACTACAAATTCTTCCGAATACATTCGAACACAAATATTGAATCAATAAATAGCGTGTTAGTTGTCTACAAACTCTCCAAAGTGAATGTAGGATTTCATATACCGGTCATCCAAGCTCCTGAATTGACATTTCTTTGTCATTGTAGTCAATACTAAACGCGTGATACTGTCACATACAGATAATAAATTTAACTATGAGCAGTCTACAAATAAATATGCATAGGCACAAATGTGAAATATAACGGTAAATCTGTACCATAAATCTCGTTATTCGGGATACACAGGTTGTATTACGCACGCATGTCGACCCTGTTTACATTATTTTGTTATGTCAACAAACCGCGTATACGATGATTGTTCATTAATTGAAATATTCAGTTTTTGAGACACATATTTGGAAAAAAAATGATACCATTTAATAGGAAATTACATTCTGTATAAATTTGCGTTTTCACTGATGTAGTGTCGCTTTAAAATAGTCGCGTGTAAGGAGTTCGACACACAAGTCGTTACAGAGACATATCACTACGTTATATAGAGGAACACAAGATGTAGTCCAGTGGTAACACGCTGGACTGGTAATCCAGGGATCGCAGGTTCGATTCCCCGTCTGATCCTAATAAAATTAACAGTCTTTCAGATGGGACGTTAAACCGAGGTCTCGTGTCGGTGCTTTACACCGTGCACATAAAAGAACCAGAGGAGACTCTGGAATGGGTCTCTGTCTGTATCATTGCACTCTCCTCCAAAAATCTAAAATGTCTAATCTCTTCAGGAGGCGTCGCTCATGTGGGCAACCGGTAGCGACGATAAATAAACGTAAAACACACACTCATTTGGAGACTTATTGCGAGATTTCTATATACAGTCTACAACC
>CM026392.1:12989599-13062099 GCA_014843695.1 Archivesica marissinica | reverse complement strand
CAAGTCATTCTAAACCATGCCGAAGTCATTCTAAACCATCCCGAAGTCATTCTAAACCATCACGAAGTCATTCTAAACCAACCCATAGTCATTCTAAACCATCCCGAAGTCATTCTAAACCATCCCGTATCTCTTGGATGCAACAACCATGTTAAAGTGTAACATTATCAACCCAGGTTTTACGTTCGGTTCATAACACAAGCCGTCGATGTATAACAACAGTTTTACTCTCATATAATTACAACAGTGTCCACACAATATAACACTTTACATCAAATAGTATCAAAGTCTCCGCGTTACATAAAGTCGTTCCTATTATTATGATTATTATGCAGACAATGTCTTTCTACACATGCTTCAGCCTTAGCCATTTCCGGTCTGGTTTACGTTACATATTAGGATCGTATTAATACGCATCCCAGCTCTTAGCGCCCAGCTAACTCCTAGCCCGCTGTATCCAGACCCTCCTCTATCTCAGCGTCCAGCTACCTCCTAGCCCACTGTATCCAGACTCCCCTCTCTATCTCAGCGTCCAGCTACCTCCTAGCCCACTGTATCCAGACTCCCCTCTCTATCTCAGCGTCCAGCTAACTCCTAGCCCGCTGTATCCAGACTCTTCTCTCTATCTCAGCTCTCAGCGTCCAGCTACCTCCTAGCCCGCTGTATCCAGACTCCCCTCTCTATCTCAGATCTTCCCAAGTTAGCAACCAATATTCCCGCCCACTTATTAACATTACTTTAGACGCCATGCAGAGAGACAGGACGATACCCAATCAATCGTGCGTACACTTCTATATATTGACATCTTAACTACCATTTAGCCTGAAGAGTATTATTAAAGTCCATCGGTGCACCACTCATAATGTCACAATAGTAACAAACGTTTGTTGATTGGTCAACAGAAATTGTCCAAGAAGACACCACGGTCTGATTATAGCTATATCAGAGCCAACTGACACGAACAAACAATGTTACAGACGGATCTGTAGTCCAGTGGTAACACGCTGGACTGATCGCAGGTTTGATCCCCCGTCTGACCTTAATAAAATTAACAGTCTTTCAGATGGGACATTAAACGCAGGTCTCATGAAGGTGCTTTACACCGTGCACGTAAAAGAACAAGAGAATACTCTGGAATGGGTCTTTCTGTATCATTGTACTATCCTCCAAATATCTAAAAATTAATAATTAATCTCTCCAGGAGGCGTCGCTGAATGGGCAACCGGTAGCGACGATAAATAAACGTAACACACACAACGAACAATGAAGGAACAAACCTGTAGCTGGCACGCCTCTGTCGCTGCTTGGAACGGGTTCATACTTGGGTCTCCACCTGTCAGATGCACAACATAATTCTTGGCATAGGTGCGGTCCCCATTCTCTGGTGTGAACATCCTCTTACGGGCGAATTTGAATGCTGATGCCGTGTTCTTATCACCTGGTCTGTATCCAACCTAAAGTGTACGTCAAATAATTATATGTTTGACCTTCTCTGTGTTTGTATCAGAGAAACGCTTGTATCCCGGACAAAAGAAACGCTTATATCTCGTACAAAAGAAACGCTTGTATCTCGGACAAAAGAAACGCTTGTATCTCGGACAAAAGAAACGCTTGTATATCTGACAAAGGAAACGCTTGTATCTCGGACAAAAGAAACGCTTGTATCGCAGACAAAAGAAACGCTTATATCTCGGACAAAAGAAATGCTTGTATCTCGGACAAAAGAAACGCTTGTATCTCGGTCAAAAGAAACACTTGCATATTGGACAAAAGAAACGCTTGTATCTCGGACAAAAGAAATGCTTGTATCTCGGACAAAAGCAACGCTTGTATCTCGGGCAAAAGAAACGCTTGTATCTCGTACAATAGAAACGCTTGTATCTCGGGCAAAAGAAACGCTTGTATCTCGAACAAAAGAAACGCTTGTATCTCGGACAAAAGAAATGCTTGTATCTCGGACAAAAGCAACGCTTGTATCACGGGCAAAAGAAACGCTTGTATCTCGGACAAAAGAAACGCTTGTATCTCAGACAAAAGAAACGCTTGTATCTCGGACAAAAGAAACGCTTGTATCGCAGACAAAAGAAACGCTTGTATCTCGGACAAAAGAAATGCTTGTATCTCGGACAAAAGCAACGCTTGTATCTCGGGCAAAAGAAACGCTTGTATCTCGGGCAAAAGAAACGCTTGTATCTCGAACAAAAGAAACGCTTGTATCTCGGACAAAAGAAATGCTTGTATCTCGGACAAAAGCAACGCTTGTATCACGGGCAAAAGAAACGCTTGTATCTCGGACAAAAGAAACGCTTGTATCTCAGACAAAAGAAACGCTTGTATCTCGGACAAAAGAAACGCTTGTATCGCAGACAAAAGAAACGCTTGTATCTCGGACAAAAGAAATGCTTGTATCTCGGACAAAAGAAACGCTTGTATCTCGGGCAAAATAAACGCTTGTATCTCGGACAAAAGAAACGCTTGTATCTCGGACAAAAGAAACGCTTGTATCGCGACAAAAGAAACGCTTGTATCTCGGACAAAAGAAACGCTTGTATCTCTGACAAAAGAAACGCTTGTATCTCGGACAAAAGAAACGCTTGTATCGCAGACAAAAGAAACGCTTGTATCTCGGACAAAAGAAACGCTTGTATCGCAGACAAAAGAAACGCTTGTATCTCGGACAAAAGAAACGCTTGTATCGCAGACAAAAGAAACGCTTGTATCTCGGACAAAAGAAACGCTTGTATCGCAGACAAAAGAAACGCTTGTATCTCGGACAAAAGAAACGCTTGTATCGCAGACAAAAGAAACGCTTGTATCGCAGACAAAAGAAACGCTTGTATCTCGGACAAAAGAAACGCTTGTATCACGGGAAAAAGAAACGCTTGTATCTCGGACAAACGAAACGCTTGTATCACGGGCAAAAGAAACGCTTGTATCGCAGACAAAAGAAACGCTTGTATCTCGGACAAAAGAAACGCTTGTATCTCGGACAAAAGCAACGCTTGTATCTTGGACAAAAGAAACGCTTGTATCGCAGACAAAAGAAACGCTTGTATCGCAGACAAACGAAACGCTTGTATCACGGGCAAAAGAAACGCTTGTATCGCAGACAAAAGAAACGCTTGTATCTCGGACAAAAGAAACGCTTGTATCTCGGACAAAAGCAACGCTTGTATCTCGGACAAAAGAAACGCTTGTATCGCAGACAAAAGAAACGCTTGTATCGCAGACAAACGAAACGCTTGTATCACGGGCAAAATAAAAGTTACTAAAAAGTCTTAACGTGCATTATAACAGCAACATTACTCTCATATGATTAATCAGGTGCAACATTAAAGAACATGCCTTCAATAAAGTCAAATATTATTCGGCAGTCGCGATAGCGCAGTGCTAGTGTGTTCCCATTAGGTGTGACCAGTCCGGAGTTCGCACCCATCTGTAGCCTTTACGATTGTTTCTTTAGGTAAAGCAATAATCTCTCCCTCATGGCGATGGATTACACCAGGAATGAGGTCTCCAGAGTGATTAATATAAGTTGTAAGAACTTGTTTCACAATCGAGCTAAAATAAATTTGTATAAACTAACAAGCACTTAAATTCCACATTGCCTCTACGCTCTCCCTCATGGCGATGGATTACATCAGGAACGAGGTCTCGAGAGTGATTAATATAAGTTGTAAGAACTTGTTTCGCAATCGAGCTAAAATAAATGTGTATAAACTAACAAGCACTTAAATTCCGCATTGCCTCTACGCTCTCCCTCGCGGCGATGGATTCCATCAGGAATGAGGTCTCGAAAGCAATTAATATAAATTGTAAGAACTTGTTTCACAATCGAGCTAAAATAAATTTGTATAAACTAACAAGCACTTAAATTCCACATTACCTCTACGCTCTCCCTCATGGCGATGGATTACATCAGGAATGAGGCCTCGAGAGTGATTAATCTAATGTTGCTAAATCTAGTTCCACAATCGAGCTACATTAATTTGTATAAACTAATAAAATATTAATACAAATTATTAATAAATTATAAAATATTATTATATTATCATAAATTATAATATATGTATTTGTGTTTCTATGTACATATTTAAGCAACGCAAGTATGGACGTAAAATATAAGTTTTAATATATATAGTGTGTACCTTGTCAATGGCTGCCATTACGTCAGCTTTGTTATCGTGTGCATTGAGATCAAATTGTCTGTATGCACCGTTGCTGTATATCAGGTAACCAACTCTGCCAAGAGGAAAGCATGATATAAGTAGTGTACATCGTGGAGCTTACGTGGACGAATCGCGGGTTAATAGTTTCCATCAGGGTATGAACTACATTGGGCGTATTTAAAGTGTATGGAGGCCGAAGTCCTCCATGCTTGCCGCTTTCGACACGTCCAATGTAGTCCATACATCGATGGTAAATATTAACCCGCGACTCATAACTTATACAGTCTACAACCGTTATGTCAAAATAGGTTATGTCGAATTTTCCGGTTATTTCGAAGTCCCGTTTCAGACACTATCATTTTACATATTACTGGCTCCGTTTATATCGAATATCTTTAAGTCAAACTTCGGTTATGTCGAAGTATTTTGTTCGGTCCGACGGAATTCGACATAACGGATGTAGACTGTACTTACAGTCCGCCTCCGTGGTCGAGTGGTTAACGTCGCTGACTTGTATACCACTGTAACCTATCATCACTGATGGTCACGGGTTCGAGCCCCGTTCAGGCCGTGACTCATTTATATGAAAACGTTGGCAGTTTCTTACGGAGGTTGGTGCACCCAAGTACTGGTTAACCGCTGGAGCCTGCCCAGGAAAGGTGTTGTTAGGTAAACTGCCCGCCGGCGATATAGCCCAAAATGGTGCTGATACAGGCGTAAAACCCGAAATATAACATAACATAGACTATAGTTACATGAATTATTCTTTTCAATGACACAAAGAACAAAATATTACACTTGTAACATGTAGTTAGGCCAGCACTGAGACTTACCGTGGGGCTGGTAATTAGTCTTGGAACAACGTAAACTGTTATGTTATGTTATATTTCGGGCTTCACATGTCGGCACCGCAGTTTCGGGCATGAACATATTTTTCAAATAATATATTACTGGGCGAGCATAGCCCCTGATACGTAGCTGGACCTGTGCATTGGGTCTAGTTATAATACGTTATGCTAGTGGAAGTTATGATAGCGCTTCAGGTGCGAACGGTCCGGAGTTTGAGCCCCGCTTGAGCCGCTACGACTGTGCCATTAGGCAAGGCATTTAATTTCCACATGCCTCTTCTCTCTCCCTCGTGGCGATGGATTCCATCAGGAATGAGGTCTCGAGAGTGATTACTATAAGTTATAAGAACTTGTTTCGCAATCGAGCTAAAATAAATTTGGATAAACTAAGTTAAGCTATGACAGTCCGTATTCTCATTGGCGAAATCAGTTCAACTAGTGATCTTTGTAGTGATTATTATTATTATATTTCGGGTTTTACGCCTGCATTAGCACCATTTTGGGCTATATCGCCGGCGGGCAGTTTACCTAACAACACCTTTCCTGGGCAGGCTCCAGCGGTTAACCAGTACGTGGGTGCACCAACCTCCGTAAGAAACTGCCAACTTTTTTATATCAATGAAACACGGTCTGAGCGGGGCTCGAAGATCTTTGTAGTGAACATTTGTAAACGATATTAGGTAAGAGTAAAAATATAAGAAAAACATTTCAAATATATTTCATGATAGCATAATATTTCATACAGGTTAATTAATTAAGCAGTTAATTAGGAAGACGTGATAGCGCAGTGGTAGTGCGTTCGATTCAGATATGAGAGGACCGGAGCTTGCACACAGTTGTAGCACTGTGTTACGATTGTATACGAGGTTTATGCAAGGCACTAAACTTCAACATTGCATCTTCTCTCTCATTCATGGCGATGGTTTCCTTTAGGAAATTAGGTCTCGTGAGCAATTAAAATAATAAATTTTTAAGAACTTGATTCGCAATTGAGCTAAATTAAATTTGCATAGACTAATTAGTTACCTGAATTCACCGTCGTCGATACTCATTTCTCTGATGACGTTACGTGCATAGTTATTCATCCACCTGAATTTACTTGGGCTGACGGAGGAGTCGAGGATAAATATCACGTCCCAGCCAGATACTCGTCGAGCTACATGTGAATATAATTACAAGATGCGTAAATTTAAAAAAGTGACATAGTGGAAGTCGTGATAGCTCAGTGGTAGCGCATTCGCTTCATGTGCGAAATGCCCGGAGTTCGAGCCCTGCTGGTGCCGCTACGATTGTCCCCTTAGGCAATGAATTTAATTTCCACATTACATGTTCTCTCGCCATTGTGTGGATTCCGTCAGTAATGAGGTCTCGAGAGATATTAATATAAATTATAAGATCTTGTTTCGAACTCGAGCTAGACTAAACTTGTATAAACTAAGCTAAAAAGTGACATAATTAAACGTGTACATTAAAACGTGACATAAGTTACGATGGTCAACAGTTCGGACAGAAGGGTGTTCTCCGAATAGTACGGTTTTCCCCAAATATTTCATAAGCTCCAACGAGAGTGATTAGGTTGTTCTAGATCTATTCGCAATCGTTGTCAACTGAATAAAGTCTTTAAACGCTGCATTTGTAACATAGTTAGTTGGCTGGCAGATGAGTGCACACTGACTTCTCATGTGGGGTTTTCCAATGGTACTCCGGTTTGCTCCAACACAAAATAAAATCGAGATATATGATTTTATACAGATATCGCATACATGTACATACATGTCATATTGTGTAAGCATGTATATAACATATTTTAATGTGGTGTTTATTTGAATTGTTGATTGACAATCGTTTCACATAGAGCCGAAAGAAATGTGTAATGATTACTCCAGGTGTTTCTTTGACCAACGTACTTCAATCTGAATTATAACCGTAAGCAAAGTAACCTCACAATCACAATTTCCATTTTCGCACCAACAGCTTAGGTGATATGGCGACTCTCCAGTTATTATTGGTGGAGGAAGACCCTGGGTGCCCATCCAGAGCATTATATTGGACACGGACAGGCATCTGGGTAGAACCACAGACTATCTACAGGCCAGCTGGATAGCTTCTTCATATGAATTAATTCAACACCTCCAGTGGGATTCAACATACAGCAGTGGTGAGGTGACAGGTGATGATTCAGCTTATTTACCCTCGCCTCCGGCGAACCATATGGGGAGGTGGCAAGTGATTTGAAGCCGACAGCCATAACCACTCGACACCATTATCATGGACATAAACTTGGCCTTACATCACATAACCGTGTAACCCTTATATAGAGATAACATATTAACATTAAAAACGTCACAATATAATGGCTGCATCTACGCTGTATAATACACGATGCCATTATTTCAATAGAACAAGCTAAAACATACCGCGCTTGACGGTGATCCGGGCTTCATCTGAAGAAGTTTGTCCCTTCTTGTCGCTGACTACAAGACTCAGAATGTATTCACCCTCTTTCAGACCATCTAACGTTAGACTTTGCGAATCCTCTCCATACAGTCGTAATCTTCGGCTTTCTCCGGATATCAAAGTCCATTGGTATGAAACGATGCCGATGTCATCCGTACTTCTGCTTCCGTCTAGCGTTACTGTATCCGTCGGAAGCTGAATATCATAATCACGACCGGCGTTGGCAATTGGTGGTAAATCTGGAGCTATAAATAGAAACGATGCGCTAAGCATATGCCCACTTATAGGTGGATCAGTGGTCACGTTGGACTGCGAATCCGGTTCGACCCCCTGTCTGACCGTATTAATACGTACAGCGTTTTAGGTGGGACTCTAAACCAAATTCTCATGCAACGGTGCTATCAATATACCGGACATGTAAAAGAACCAGGGATGATTCTACAATTACAGCATACTTTGTATCTTGCACTAACCTACACACAATAAATGACATACTTTTGGATGCGACGACCCAATTAACAAGGGGGCGACGATGAACAAATGCCCCCCTCTACTCCCGAAAAAAACAACCCCAAAATTAAACAACATTTTATTGTACCAACAGCCCCGTGGTCAACACGGTGGACTCAATTGAGTGTAGGTTCAATCCCCCACTATGCCATGCTCAAATAAACTGAGATCATAGGTATCGTATCGGTGCTTTATACCGTGCATGTAAAGAACTGGAGATTCTAGAAAAGGACAGTCATTATTACAAAGACTTCTATTCTAAGACTCATCTCAGGTGCGGTCCCTCAGGTGACAAACTGAGCTCAGGTGCGGTCCCTCAGGTGACAAACTGAGCGCAGGTGCTGTCCCACATATGACAAACTGAGCTCAGGTGTGGTTCAGCATGTGACAAACTGAGCTCAGGTGTGGTTCAGCATGTGACAAACTGAGCTCAGGTGCGGTCCCGCATATGACAAACTGAGCTTAGGTGTGGTTCATCATGTGACAGACTGAGCTGAGGTGTGGTTCATCATATGACAAACTAAGCTCATGTGTGGTTCATCATATGACAAACTGAGCTCAGGTATGGTTCATCATGTGACAAACTGAGCTCAGGTGTGGTTCATCATATGAAAAACTGAGCTCAGGCGTGGTTCATCATATGACAAACTGAGCTCATGTGTGGTTCATCATATGACAAACTGAGTTCAGGTGTGGTTCATCATGTGAAAAACTGAGCTCAGGTGTGGTTCATCATATGACAAACTGAGCTCAGGTGTTGTTCATCATGTGACAAACTGAGCTCAGGTGTTGTTCATCATGTGGAAAAATGAGCCCTGGTGCGGTACATCATGTGGAAAACTGAGCCCTGGTGCGGTACATCATGTGACAAACTGAGCTCAGGTGTGGTCCATCATTTGACAAACTGAGTTCAGTTTTCCTCTCGGATTATGATCACACCAACAATGTTTATTTGTTCAGGTTTTACGTCTTCATCAGCACCATTGTTGGCTATATCGTCGGCGGGCAGTTTACATAACGACACATATCCTGCGCAGACTCCAGCGGTTAACAAGTACATGGTGCACTAACCTCCGTAAGCACCTGCCAACTTTTTCAGATAAAGATGCATGGTCTGAGCGGGGCTCGAACCAATGCCCATCAGTGACGATATGCTACAGTGGTATACAAGTCAGCGACCGTAACCACTCGACCACGGTGACTGACTCATAAGCAATGTACACTTATTGTCAGCTATCGTCTTTATCTTGTATAACGTTGGATGCATGGCACCATGGTTTGTTCAAGAGCGCTAATCGTTTAGGACATATGTTTTATGTTCTAATGTCAACTATGGCCAGAACATTATCTGGCCGCTTGTCCTCGTATGCATGTAAAACACTCAGGATTCGTACAAGAAAAGAGCAAACATTTACTTAGGTCTGATCATTAAACTATATGACGTGTTACTTCGATTCTTACTTACCAGCAATGACTTTAACCAATGCGGTATCGGAATCAGTTTGACCTTTCTTATCCTTAACGGTTAGTGTGAAAACATATTCCCCTTCTTGCAAGTTATCAACATTCAGCGTCATGGAGTTCTCTCCCCATAGCTTCACTGACCAATCATTTGGTGATGTGAGCACCCAGTAGAAGTCGACGATTCCTTTGTCGTCAGTACTATCAATGCCGCTCAATACAACATTATCCTTTGGCAGCTGAATTCGTTTGTCCGCTCCGGCATCGGCAATTGGCGGTAGATCCGGTTCTGTAGAATAATGAATGAATGAATGAATGAATGGTGTTTTACGGCGCATCGACATCTAAGGTCATGTAGCGCGCATTAAAGTTATGTTTATTGTCTCTGTAGAATAAACTACATGACTAAGAATATCGACATGAAAAACTATAGTCATACTTATTTATTATGTATAGGGAAGTCAAACCGTTAGTTTTATACAAATTTACTTTAGTTGGATTGCGAAACAAGTTCTTATGACTTATATTAATCACTCTTAATTAAGACCTCATTCCTGATGGAAACCATCGTCACGAGGGACAGAGAAGAGGCAACATGGAACTTAAATGCCTTGCCCAAGGGCACAATCGTAACGGCTCCAGCGGGGCTCGAACTCCTGGCCATTCGCACCTGAAGCGAACTGAAGCCAAACCGTTCCGTAGGATTGTACAAAGAACATATTAACAAACGTATTTATATAACACATATTGTAGTGTTTCTTACAGACAGAATGAGCAGAGCAACAATAGATCAGCTGGAGGACCGAGGTTCGAGTACCGAGCCAGGTCAAGATTTCTTCCCAAAACTAAATCAATATCAATAAATATTGATCCTAATCTGGTTGCCAGTTCCATTAGACTATAATTATCATACACTAATTAACAGACAAATGTGTCTAACAAATTCAAATAAGGTCAAACCTGAAAGCCAGTTTTGACACTGAGGTGTCATATCAGAGCTAGATAGGCTGAGGAATGAAGATATTAATGGAGATATTGCATTAAAAATGGTTATGTAATTTGGCTTCAATGTCTGTCATACATAGCTAGCGAAACTAAAAATCCAAAAACGAATTGATTTTTTTTATCAATTATCTTAAGATTTTCAATATTACCAGTTTCTTTCATACATAAGAACAATTTAGTAGATATTGTGGAAAATGCTGTGTTGGAGAAATATGTTACTGACTAGTCCACCTCTATTAACAGTGTGACCGGCGTTTCTGGACGTGGTCGCAATAAGCTTAGAACCTGCTGTACATTTAAATTTCAAACAGAAGTATATTGTAACATTATTTTACCCACACGTCACATATCAGCATTATGTAAATGTAGATGTGGAGTTGCTCCATTACGTATAGAAAATGGAAGATATGAACATTTACCACTTGATGAACGTAATTGCCCTTTCTGTAATTTATTAGACGATGAAAGCCATGTACGTATTATTAGAATGTTCACTGTATGATGATTTGAGAGCTGTTCTCTTAGAGAAAGCCTCATTATATGAAAATGACATTCGGAATAAGCCTGTTTCCAACAAACTTAGAATTACTATACCTCTGATTAGAAATGTTGCCAAAACCTGTTTTTATATTCTTCAAAGAGGCTCTTTGTTACTATGTAAATAATGTATCCATTGTGTTTATTAATTGTTTATCTCTTATCCATTCCGACAAACAGCTACACATTAGTTCAACCTGATCTGATCGAGGCTGATAACTGATTTTTTTAAACATTTCTTAATTGCGCATTGGTGCTTTTGTTTCCATTTCAGTAATTCAACATTTCTGGATTTAAGAAGTATTCAATTTTCAATTAGCAATTGTTCCTCGGTTTTAATATGTAAATATATAATATGTCCGTAGACTGTGGTAGTTTGATTATCTGTGATTAGATTAGTCTCTTATAATTCTTTTATAATGAATGGTGTTGTACTTTGCCACGATACTTTGTTGTGTATATTGTATGTATTGTACAACAATGAGACTGAAATAAAGATTAAATCTATACACCGTATTGCAAATGACACGACGCTAACATTTTCGTTTTGTTAGTCACACCACAGGCAGCCATGCATCAACTTGGCCATGATAGAATTGCTTTAAAGAACTTTGGCTTTCCAATGAGACCAATCGAAAACAAGATGGGCTCAGCGAGGATGGAAACCTCGCGTAGAGCAAAAGAGCAAATGCCCACTTGATTTTGAATTCAGGAGGCGTCGCTCAAATGGGTAACCGGTAGCGACGATAAATAAACGTAAAAGACACACATGCTATAAACTACACTAATCACTGAAGTAGTTTCATACCCGGTAGCACGGTGATTATCACAGTATCCGTGTCTACTTGGCCTTTCCAGTCGGACACCTGCAGCTCTATGACGTACGTTCCTTCCTTTAAGTCAGTCAGCTCTAGGAATGAATTATCACTCTGTATGACGTTGACGCGTGGTCCGCTCACCTGGGACCAGACATACGTTACAATCTCAATATCATCCGTGCTCTTCTCGCCGGAAAGAAGTATAATATCGTCCGGCAGTCGAATAGTCATGTCCTTACCAGCGTTAGCGGTCGGTGGTAAATCTAAATCAATTTTTGAAAAAGAAATGATATATTTTAAAAAGAGACATATAACAGTTTGCTGGAATAAACGAGAGCAGCCTAGCCTGTCTTTTATGTCTTGTACGTAGCACTATCTCTTACCACAGTATGAACTGGTTGTTCACGTACATCAACGTATCGTTATTGACAACTAAACTAGAACCGGACAAAACACATCTACGCGGGATGTTGTATTGTGCAACAGACTAGTTTAGTTGTTAATTTGCTTTGTTTGTTTTTTGTGGGTGAGCGGGTGTTGAACCAAAAGCTAAGTTGAACCTAAGTGCTCCTCCGAACTGTATTTCAGGCACGGACGGACACCGGGGTAGAACCACTGACATTGCGCAAGCCAGCTGGATAGCTTCGTCACATGAAATAATATGACACACCCGATAGATTCGAACCTACTGCGGCGATTTGAATGCCACGACCGTTATGCCTCGGTCACCTGATTGTCAAACACGGATGTGCCACCAGATCATACTATTTCAAGAGAAAGAAGTAGTTCGATACTTGTATTTTAAGTGGTTGCTGCAGTATGCATATACTGATAAAATGTACTAGCATGCATCTTGTGGTTGTAAATAAATTCGATATATGTAACAAAGCATTGCCTATTCTATAAATATGTTTGCAAAGCAAGTAGCTAGATATGTGTGTACTTAAAAATATTACTTAAATAGACAATATTGATTAAATAAACCAACTCAGAAGTCAACAGCAACTAAGCATGAACATGAAAGAGAAATATAAATTAATGCCAAATATACATTCTCAAACTGATAATTAAATTATGTTTAACTTTTTCGCTAGTATTTCTTATTTAAATAAAAATAATGAAATTAATACAGTGAGATAGACCGATCTACTACCACGAGACGTACCATTGTACATCCGCGTTCTTGTACATCCGGGTGGTCTGGATATAATTGTGCATGCGTTGCGCTAAATCGTTTTTCATGCTAAGACAACGATTTTCAAAAACCAGTATTTACAACAAAATGTGAAGCAGACAAAACGGTATTTACCCTCGTATGATTCTGTTCCGGGAGAACCGGATTATATCATGGCACGCCCATGGCAGTAGACTGATCTCAATCAATATGTATTCCAATGCATGCAACCACATATGAATTCGAGAAAGAAACAACCCGGACAATCATGATTAAGCCAAGGCAACAAGAAGCTTGTGATACCGTTGTCAAGACAATACGAAGCTGGTGACCGTGTTACCAAGACAACATGCTATCCGAATAGCAATTAGCATAGAGATCAGACGGCACGTTCTGCGCTGTTTGATCTGGCTCTATGCTGTTTGCAAAAGTGATTTTATCAGCCACTAGCGTGCAAAGGGTTAATATATTGTGTGCAAATTCCACTATGTAACCTATTATTCACGTACCCACATGTAGTGTATTTTCTTAATGCGGATATTATTGAATTATGGTTATATGTTTATGTATTCATCAACAGTTATTTCAACTCGACAATAGGTTATGCCTTATGATTCGTCCGACTACTAAAAAGGATAGGTTAATCGGCACTAACTGTACATGTATGTTGTTGTTATTGAGTAGCTGTCAGAGGCACAAGACACAATTGCATTTTTTTAAATTAGTGATTAGTGAGTCGAGGTTCAAAATTAAGTTCCACGAGAAATGAGAAGGGAGTATTTTCGCCTTTAATGTTTCCTTCTTTTATACAATCAGATATTGAACTATCGGTTTATTATTTATATTTTCCCGTTAACCAATATCACCATCAAGTATATAGGGCTGTACTGAGATGATATTGCACCTTTTGATTAATAATGTTTGATTATAGAGAAGGGCCGTTTTCTAATGTTGGCTATAATTTGTGGCCCGACCCTTTTGCTAATGTATGTACGCGTCTTATAAATTGTTAACACATGTCTTGTCTGATTCATGCGTGTAACTATGTAAAATTGTATTGTCTAATGTAATAAGATATGACTAAATGGAGAAGCATGCATCAACAACATACTAGCTAGCTTTTAATGATTCTCCCGTTTATGGACCACTTCTGGTAACACCTAAAACACCATAACCGTAAATCAATAACATTTTTCTTCAAATCCCATGTTAATTAATATCAATGCTACCAACACGTCTCTAATAGAACACAGTCTGAGCCACGTAAGGGTCACATCGTGACGTTTTAAGCAAAAGAAAGGACGGCGGTGTATGTCTTGTTACCATTAACTGACTAGCCAGTGTTGGTGTATACACATTTAAATTGCGCAACTCTACTACTAATATATGACATATCATAGTTACCATGGTTACTATTAAATAGTACTCCGCATACAGTATGACACCATGATTCTAAGTAATATGTTTTATTTTTAACCTTGTTATATCCCAGTCACAATGGTTACAATGTTAAATAGTGATTGTGTGCAAGATGCCACCGTGATATTAGGTAGTATGTTAATACGTAAATCTATTTTTAAATATGACATCACAGTCACCATGGTTACAAGTTACATTAAATATTGCTCCGCGTGCAATATGACACCGTGATGTTAATTACAAAGTTAAACGTAGACACCATTTTAAACATGACATATATCATTATCACCATAGTTACCATGTAAGTGCGTAGTCTTCTGTATATGTTTTCATTGAGCTTTTACATTGGCTATACATACAACCGTTTGCCCAATATACACCAATTAACGTCAACATATAGAGTGACTAGGTGTAGACTGAGAACGATCAGACCGGTCTTTGCACTACATTTAAATATATACCGGTGCCTTGCTCAGTTAGAATAACTTCGCAAGTAACGTTACACAGTGTATAAGATTCAGCTGACTGAATTATCATTTTAGCCACCGCGAAAACCGCGAGGTACAATAGGAGAGGTAACAGCCTAAGCTGAATGATTGAAAATACACACTAAATTCCCTTGATGAATGAATAATATTGCTTAGTTACATAATGTTATATTTACATATGACTTTACGAGTATTATGTTATATTTCGGGTTTTACGCCTGCATCAGCACCATTTCGGGCTATATCGCCGGCGGGCAGTTTATTTAGCAACACCTTTCCTGGGCAGGCTCCAGCGGTTAACCAGTACTTGGGTGCACCAACCTCCGTAAGAAACTGCAAACTTTTTCATATACATGAGACACGGTCTGAGCGGGGCTCGAACCCGTGACTATCAGTGATGATAGGTTACAGTGGTATACAAGTCAGCGACCTTAACCACTCGACCACGGAGGCGGACTCTTTACGAGTATGCCTGCAATCTGAAAGCAATTATGCCCTTCATATCAAATCTTAGTTTACATGATAGTTCTTGCACTAAGAACTGAGTGTAAATACAGTAAACGAAAATGAAAAAAATGCAAACAGTTTCCTATTTAACACACTCGTATAAAGTGAATGAAATAATAAATAAATATGTCAGCCATTAATAAAGTCTTCAGTTCTTCCCCAAAAGACTATAAAACAGTACATTGGAATGTTTATCAAGAAAATACGATATTTTATGAGCCCATTAGTCAACAGTTTAAACAAATATTTGTTAAAAAACTCCATCCACTCATTTTTATTTATTACGATTAACAGTACAGTAAATCTGTGTATTGATTAATAGATAATTAAAAAAACGATGCTTTAAACTGACTGATAAATTAATCTAAAACGTGTCGAAATTTGTTCTTGCTTGTATTTCCTGAAAGTAGGTTCAACTGTTCTAGCAACGGTGGAATTACGACAACTAGCATACTACTAATAGTCAAATTCCCAAAGACATTCGAACAATTAATTGTCTCATTTCGTATATAAGTCTATGCTTATTTCGTTAACAATGTTATCATTTTATTATTAATTGAAGGACAGCTGAATCACATACACTGTTACGCTTTAGCCAGTTAAATACGTATATGTAATACAAAGGACCAGTTTGACGTAACTACATGAAGATTATCTGCATATTATGCTGTCCAATTGAATTATACATTGTACCTTCTTCGCATGTTCCCTTGAACATTCTACCCGGAAGACCTTCAAGGTTTTCGAAATCATCAACAGCTATACTATTTTCCGATGCAGGTGGAGATGCTATACCATATAACTCGGTCGTATCGGTCAGACCAATTCCGATTGTGTATATATGTATACCAGCTAGCCACGATTTTTCCGCTTCTGGTAATACTTTTCTTGCGTTTATATTACTAATACCATCCGTTATTAAAATTGCGTAATTTTTCACACCATGTCGATCACCAGTTCGTCTACGAAACATTTTAGTTCGCATTGTTTTTAAAGCATCAAATGTGTTTGTGGAGCCATAGATATAGGGAATCTGATCAATCGCGCGTATTATATCAGTTTTTATTGTGAATGTGTCAAGGTCAAATTGAACAACAACATCAGAACTATAAATAGCCACAGCAATTCTGACACTTCCGTCATCAATTGCAGCATCATTTACAAATTGTTTCGTCAATGCTAACATTTTGTTAAAATTAGCCTGCGTTACACTCGTAGATGCGTCCAATAACATTACTACATCTGCATCGGTAAACCCGCAAGGTGGCTCTGAAATTTTCAAGCATGCATAAATAAGGGTATAATATGAAAATAAGGATATATACGAAGCCGGTAGAAGCGTATTCCTAGAAAACAGGGCAATCTCTCTAACACAACAACTTCGGCATGGACACATCCTGGTCACGGCACCAATGTGGTAAATAGGGCCTAAATCCCTACATTTAATCTCCATTGTGTAGCATAAGGCATTGCGTTTTCACAAAAATGACATTCTATTTTATTATATACATAGAGGATATGTGTTTGTTTTGAGTGAATATGGAATATATCTCACTGAGAAGTGAGACAATTTCAAATATTTTCACGAGCGCGTAGCGTGATGTTCTCACTTAAAGCAAATTGGTGAAAAACAAACACAAAATGAAGAAATTAAAATAGATGGCCGCCGTGTTTTTGCGCGGAGGAATACATTGACGACTATACTTTTGCACTTGGCAATTAAGCCTATTTCTATGTATATATGACCTAGATGGCTGGTTTAGAGAGATTACCCTGTACGAATGCCGGGGTTTACACTAAATCAAACATACCTACATATAGCTTACAAGTTGTGCAGATATTTCCTAACAGGAACATATTACTAATGTCGTATTGGTGATGGGAACTCTTATTTAAATTTGCTTAGGCGAATATATCAACGCCACGTAAAGATAAATGTGTTTACCTACTATTAGTAAGACTTAGTATAAACTTATTTAATTTACAAGTCAAGGATTGCGAAACAAACGTTAGCAACGTATATTAATCACTCCCCTTGGCACGGCATTCATGTGGGGGGAGGAAACCGGAATACCCAGAGAACACACAAGTGTCAGATCTGGCGACTGCCGTACAATCACAAATGCTTCTCGATTGGAGGATCGAACCTGGGTTGCATTGGTGAGAAGCAATTACTTACTATTAGCTGTACACTCAGAGCTATGAACAGGATTAATCTTGCATGTCTTGGGTAATTTAACGAAATAGTAAAGCAATGTTGAACATATTCATGTTGTACCCTTTAATAAAATGTGTTTGTACAATGCTGTTATCTACAATTACACATTTTTAACAAATGTACCGAATTTAAAACTACAATAATACATCTGAAACATAGTTCAGAATATTCATCAATTTGAATCGTTTGAAGATAAAGCGACTTCAAGATATTAAATTAAGATATTTTAGATATTAATATGTAAACTTATTGTAAAACCCGGGTGTCAAAATAAAAAACTAAATTTGAACTAAATATATACAAAAGCGGCTGTAATACAACTTGCATTAATAATAAACTTCTGCCTACACATAAGTAGTTTATGACATTGGGTATAATATAAAACAGTGACATTTAAATATCCATAAGCGTATCTTTGTAAATTTTCGAAATTGTGAAACTATACATGTGCTTAATATTCATGAGAAAAGTAACATATGTGTGTGATACGCCCCATACCACACTCATATTATATGGAATAGTTGGCTTTAGACGACCACCAAAAGACGAGTTAAGGAGAAGAATTATATAAGACTCTGTCTTTCATTCTAATCCTTTTTCTGTATTTTGATTATATGTGATGTATGTATTATATTTGGAAATACCAGTTCTGATTTGATATAATGTACAATCGAACAACTGTGGGCATAAACATTTGATATATACATACGTATATATCCAACTAACAATACCACACGAGTTTGCGGAATATGTGCGTATGATAGAATTAAGGCATTTTATCCAAGTGGAATTAATGACTTTTTGTATATTTGCAGTACAAATAGTAAACAGGATGTTGCCTAAATCAACTTTTAAGGAGAGGACAACCGTAAACTGTATAGTTGTAGGCTTCGTCTGTGATTTACGTTTATTTATCGTCGCTACCTTGCTACCCATATGAGCGATGCCTCCTGAAGAGATTAGTCATTTTAGATTTTGGAGGATAGTGCAATGATACAGAAAGAGACCCATTCCAGAGTCTCCTCTGGTTCATGTACGTGCACGGTGTAAAGCACCGACACGAGACCTCGGGTTAACGTCCCATCTGAAAGACTGTTAATTTTATTATGGTCAGACGGGGGATCGAACCTGCGATCCCTGGATTACCAGTCCAGCGTGTTAACCACTGGACTACAGATCCGTCTGCTTTCTTCTGTCCAATTCCTTTTTCAATTGTTGTACATAATCATGCGCATGATAGAACATAAATATGTTTAAACCAATCAACTCAATCCCACGCTAAGTTCTCTGATTGCCTGAATTGCAGTACACACTTCAGTATTAAGCTCAGTGATTGGCTGGATAGACGGATATTAACCAGTCACTTATTGAATCTTACTCTCATGTTCACTGATTGGCTGGCGATTCATCCAATGAGTATATCTGTAATGCTTAGAGTTTGAAACCTGGGGAAATTGTACTGTTTACTATAACTACGTTGGAATAAGGGCTCAATAATATTGAAGTACCAACTTGAGTCTAAAATACAACTCTAAAATTCATCACAAATCACATACATATTTATTACTATCAGTCAAAATGTGGCAATCTGCAATGAGAGACATCGGTCAGTTACTGCCCCTGAATACTCCATAAGAAGTATTTAGTTTATACAAATTTATTTTAGCTCGATTGCGAAACAAGTTCTTATAACTTATACTAATCACTCTCGATACCTCATTCCTGATGGAATCCATCGCCACGAGGGAGAGAGAAGAGGCATGTGGAATTTAAATGCCTTGCCTAAGGACACAATCGTAACGGCTCCAGCGGGGCTCGAACTCCGGGCATTTCGCACGTGAAGCGAACGCGCTACCACTGAGCTATCACGACTTCCACTAAGAAGTATTTAGGTCAATTGAAATGGTGTCCTCTGTTGTTATCGTTGCTTACTTTGCACAACATGAATTCAACTAAAGGGACCGATATGCATTTCGGGACATATCGGACTTTATCTGCCAAGAGCGGTAATAGAAAAGCCAGCGGTGTCGTTCATTGCAGACATTTATTGCGATGTAATGTTACGCTTCAGTTACTTCGATATACTAGGGGTCAACATGCATTAATAACGGTTACAGTGTTTAATGTATGTATACTATCTGCCAGGTCTGCTGCAGGTAACTAAAATATAAGCTGTATAACCAGCGTGCACAATGTTATCGAGGCATGCATATAGTGAATGAAACTAAGTTTGCTAAGGAATAATAATAAAATGATTTAGTTAGAATAACGTAGCATATTGACTTATAACCAGCTGTTCAACATTTCATAAATCAAGTTATTGAACAAATTCATGCATTAATTAACATCAATACAGATCCAAATTATTGGCATAAATATAACAACCAAATTCTTGGTGCGATTTTAAAATCTAAAGTTCTTGTAATTTCAACATGTAAATTATTGTGAGCTTAAGATCCAAATTATTGATGTGATTTTAAGATCCAAATTATTGATGTGATTTTAAGATCCAAATTATTGATGTGATTTTAAGATCCAAATTATTGATGTGATTTTAAGATCCAAATTATTGATGTGATTTTAAGATCCAAATTATTGATGTGATTATAAGATCCAAATTATTGATGTGATTTCAAGATCCAAATTCTTAGTGTGAGTTGAAGATCATAATTTCGTCATGTGATTTTAAGACCTACATTCTGTGTGTGATCTTAGGATACAAAGGCATGTGCTTTTAAAGTCAGCTGCATAACATTTGATATGAAATCGCTAGAAAAAAAAAAGATTAAATCAGAATTGATGAATAAGAAATAATTATGATGCTGAAATTATATATATTAAGTAAATACTTATAAGACGGTCAGCTGACGGACGAGCTAACCAGGATATCCCTAAACAGGAATATCATGTTATTCTGAAAACTGTAAAACGCAACAAAATGTAAGCAAAGGCATACATACCTTCCTCATCTGAAAGACATAGATAATTCCATAATAATTTAATAACTCGTCAATGCATCTCACAACTCGTAAGTCGCTGTCTTAATCCGACAACAACTCGCTCGTCGTACTGATCGCTACCGTAATACACGATATAACTAAAAACTCCACTCTGGAAAGGAATTAATATAAATATGTTAAAACTTGTTTTCCAATCCAATACTTACATTATGTAATTTGTGTATATTATATATACGTATTTGTAAAATGTATACTTTAATAAATAAAGTTTAAACTAATTCCATAATAAATAGAAATTCAAACAGTAGAATATTTTTTTTTGTGTTTTTGTTTGTTTCTTTTTCCCCCTTTTTTCCCCCTGTTTTTTTTGGGGGGGGGGTATGAATCTACTTGAATGTAATTAAAGCAAATATGAAATTTGAGAAACAAATATATATTGGTATTTGGAATTTTGTTTTCCGATATTGGTGACTTTCCAGATGATATAGGTGGAGGAAGACTACCGGTGCCACACCAAGCAGTATTTGAAGTATTTCAAGCACGGACCGCATACCAGCTGGATAGCTTCCTCATATGACGTGGGATTCGAACCAACATCGATAAGGGGCAAGTGATTTAAAATCACTTACCTTGACCCCTCTGCCACGGAGGCGTATTATGGTTGTATATACGTAAATAGGCAGAAGTGAAATTATGTGACTTGAGAAGTCTTTAGATTAGTTGATGTGTAGAAAAGATGTGGTATAAGAATTCAGGCCATTGCAAACTGAAGGTTGGTATACTGTATTATTTGGCGGAGAATACAGTGTGCAAACATAGTGACGTTATTCACAGGTGAGCATGGCTATTTCAAACATTAAATTTGAAATATTCTTGGTGTGTTTCAGGCTGATTTGAATACCTCTTCACTGTGGATGTGACATCAGAAGAAATGAAAGATTGGAAATATAAATGAACAGACTGCATGTTTTTACTTTCTACTATGTATTTAATAGGCAATTTATTTGTTGTTTTACAACCTTATATGTCAACATACATAGCCATGGAAATATATCGGTACATATTATAGACTGTTCAGATTTACAATTGCTACGCGATCTTGCCATAGCGCAGCGACATGAGAAACATTAGTCAGTTACTGTCCCTGAATACTCCTAATAGTATATTGGTCATCTTAATTGGTTTCCTCTGTTTATATCGTTGTTTCCTTTGCACCACATGCTTTCCATTCTCATCCGTATTCTCGTCTTATAATTATGAAATTATTAAATCTCGACAGATATTCTGACTTTATCCATCAAGGGAGGTAATAGAAAAACCAGTAATGTCTCTCATTGAAACTTGCATATAGCTACATAGTGATACTGCTGAAAACAGCAACTATTTTGAATCAAGTTATATTCATTACAGCGAAATTGTGAATTCACACAAAAGGAATGAAGCACATAAAATGTATAGCGTAAATGAACAATTTACCTGGACAAACGGAGCTAAACATTTTCTGTTTAAGACCCACTAGTTCATCGAAGTCCTGGACGGCAAATAGGTTGTGTGCTATAGGCGGCGTCGCAATACCTTCTACCTCTCGTGTGTCCTTTAGGCCAATTCCAATGACATATACATGGATACCCTAGCGAAATATAATAAATATTAATTTGCATCATCATCATCCTCCTCCTTCGCTTCCTCATCCTCCTCTTCCTCCTCCTCATCCTCCTCCTCATCACCGACGCTGACGACGCCCGACCGTCCGCCGCCGCCCGATCCCGCTCCTGGTGGAGGAAGACCCTGGACGCCCCTCTGAGCAGTATTTCAGCCATGGGAGGGCATACGGGTACCACAAGCCAGTTGCATATCTTCCTCACTTTTTCAACGACCGTAACCACTCGGGCACAGAGGCCGAATTTTTCGATTATAAAAACAATTTCCAGTCTAAATTAACAAGAACATTTGTTTGTTTAAGCGAATCATCAACTGGTATTTCACTCGTGAATATGGCAAGCTATCACTAGCATTCGTGGCAGATAATAATGCTTTCAATGTTCATTCAGAGAGATATAATTCGATCATACACTGAAACAAACAAATACGCCGTGATTGCGCAATGTATGCGCATTCTCTTCAGGTGCGGAACGTCCGGAGTTCGAGCCCTACTGGAGCCGTTACGATTGTGCCTTTCGGCAAGGCATTTAAATTCCACATTGCCTCTTCTCCATCTGCAGGAATGAAGTCTTAATATAAGTTGAAAGATCTTGTTTCGCAATTGAGCTAAAATAAATTGTAGAAACTAACAAACAAATATCCTCTATACATTCAAAGCAATTTTAATATATTACGTAAACAATCTACGGAACGTCAGCACGAAATGAAAGTAACTGAGCAATGAAATCATGTACGAAAATAACACATTTACTGGTCAAGTTTGACCTAACTTACAGCTCTCCTGGTGTCCTCCGCTTCTGGAATGGTTCTCCTCGAGTTTATGTTAGAAATACCATCTGTCAGAAGTACGCAAACATTCGGTGCATCCGGTCGGTCACCTCTTTCTGGCAAAAACATCTGGCTTGTCATCACCTCCAGGGCATCTGCTGTGTTAGTTGACCCGTATATGTAAGGTATTTCATCAATTGCAGCCAATACCTCAGCTTCCGTCGTATATCTGAAATGTAAGGTATATTCATTCTGTGAATCAGCTATGCCCATTATCAATATTCGTATAATTATCATCATTCATCAATCACCCTCTGGAACCTGATACAACAACGCGTGCTGGAATCAGCTATGCCCATTATCAATATTCGTATATCATCATTCATCAATCACCCTCTGGAACCTGCTACAACCCGTGCTGGAATCAGCTATGCCCATTATCAATATTCGTATATCATCATTCATCAATCACCCTCTGGAACCTGCTACAACCCGTGCTGGAATCAGCTATGCCCATTATCAATATTCGTGTATCATCATTCATCAATCACCCTCTGGAACCTGATACAATAACTCGTGCTTACGGAGAGAAATTGATACAACGAAATACAAAAGTTGCTTGAGAGAACTGAACTCGTCTTCAATTACTTCAATTGTTTTCTAGTTCCGATCTAGCCACTGTCCATTGTAACACGAGTTGATGTATACCGTTATCTACAGTGAAACCGCAACAAAAACACAAATGGTTAATACAATGTTTTTAACATAGTTATATGAATAGAAACAATGGTTTACAAACATAAACAATACCATGAATGGTTAATACAAACTTACTCATCCAAATGAAACATGATCTGCACCTCCGTGCTGTAGATGTTAATTCCCACTCGAACAGAGCCAGAGTCGATGTCGGCGTTACACAAGAAGTCTTTTAAAGAAATCTCTCATAATAAATAGAAACAATGGTTTACAAAGTTTAACACAAACAATCCCACGAATGGTTAATACAAACTTACTCATCTAAATGGAACATGATCTGCACCTCCGTGCTGTAGATGTTAATTCCCACTCGAACAGAGCCAGAGTCGATGTCAGCGTTACCCAAGAAGTCTTTTAAGAACTCCCTCATCTTCTGGAAGTTTTTCTCCGTTACGCTCGTACTTGCGTCCAATATAAAGACGAGGTCAGTTTTTGACAAGCCACAGCCTGTTGATATATGTAGCATAACGGTTTTAATGATACTCGAATATAAATAACATAATATACGGCGAACCATTGGGTCAGATGTTGCTACCTTACTGTGATGTGCATAATTATTGTCTCTATTGTGACATATTGTCTCGCGTAGTGAATACTAGTAGAATGAAATATTCATTTATTGATAGGTAACTACGTGAACATGTTTCAAACTGTATGCATGCACAAAGCTGCAACAGCTTTGTATTTGTATCGCAATGTAGTTGTGAGATACAAATTTGTAGTTTTGCGATACAAATTTGTAGTTTTGCAATACAAATTTATATCACTCAAGACGAGCACACATATTAACTAGTAGATGCCAGTCATGACGTTGCAAATTACGAAATATATATAAAACATAAGTAGTAGTAAACAATGTTGTCTACACTGGTTGATACTTCTGATAACACACTCAGTTATTGCCTCCGAACTGGAAATATAGACTCTATAATATCCGGTCTTACAACCGGCTCAGTAATCTGCGAGACTCTATGATATCCAGTTTTACAACCGGCTCAGTAATCTGCGACAATTATCACAATATACTAAAAGCGTTTCATTGATATAGTGTTTTGCCATTCTCGAATGTGGTCTTCCACAACGGATTGGAATATATCGTCAACCTTTATGTACAACCAAAACCATGAACAGTTTGATAACTAATAATTGACTAATATAGGGCGGAAATTAAATAAAGAAATATTCATACATCGTTAATTTAAGCTACTCAGTGTCAGCTTATTAAGCCAGATGGTTTCTACAAATACCTGGACCGGTTTGATATAGAACAGTTATAGTATGATAAATATAGTATATAAACTGTTTGTTTATTATAGTATATCAACACTATTAAAAGGGCCTCAATTTCTGACTTATGAGAAGTCAACCAATCGTTAACCATTATTTAACTAGCTGCGGCTCATCAACCGGCCATATAAGAACAAACCCCTGATCAGAAACAAACCGCAGCTGCTTTTAAGCTTTTACCACAACTTATTTTCATTAATTTCTTACATTATGCTTTTAACTACTCATACTTTTAAACTTCTTTGCGGTTTATGACGTGCAACATGTCTACGTCCCCGCGAAGGGTTCGACATTAAAGGAAGATAGATAGAGATTCGAACCTTCGATCTCCCGGACACCTAACCACTAGGCCGCGGAGACGGTAATAATTATAATAGACCTAAATCCACTTATTTGAAATACGGTTAAAGTCAAAGCGTAAAGAACAATTATGAACGAATATGCGTCAATATGGCACCTATAGAAATGGCGCTACTCGTTCTAGACAACGTCACACCATTACAAGCACAGTACACATATAAACATATCTACTAATTATGTGGAATATATTTTAAAGTAACAAACCAAATAATGATTAAGAACAATCCTACAAGTATAATATTAATCTTCTGGGTGTAGATATATTGTATATTATATTATAGTATCGCTTGCATATATACAGGTATATATATGTTAGACGAAGCAAATTTCATTTTAAATATAGAACACACATGGAATATATATATGCATGAGTCTGATAAAATGGAACCAAATGAGGTAAGATAGATGTAAAATATAATGTCTAAAACCCGTAAAAGAAACAAAACAAATTATCAGTATCTTTTAAAATTATATAGGTGGTGTGCATCTAATAACATGATACGACACTAATATGTTAATATAAACTTATTCATGTTGTAAAAAGTTACGAAATAATAAATTTTATTTAAAACAAGTGAAGTACTTTATTTTACAAGAAGAATTGAAAGATAATAATGTTTCAAAAATCTCAAAGGGGCATCGAATTTGTTGAAACCTCTGGCGTCAAAATTGATGCAGTGGCGTTGCAAACGACACCTATATTAAGTACAACATGTTTCGATCTTCAAACTCATTTAGCTGAAAGAAGCGGTCATGCGTCCAACGGCCGATCATCACAACTCGGCCTGCTCAGCCGTGTATTATCCTCTAAATATTAACATATTTTCTCAGTCACAATCACATATATTTAATATAGCATATGAGACAATATTACATAGATTAAATAGTAACAGATGTTAGTTTATACAAATTTATTTTAGCTCGATTGCGAAACAAGTTATTTCAACTTATATAAATCACTCTCGAGACCTCATTCCTGATGGAATCCATCGCCACGAGGGAGAGAGAAGAGGCAACGTGGAATTTAAATGCCTTGCCTAAGGGCACAATCGTAACGGCTCCAGTGGGGCTCGAACTCCGGACCTTTCGCACCTGAAGCGAACGGGCATCCACTGTGCTATCACGACTTCCTAACATATGTTAGTTGGTATGCCCATTGGTGTCTGAAGCTTACACTATCAAAATACTCGTGTAACATCCAGAAGTAGTTCATCTATTTTATTTATTTAATGAAACTTTTTAAAATACTTTTAATTATCTATCTTTGTAAATGGTTTCTTAGCATTTTATATTGTTTCATATGTTATGTTATATTTCGGGTTTTACGCCTGCTATATCGCCGGCGGGCAGTTTACCTAACAACACCTTTCCTGGGCAGGCTCCAACGGTTAACCAATACTTGGGTGCACCAACCTCCGTAAGAAACTGCCAACTTTTTCATATAAATGAGACACAGTCTGAGCGGGCTCTATATTGGTTCATATATTGTTGAGATGCGAAATGTACATGACGTCAATATCCATAGCATTTTAAGATATATCAAACCGCAAGATAACTCGCTAGCAGGAATAAAACTTATGGACTAGTGCATTCATGCCGAATTTCGAAATATAGAAAAGCACTCCCTAACGATTGCTATCTAAACGTATGCTTAACTTCAAATCAAATAATTATTATTACAATACGATGCTTTAGAATTAGAGTTATGTTTTCACGTTGCTAAGGATTCCACAAATGAATATATATTTAATTGATCGACAGCATATACTTGTATATGTTATAAGCAAGCAATGCAATTTCAATGTACTGTGAATGTGGTGACTGCCGGAGAAAGTCTAACTGGAATGAACATGTAGAAGACACCCTCCACCAATGGTTATGTAATATATTATAAGATTAAACATAGCATGATAGACTCGGCTTCATTTAAAGGAGTAGCTACCAAATTTTAACACATGCTCATTTATATATAGATATTATTTCCGCATGTTTCGTTGATGTTATGTTATAGTTCGGATTTTTACGCCTGCATCAGCACCATTTCGGGCTATATCGCCGGCGGGCAGTTTACTTAACAACACCTTTCCTGGGCAGGCTCCAGTGGTTAAACCAGTACTTGGGTGCACCAACCTCCGTAAGAAACTGCCAACTGTTTCATATAAATGATCATGTTGATGATACAGAACATATCATAAAATAACATATCCGCTACAACTGGATATCTACCTTTCTGAACTGCGACAGAGATGGAACGTGCTGTGTAGACGGGTGTACCCGCCGTGTAGTCGGGTATACCAGACTGTTAAAAAATTTAATATCCGATGTAATTGGATATCAGTAAGATTAAGAACGGCATCAGACATAAAAATAACACCTTTCCTGGGCAGGCTCCAAAGGTTAACCAGTACTTGGTGCACTAACATTTTCTTATAGACGAGACACGGTATGAGCGGGGCTCGAACCCGTGACCATCAGTGATGATAGGTTACAGTGGTATACAAGTCAGCGACCGTAACCACTCAACCACGGAGGCGGGCCATGTTTCGTTGAGGTTTTGTAACATAACATGCAGGTGATATGGAAGCTGATATTGTTGAACAAGGATATAGTTATATATGTGCTCGTTTGTTTTTCTGGACGAATGGGAATTAATGTGGTAAGAATTAATACCATGTATTCGTAAGATAGGTATTAAAAGAGTCCATCTGAAATTCTTGAGCAAATACCTAGAATAGATTTCACGTATTTTCATTGTTATATTATATATTAATTTCCTGCCTATTGTATATCAATCAATTGATAGGGAGAAGAACTATATAAGTTTTCTTTCGTTCTAATCCCTTTCAGTCTACTGCTGTTAAATTATATGTAACATGTTCATTTCTTGATTACATGTACAAATACTGAACTAAATAATGTTTAAACTAAAAGAGTCCATCTGTTTTCAGGGAACTAGTTCCAAGCTTTCACTGCAATACAGGCTTGAGCTGGAATCCAGAAATGGCCAGGTCAATCTATTTACGTAGTTGGAATGTTTGGTTCCCATATGATTCGCGGATGTTCCAGCAGGGATGTGGTATATAATAATGCTATTATGTTGGACAGGGTTACATGTTATTGTCAACATGTTTGCATTTAATTACTAAATTATGCACTTTGTAATCTATATACACTATTCGAGTGAGTTTTCAATCGTCCTTCTATTACATATTTCTATAATAGTTTTTCGTCTTTAGGTTTAAGTCATATAACGACTCTCCGAGCAGTATTACATGCACGCATGGGCACATGGGTATACCCTACCGACCTTCCGCAAGACAGCTGTATAGTTTACTTACAAGAACTAAGTTCACCCCCCCAGTGGGATTCGAGTGGAGATCGTGAGCCCCTAGTGCCCCTCCGAGCAGTATTACATGCACGCATGGATACACGGGTATACCCTACCGACCTTCCGCATGCCAGCTGAATAGCTTCCTCACAAGATCTAATTCCACCCCCCCAGTGGGATTCGAGTGGAGATCGTGAGCCCCTAGTGCCCCTCCGAGCAGTATTACATGCACGCATGGATACACGGGTATACCCTACCGACCTTCCGCATGCCAGCTGAATAGCTTCCTCACAAGATCTAATTCCACACCCCCAGTGGGATTCGAGTGGAGATCGTGAGCCCCTAGTGCCCCTCCGAGCAGTATTACATGCACGCATGGATACACGGGTATACCCTACCGACCTTCCGCATGCCAGCTGAATAGCTTCCTCACAAGATCTAATTCCACACCCCCAGTGGGATTCGAGTGGAGAGAGATCGTGAGGGGCATGTGATTTGAAGTCAACGACCACCGATCATGGCGACCCGTATGGAGACCAACATAATTCTAACAAATCACTGGGGTAAACTGTTGGTGTTAGTCGAATTGTTAGTTATTAACATTAATATAAATAGGTGATAACACAGAGAACATAAGCAAATGGGGGACTGTGGTGGAAATGGGGACTTAAAAATTCACGAGAACATATGGAGAAGAGGTAACCAACGAAACAAATTCATAAAAATGACAGCGTAAAAAAGCACGTGGGGTGATATAACATAACATGTTGTGTTGTAGAGAATACGAAAATACCGAACTAAACACGCAAGATATAGGTTCACGACGGTAAAAGCGACGCTCGATGATGTTAGTGTTCGTCTTACACGACATAGTGTGTTAGTCGTTAGAGTTGTATACGTGTACATTCATTGAAGCCTTGGTGCGCATGCGCACCATACTCACTAGGCGATGTCGTAGGAGGAGCTACAATAGAAACGAAAATCATGATGTAATATTTTTAAAAACATATACTTATGACAACAATATAATATGGATAACATTAAATAACAACTTGCTGAATGCAGTAGAACCACGAGAAACATTGGTCAGTTTACTCTTTTTAAGGAGTCATTTTAATAGGTTTCCTCTGTTTTCATCGTTGTATCTTTGCACAACATGCTATTCATTTTCAGCCGTTTTCTCATCTCATCATTATTAAATTATTATATGTCGACAGATCTCTTACAGTATATGAAATGTGTGCTTTATTATAAAATAATTGTTATGAATTAAAGAACATGCTTTTCATAAAATGACATTGATCATACCGTAGCTGGTTGTTACGGTACAGTAGTAAAAACAAAAGGCTCCAACTAAAAGGACCAACATACATGTCGGGATAAATTGGACTTTATCTACAAAGTGAGGTAATAGAAAAAACAATGATGTCACTCAATATTTATAAATCAGCAGATTCAGAATGCCACAACCAATATTGTGCAGACAGCTTTAATTTAAGTTTCCAAGCCAGTTTTAATGGACAATTTGCAAACAATTATTTCTTTGTAGCAGGTAGAGCTCTACAATAAAAACGTTTCATGGTGCATGCAATTTATATTTCACATGAAGTTACTGACCAGTCTACTTACCCGACCTCGCAATTGAAATAGACGCTTGGTTAGATAGTATGCATAATACAGATATAGAAATAAAATCAATACTGTATATTGCAACTAAGTCTGTGGGTTCATCTGTTTTTTATGTGTGTATCCACTATACTGTGTTATCACTCGTATTGCATTTGTAATTACTAATTTTGTATTTGTGGTTACTGGTATTGTATTTGTAATTGCTGATATTGTAATGATCACTGCTGGTATTGTATTTGTAATTGCTGATATTGTATTGATAATTGCTGGTATTGTATTTGTAATTGCTGGTATTGTATTGATCACTGCTGGTATTGTATTTGTAATTGCTGGTATTGTATTTGTAATTGCTAGTATTGTATTTGTAATTGTTGGTATTGTATTTGTAATTGCTGGTAATGTATTTGTAATTGCTGGTATTGTATTTGTAATTGCTGGTATTGTATTTGTAATTGCTGGTAATGTATTTGTAATTGCTGGTATTGTATTTGTAATTGCTGGTATTGTATCAGGGTAGAACCACAGACATACCACAAGCCAGATGGATAGCTTCCTCGCTTGGAAGAATCCGATACCGCACTGGGATTCGAGCCTACAACGCTGAGGGACCAGTTAATTGAAGTCAAAAGGCATTAACAACTCAGCCGCATATTTGTTGGCCTTTCTGCACACCTCAGTTTCTCCCTAGTAAATCATAATAACCAAGAAATAATTGTGTATAACTCAATTTTAGTGAGTTTTGCTGAGCAGACAGTGTGATTGAGCATGAATATGGCTACTGGTATATGCCGATATTAATGATCTTTCGTTTCAACTAGCCCCGTTTCAACTGTCCCCGTTTCAACCACGTTTCAACTGTCCCCGTTTCAACTAGGCCCGTTTCAACTGTCCCAGTTTAAAAAATGGCTACATCTGTCCGCCAACTTTTAAAAACAGCCCCGGTTGTTTGTTCAGTACAATGCCAAGTGTGTGTTTTACGTGTATTTATCGTCGCTACCGGTTGCCCATATGAGCGACACCTTCTGAAGAGAATAGTCATTTTAGATTTATGGAGGATAGTGCAATGATACGGACATAGACCAATTCCAGAATCTCCTCTGATTCTTTTACGTGCACGATGTAAAGCACCGACACGAGACCTCGGTTTAAAGTCTCATCTGAAAGACTGTTCATTTTATTAGGGTCAGACAGGGGATAGAACCACTGGACTACAATGTATATGAACTATTGTTGATGTATTCTATTTTCCACATTCTGTTTACCTGTTGTTGTCGTAGTCATTGTTGTTGTCGTCGTCGTTGTCGTCGTTGTAGTAACCTCTGGAAATAAAAATTAAAAAAACGTATTAATAGGAATAAATGAAATGATGCATGACAATACGAACAAGTTTTTACCCCATATCTCAAAATCAAGTTCAAGTAATTTGATTGTTTGAGTCTCTGATATTTGCTTTTCACTCAACCAATCAGAAGCTTGAGACTGAGCTTGGGATTGGAGCACAGATTTATAAGTCATGGACTGGTCTTTGTCCGTTCACCAAACATTACGAGCATGCTCTTCTATTGTAAAACATGCATATCGATCAGATGTATTTATGTAAAACATGCATATCGATCCGATGTATTTATATAATTATTTGTTTCTAAAATCTCTCCAAAAAGTGTAGGTCATATGGCGACTCCCCAGCCGTTATGGGCGGATGAAGACCAATGTATTGCCTATTAGAATAGTATGTCAGACACGAACAGGCACCAGGTTATAACCACTGGCATTCCTCAAGCCAGCTGGATAGTTTTCTCACTTGAAAGATTTCGACACCAACCTCCGTAAGAAACTGCCAACTTTTTCATATAAATGGACACGGTCTGAGCGTTCAGGATTTATCTGAGATTTCATAATCTGTGTTATTATATTAATTCCCATTCAACGAAAATGTACACATTATTAATTTGCATGTAGAGAATAATACTAATTCGAGTGTTACTTGAGGCGGATTACTGTTCAAAGGAAGTACAGTTGGACTTAAAACATTGAAACCACACACCGATCGACCGGTCAGTCAGCGCGCTACCGGAGGCCTTACGATGACTCGAAACGCTTTGTAGATGATATATAACTATGGACACTCAGAAACATGCGTGTATTATGTTCTAATGATAGGTGTTCATCCCCATACTATTATAGTAAATCCATCTGCTTACTAAATCACTTTTAGTAGGTCTTCTTAATATTGCAAATATCAAAAACGAGACATTCGCATACACTGCTCAATCGTTTCTGAACAACAATTATATATCTCTATATAGCAGAAATACAACATCACACAATACATCAATAGCGACATTGAACTTACCAATACACGTAGCTGAGAATATTTTAGGTCCCAGTCCTGACAATTCGTCAAAGTCAGCCACTGCAAATGCATTTTCAGTGAAAGGATCTGATGCAATAGCATTTAACTCTCGTGTGTCGGTTAGACCGATGCCAACGGCAAAAATATGTATGCCAACATCTCTTGACTCCTCTGCTTGCGGTATGGTCTTCCTGCCGTTGATGTTGGACACACCATCAGTGATTACCATTGCAACGTTAGGCGCATCATCTCTGTCGCCGTACCTAAAATAGATGACCAGTAATATCGGATGCTATATGTATGACCGCCTCCGTGGTCGAGTGGTTAATGTCGCCGACTTGCATACCACTGTAACCTATCATCACTGATGGTCACGGGTTCGAGCCCCGCTCATACCGTGTCTCGTCTATAAGAAAATGTTAGTGCACCAAGTACTGGTTAACCTTTGGAGCCTGCCCAGGAAAGGTGTTATTTTTATGTCTGATGCCGTTCTTAATCTTACTGATATCCAATTACATCGGATATTAAATTTTTTAACAGTCTGGTATACCCGACTACACGGCGGGTACACCCGTCTACACAGCACGTTCCATCTCTGTCGCAGTTCAGAAAGGTAGATATCCAGTTGTAGCGGATATGTTATTTTATGATATGTTCTGTATCATCAACAATTAATAATTTGCTGCATCTGACACAATGTTCTTATGCATTAGAATCACAACGGGTTTCAATCGTCTGATTGTGGAAGTCGTGATTGCGTAGTGGTAGAGCGTTGGCTTCAGGTGCGAACGGCCGAGCGAAAGAGTTCGAGCGCCGCTGGAGTCGTTACGAGTGTGCCATTAGGCAAGGTACTTAAATTCCACGTTGCCTCTTCTCTGTCCCTCATGGCGATGGATTCCATCAGGAATGAGGTCTCGAGAGTGATTAATAAGTTGAAAGAACTTGTTTCGCAATTGGGCTAAAATAAATTTGTATAAAATAATCGTCTGACTCTTGCTGTGAAACTACTTTCACAGAGTAATCAGGTGGCTCATTTGTCCCGCAGTTTCTCAGTCACGGGATACCAGAATACCGTGGATAAGGCCACAGTAAATCACCAAAGAAAATAAGAACTTTCACATATACCGTACCTATAACTGAACATGGTGTCTCTCATCATAGCCAGTCCATCAGCAGTATTAGTACTCCCGTATATATAAGGAATTCTATCGACGGCAGCGATGATATCGTCCTCAGTTGAATAGTCGTTAAGGTGGAATTGGATTTCTACCTCTGTACTGTAGATAAGAGCTCCAAAGCGTACACTTCCTGCAAAATTATTAGAACTTCATTCAATATGTTATGTTATATTTCGGGTTTTACGCCTGCATCAGCACCATTTTGGGCTATATCGCCGGCGGACAGTTTACCTAACAACACCTTTCCTGGGCAGGCTCCTGCGGGTAACCAGTACTTGGATGCACCAACCTCCGTAAGAAACTGCCAACTTTTTCATATAAATGAGACACGGTCTGAGCGGGGTTCGAACCCGTGACTATCAGTGATGATAGGTTACAGTGGATTACAAGTCAGCGACCTTAACCACTCGACCACGGAGGCGGACAGAACTTCTTTCAAAGCAAGAATAGATTTAGTTATAAAATGTCGCCGTCGTTGTTGCGTTTCGTTTTACTTGTGTATATCACTTCAGACGTCGTAGTAATAAATTTAAAAAACGTTTAGCTAGTGAATGTTAAGAAGTAATTTATTTTATTAAATTAAATTTATTATTATTATTATAGCGGATATATATAGCACTCTTTTCATATAGCAACATACGTTCAAAAGTTTTTACAATATATGTACATATGATAAAAAAACCAAATAACAGAATCATACAATGTACAATACAATTATTTCCAAGAATGTTCCTTATGATCCATGCATGCACGGACAATATCATTTATGTCTAGCCTACAACAATTATGTAATACACTCACATGGTTCTGAACATGTTCGGAGAGGCATATATGAATCAATGTAAAATCATTTACCTGAATTAACATCGGCAAACCGTATAACTGACTTCATAAACTCTAACTGTTTCTTAAAGTTCTTTTCTGTTACACTAGTTGATGCATCAACAACGAAGATAAGATCCGTCTTATCCAAGCCACAAGGTGCTTCCGTCGATGGAGCAAGAGTTGGTTCTGGAAACACCAACAAGAATACATTCTAATTGTACATGTACATGATAAAAGTCTGAGAATAGATGATTGAATGACCTATTTAGTCGTAAAGCAGGAGTGCCTCGTTCATTTTTGAATAATCTCGTAACGTTCAGGCCCAATGTATCTAGCTTAGTTTCAAAAGCCATGACACAAGTTTCAGATTTGGACAACCAGTAAATAAATTGTAGTCACCTTCGGACCTTCAGCTCTCTAGTAATTAAAAGTTCCGATATCTTAGTAGTTCTAAGAGTGTCTATTATTAGCATACTCACGCACATTTATAATTAAGATACTTTAAACTATCTAAACTACGTACAGACGGATCTTAGTACAGTGATTAACACGCATGGATCGCAGGTTCGATTCCCCGCCTGACCATAATACAATTGACAGTCTTTCAGATGGAACATTAAACCGAGGTCTCGTGTCGGTGCTGTACACCGTGCACGCAAAAGAACCAGAGGAGACTCTGGAATGTGTCTCTGTCTGTATCATTCCACTATCCTCCAAAAGTATAAAATGACTAATCACTTCGGGAGGCGTCGCTCATAATTTATGGGCAACCGGTAGCGACTATAAATACATGTACAAACACATAACACTACATGGTATATTATAAAATCGACGAAAAAACATCACCACTGTAAAGTATTGCAGTTAGTGATAAATTCTCAGAAACACGGATGAAATACATTGCCGAACAAGATCCACAGAATCAACAATATACTGGTTAATGTAACATACCTAAAGCATTGGAGATAGTATTGAACCCAGCGGAATTGATAAATTACACGCAAATCAAGACAATGATTTAATCTCAAATAAATAACTGAAAGACAAATATTATTTCTTAAATTGTTTAATAATATTTTATTTTGCTCTATTATGACACAGAATTTATATAATATATGTAATTTCTTATATAATTATCATTTTACACATAACTGACATAGTAGAATTGAAGACTCGCATAGGTCTGTGTTTTATCGTGAAATTGTGGTAAATTTTGGGTTTCAGTCATATATTGAAAATATGAACCTTTCTAAATATCGTAATTCTATGTCACGATTAATATTAGCATCGCATACATTAGCAGTAGAATCTGGAATGTGGCACAAACCACAAAGTATACCATTTGATGATAGAATATGCTCAGTATGTAATGTTTTAGAAGATGAATACCATGTGTTACTAGAATGTTCAATATATAAAGACATAAGAATGAAATATTAATAAATATTTTTGGAAAATACCAAATATGTATAAATTAAAAGAACTATTTACAGGTGGTAATAATGAAATAATTAGAAAATCGAGTGTATTTATTTATAAAGCTTTTGAAATACGGACATTAAATAATATGTAATGAGACTTTGTATTTATCTTACAGTCAATTTGATGAAATAATTAGAAAGAGTTTATGTGCAGGGCTATTGTAATACGATCATTATATAATCATGTTGTATTGCATACTTTGCCTTCTCCAAATAATTGTCACCACTATTTGTTAATAGTTTATATGTATATTGTTGTACCTCATGGGTCATAATGACCTACTGGAGTTAAATAAACATTCTTCTATAATTCGGCAATAAAAAGAGTCGCGTCTTGCTATTTTTCAAGCTTGTGCTCCGCTCGTTGGCCAAATTTTCCCTTTCGCTTCAGAAACACAACACATACTTGTTATCAACACCCGGTCTACTCGAGAAAACATACAAACAACTTCGACTACTCAAGAGCGACCCTGCGAACCCAGAGGCAGAGGAATTGGAGGATAAATGTGACAATGGTTCTAACAAGCAACCAGACGACGTTGACGAACCAGTTAATGATGTGACTGGCCCTGCAGCTGGGGCCGAGACAGAAACACCTGAACTTGAAGTCAGTGAAGAATTCCGGGAAACAACATTTACATCTAGTGACAGTATTGAAGCCGTCCTCGGGACGTTTTAGCGGATACATATTCAAGGGGTGGTTGTTACCGGGCAGTACATTATGTTATATTTCGGGTTGTACGCCTACATCAACACCATTTCGGGCCATATCGCCGGCGGACAGTTTACCTAACAACAACTTTCCTGGGCAAGCTCCAACAGTTAACCAGAACTTGGGTGCACCAATCTGCGTAAGAAACTGCCAACATTTTCATGTAAATGAGACACGGCCTGAGCGGGGCTCGAACCCGTGACCATCAGTGATGATAGGTTACAGTGGTATACAAGTCAGCGACCTTAACCACTCGACCACGGAGGCGGACTTACCTGGCAGTACAACTAACGTCATGGTGTCTGTGTCACGGTATTTGGATGCATCAGTTACCAACAGCTCGAATGTGTATGTTCCGGCCGTAAGTCCGTACAGATCAATGTTTGCTTCGTCTGTTCTGTCCATTAACACCGAACTATCTCCGGACAACAATGTCCACACATACGTAGCGATTCCGACGTCATCAGTGCTCATGTCTCCGCGCACGCTCACTATGTCAATCGGAAGTTGTACAGTTATGTCCTTTCCGGCGTTGGCAACAGGCGGATCGTCTGGAAAGTGTTTTGCAATTTTATTATTAGAAAATGTGTGGCTACAAACATTAAAGCGACACTACATCACTACATCAGTGAACACATAAATGTCTACCGAATGTATTTTCCTATTATATTGTATAATTTTGTTCCAAATATTTGCCTCAAATACTGTCATCAAAATAATGTAAACAACAATGCGTAATACAACTAGTGTATCCTGAATAACACGATTTATGGTACAGATGTATATCTCACATGTGTGCCTATATATTTGTAGACTATTCTTAATTAATTTATCTCTAAACGACATTATCTCGCGTTTAGTACTGACTCCGATGACAAAACAAACGTCAAGTCAGGAGCATGGATGACCGTTATATGAAATCATATTTTGTGGAGAGAATTTCAATAAACTATTATAGCTTCCAATTCAATCCACTAGTCATTGCAAATATATTTGTGTAAATTATGTATAGTGTGTATATTATGTATGTGTATAGTGTGTATATTATGTATAGTGTGTATATTATGTATAGTGTGTATATTATGTATAGCATTTTATTTGCTTTTTGCGATGTAATGTCGCTTTAATAGCAACTGCTCAAATGCTAACATAGATGAAATGTCACGTGGAGGGTACTTTCTTGACACACATTTTAAAGCGATTCCGTAGTAATATATAATAATTTGATATGTGTTTTGTTCCAGATGTTGAACTATTGCATAGAACATAAGAAAAAGAGGGAACAACTTCATAAACGCTATTCTGGGGATCTTGATTCCCCATCGAGTTCCCCGTATAGGGGTCGCTAGTTAACTATTTGTGATTATTTAGAATTAATAGAATACAATAACGAGTGTTAACTGGAAATAATGTAAATAAGCACGCCTGTAATACGCATCATTACGGACGGATCTGTAGTCCAGTGGTAACACGCTGGACTGGTAATCCAGGCATCGCAGGTTCGATCCCCCGTCTGACACTAATAAAATTAACAGTCTTTCAGATGGGACGTTAAACCGATGTCTCGTGTCGGTGCTTTACACAGTGCACGTAATAAAACCAGAGGAGATTATGGAATGGGTCTCTGTCTGTATCATGCACTATCCTCCAAAATCTAAAATGACTAATCTCTTCAGGAGGCGTCGCTCATATGGGCAACCGGTAGCGACTATAAATAAACGTAAAGCACACACTCATCATAGCAACTAATATGATAAAAAACATGTTACACAATGGCGAATCTTCCTAATATAATTATATAGACATACGCATGTATATGTATCCATGTATATGCTAGGATACAAAAAGCGACGTATATATTGATGAACTACACAGCTTTAGGTAAGCAACGTATATATTGATGAACTACACTGCTTTGGGTAAACATATAATTATATATAAAGATAGATTACTGTAAATACGTATGTGTTCCTATACAAGTATACCGCTAGGTTCCTATACAAGAATACCGTTAGGTTCCCATACAAGTATACATCTAGGTTCCTATACACGTATACCGCTAGCTTCCCATACACGTATACCTCTATGTTCCTATACAAGTATACCGCTAGGTTCCTATAAAAGTATACCGCTAGGTTCCTATACAAGTATACCTTTAGGTTCCTATACAAGTATACATCTAGGTTCCTATACAAGAATACATCTAGGTTCCAATGCAAGTATACCTCTAGATTCCTATACAAGTATACATCTAGGTTCCTATACAAGTATACATCTATGTTCCTATACAAGTATACATCTAGGTTCCTATACACGTATACCGTTAAGTTCCTATAAACGTATATATCTAGGTTCCTATACAATAATACCTCTAGGTTCCTATACAAGTATACCTCTAGGTTCCTATACAAGTATACATCTATGTTCATATACAAGCATACTGCTAGGTTCCTATACAAGTATACATCTATGTTCATATACAAGCATACTGCTAGGTTCCAATACAAGCATACATCTAGGTTCCTATGCAAGTATACAAATAGGTTCCTATGCAAGTATACATCTAGGTTCCTATACAAGAATACATCTAGGTTCCAATGCAAGTATACCTCTAGATTCCTATACAAGCATACATCTAGGTTCCTATACAAGTATACATCTATGTTCATATACAAGTATACATCTAGGTTCCTATACACGTATACCGCTAAGTTCCTATAAACGTATATATCTAGGTTCCTATACAATAATACCTCTAGGTTCCTATACAAGTATACCTCTAGGTTCCTATACAAGTATACTGCTATGTTCCTATACAAGTATACATTTATGTTCATATACAAGCATACTGCTAGGTTCCTATACAAGCATACATCTAGGTTCCTATGCAAGTATACATATAGGTTCCTATACAAGTATACATCTAGGTTCCTATACATATATATATATAGGTTCCTATACAAGTATACATCTAGGTTCATATACATGTATACATATAGGATCCTATACAAGTATACATATAGGTTCCTATACATGTATATATATAGGTTCCTATACAAGTATACATCTAGGTTCCTATACAAGTATACATCTATATTGCTATACAAGCATACATCTATATTCCTATACAATAATATTTCTAGGTTCCTATACAAGTACACATCTAGGTTCCTATACAAGAATACATCTAGGTTCCTACAAAAGTATACTACTAGGTTCCTATACAAGTATACCTCTAAGTTCCTATACAATTATGCATCTAGATTCATATACAAGCATATCTCTATGTTCCTATACAAGTATACATCTAGTTTCCTATACAAGTATACCTGTATGTTCCTATGCAAGCCTACATCTAGGTTCCTATACAAGTATACATCTAGCTTCCTATACAAGCATACATCTAGATTCCTATACAAATATACATCTAGGTTCCTATACAAGTATTATTCTAGATTCCTATACAAGTATACATTTAGATTCCTATACAAGCACACATCTAGATTCCTATACAAGTATACATCTAGATTCATATACAAGTATACCTCTAGGTTCCTATACAAGTATACCTCTAGGTTCCTATACAAGTATACCTCTAGGTGCCTATACAAGTATGCATATATGTTCCTATACTAGAATACTTCTATGTTCCTATACAAGTATACATCTAGATTTATATACAAGTATACTGCTAGCTTCCTATGCAAGTATACATCTAGATTCCTATACAAGTATACATCTAGGTTCCTATACAAGTATACATCTAGGTTCCAATACAATAATACCTCTAGGTTCCTATACAACTATACATCTAGGTTCCTATACAAGTATACATATAGGTTCCTATACAGGTATACATCTAGGTTCCTATTCAAGAATATATCTAGATTCCTATACAAGTGTACATCTAGGTTCCTATACAATAATACATCTAGGTTCCTATACAATAATTTTACTATACTATTAGGTCAATCTTCATCTTTATATTAATACTATTTTATTTGGTCGTTATATGTTACATAACTATGATACAACTATTCACTATGTCTCGCCATCAGTAGCCTATTTTCGGACATATTTCGTGAATACTCAATAACACATTCATCAATTCCGGGAGAAAATCATCTATGAAATGGTCATTTTGAAAACAAAGTGAAACAAATATTGTCGGCTCCTGACAATATTTTGGGCAAACATCCACCAATATAGAAATTAAAGTGTGCACACAAGTAATATAGCATTCCGCTTGAAAAGGGAATATTGGATAGCATGTCAGTTAGGCATTTAGCATTGCATTTCCCAGAATATCGCTTTTTGAAACCGACCTGTATTGACAAGCTTCAGCTATATCCTACATGGACAAATACAACCTTTCAGCTATTACTTTGTATGACAGATGGATCTGTAGTCCAGTGGTTAACAAGCTGGACTGGTAATCCAGGGATCGCAGGTTCGATCTTCCGTCTGACCATAATAAAATTAACATTCTTTCAGATGGGACTTTAAACCGAGGTCTCGTGTCGGTGCTTTACACCGTGCACGTAAAAGAACCAGAGGAGACTCTGTATGGGTCTCTGTGTTGTATCATATTGCAATATCCTCTAACAATCTAAACTGACTAATATATTAAGGAGGCGTCGCTCATATGGGCAACCGGTAGCGACGATAAATAATCGTAAATGACCTTGTGATGCTATGTCATTTTGTCAGAAGTAAATTTAGTGACAAATCGACAGACTGGAACCCAGGCTATGATGAAAGCAAACCACTGCGTTCTAAATGTAATTAAACGTAGTAACATTATAGTGATATTGTATAGTGTTCTTGTATACATTAGTGGTCGCTGTGTGTGTTTTACGTTTATTTATCGTCGCTACCGGTTGCACATATGAGCGCGCCTCCTGAAGATATTAGTCATTTTAGATTTTGGAGAATAGTGCAATGATACAGACAGAGACCCATTCCAGAATCTCCTCTGGCTCTTTTACGTGCACGGTGTAAAGCATCGACACGAGACCTTGGCTTAACGTCCCATCTGAAAGACTATTAATTTTATTAGGGTCAGACGGGGCGATCGAACCTGCGATCCCTGGATTACCAGTCCAACGTGTTACCACTGGACTACAGATCCGTCTGCATGTGGTCGCTATGCACGTGATTTAGCTTATATACGTGTACATCACGTGTTCCGACAACGGGAATACACCGAAAGCACATGGAGTAAAACAGTTGCGACAATAATGTGATAAAGCATGCATATTTGGCATACACATATAAAGCATATATATTTGCACTGTATATTCATATTTAGTATTATCACAGAACGTTGTCACATGTCATAAACACAATTATCCTCTATGTCTTTAGACAATATTAAAGATGTTTGCACGGTTATACATGTGATCCCCGGATGAATGATGACTTTGTAACCCATGCCTTATTAATGAACATGTCATGATAATATTACATTATTATTCAAATGAAAGTCTGGAGTTACAATAATATTGGTTAAATCAAGAACTGTATTCAAATATGCTTATATATAATCAGGGTAGAAGAAACCGGTGTGGATGGTGGGGCCTGGTCAGTCAAATAAATATAGTTTAACACCGTGACTATTAATTGGGCCGTATTGAGTTTCTGATCAGATCATTTTGCCAGAAGTTAAAAAGTGACAAATCGACAGACTGGCACCCAGGCTAGGTGGTGCCATAACATCACCAATAAATCAATCTAAAATGGCTACATCAATAATTTATTTTCAGAAGCATACAACATATGCAAACGAGAAACCGCGTCAAAATACTATTTCTGTAAAATGTGCTATTTATAGACGTGTACTATTCAGTAAAATGTGCTATTTATAGACGTGTACTATTTCTGTAAAATGTGCTATTTATAGACGTGTACTATGCTGTAAAATGTGCTATTTATAGACGTGTACTATTTCTTCCAATACGATGAACTATATGTCATGTTTGAACTAAAGACCTCTGATCGGATACATGATATACTTGCAGAGAACTGTAGTATTGGAAATATAATATATTGGATCAGATACCTTCAGTGTTATGTTATATTTATGTTATATTTCGGGTTTTACGCCTGCATCAGCCCCATTTTGGGCTATATCGTCGGCGGGCAGTTTACCTAACAACACCTTTCCTGGGCAGGCTCCAGCGGTTAACCAGTACTTGGTGCACCAACCTCCGTAAGAAATTGCCAACGTTTTCATATAAATGAGACACGATCTGAGCGTGTGTTCAGTGTTAACCAATAATATACCGAAGGACAAAAGTTTTGCGTGGCTACTTTTTATATCAGAAATTAAAGTCAATAACAAGCAGTACAACCTTATATTTGATGTCATCTTAAATTGATTTTGACCATCCGATCTTTTCAGAGAATGCGTATGAATATTATGTAATGCTCACGAGGAGATCCGCAGAGGTGTGTCAGTCGGAAAGGCAATGTAAGTTGAACATCGCTTGTCGCCCAGGGGCATTTAATATGATTAGTTAGTTTATACACATTTATTTTAGCTCCATTGTGAAACAAGTTCTTACAATTTATAGTGATCAATCCCGAGACCTCATTCCTGATAGAATTCCATCGACATGAGGAAGAGATAAAATGCCTTGCCTATGGGCACACTCGTAACGGCTCCAGCGGCGTTCGAACTCCGGGCCTTTCGCACCTGAAGCGAACGCTCTACCACAACGCTATCACAACGTCCACAATGATTAGTTAGATTTTGGACTTTTACTTAGAAGTTACTGTTCATCGCGTGTGACATAGTGTTGATTATGTTAATTAATTACCTCCATAATTAGTTGTATAACATGATACATATTCATGAGTATTGATCCATTTATAATAATGCTGTATACGGTCGTTATACAAGGCAATTATACATGGAACTGTACTAACTGTTTATGTTGGTAGAGAAGCAAGTACATTTGGCAGAGAACCAAGTATACTTGGCCTGGACATCCCTTACATGTATGCCTGATCAGCATATTAAAGGTTTTCCCACACATGTGTGCTGTTACATCAGAAATGTACTCTAATGTTTAAGTTTAAACAGTACAATTCTAAAATGTTAACTTGTTATGGTCCGTATAAGCGGGTGTTTGCACCAAAACAATATAATATCCGAATTGATACATTATACCAAACATGTTTACTGGAACATCTGTAGCTTGACATTGTATGGAATACTTGTCCAAGCTTGTTTCTCTATAAAATATGAGATCAATTTAGATTAGGGGAAGACGAATTGGGATTTTGAAAGCACCATATGGTGCTTTATGCAAATAGTAACAATTTAATGTAAAATAAATACTTGTTATACATTGGACTTAGAAGTTTTACTATACGATTATGGTACACTATATTAGCTGTAAAGAATAATTTATGTAAACTAGTATAATTTATGCGAATTGCGTTTATATAATTTGTCAAACAATGGAACATGTTATAGGCAACCTTATATTATTGTCCTTCCAAAATGACAGGATATGGGCATATTTGTTTTAAATCGTTTACGGTTGTATATACGTAAATAGGCAGCAGTACATCCGCGGTCCAATGTAGTCCCAATAACTAATATAGTTTCATTTTAGCAAAAATGCATTTCATGACAGGCAGTGTATAGGTTTTGTGTTTTTTTGGGAAAGTATGTGACTTGAGAAGACTTCAGACTAGTTGATGTGTAAAAAAGATGCGGTATAAGAATTGAGGCTATACTGTAGTATTTGGCGGAGTAATACAGTGTGTAAGCACAGTGACGTTATTCACAAGTTAGCACTGGCTATTTCAAACATTAAATTTGAAATGTTCTTGGTGTGTTTCAGGCTGATTTGAATACCTCTTCATAGTGGATGTGGTATCAGAAGAAATGAAAATTTGGAAATATAAATGAACAGACTGTATGTTATTTGTTGTTTTACAACCTTAAGGAGAGGATGGCCCCAGATCACCTATCTCCAATTGATCCCACCCAATATTCAAGTTTCTTCGCCCCTGATTAATTATTACAAAAGAATCAACCACGGCATAAATTGTCTTCCTTGCCGCAGCTTCAGTTTGAAGTCACAATCGGAAAGTTTATCGGTGTTGCACTTATTGATTTTTTTCGGCAGTACTGTCTACTGTTTTGAGCTTAAACTAAAGTAAATCGAAATATATGTATTGTATATCCAGACTTATATTACATCAGGCAAATCTACCTGGTAGAACGGTAACCTCGACAAAATCTGTGTGCTTCAGTTTCTGGCCATCGATAACAGTCAAACTAAATCTATAAATGCCCGGTTTTAGTTCCGTCAATTCCAAAATACGAGACTTTTCCCCGTCCAATACGACACCACTTTTATCTCCGGACCGTAACCTCCACCGATATCGCACAACGCCTACGTCATCCGAACTGTGACTGCCATCAAGCGTGACGTTATTTGTGGGAAGTTTAATTGTGACGTCATCACCGGCACGTGCAACAGGCGGTATTTCAGCAGCTGTGGGTTAAGTAGCATGTATAAATATAAGCAAACTATGTGTTCTGCCGTAATTACAGTAAGTTAAATTGCCCACGAATTGGAGTGAGTGGAATAAATATTTAATTATGCGTGTTGAATATTGGAAGATTACAATGAAACTAGGTAATTTAAAGCAAATGTAAAAAATAAAATCAAAAACTGGAAATCAATATTTCATATAGAAGTTTGGAAGTTCGAATTTTTGTAAATGAGAAAAAAAAGAAAACTCCATGCTTCATATAGAATGTTAGAAAATTAATTACAAGTAATTTAAAACATAATTCCGAAAGAAAATTAATTACAAGTAATTTAAATCAAAGGAGAAATCAAAATTCTCTTTGCGTAGTCTATTTGAAGATTCAAATTATATGTAAATGAAAAAAAAAGAAAACTCCATACCTCAAATAGAATGTTAGGAAATTAAAATTACTTGACTGTACTTAGTGGCAAAATACATGTTTTACAGTACATACAAAGGAATACCGAAGCACATGTAGGACTATATGCAACATATGGCAATATATAACAAGGAAAAGCAATACAATATCGAATACATGTATACATGTCTATTTCTAGAACTCAATATATTGAGAAATTAATTATATAATAACACTAATTTAAAATGTGTCTAATGTTAACTATGACAACTAAATAAATAGATATGTCTATTTCTTGTTGCGATTCTTCCAACATGGGCGCCGATTATGACGAAAATGAAGAAAATTATAACACACATGTTATACAGAACGGGTTTGCTATATATACAAAACACATTGAACAAATTCCTAGAATAGTCATATATGGATATATAAGTGTTTGTTTGTTATAGTGTCACCCCTATTTATAGATCCAACCATTTCTGACTTATGAAACCTCATTTTATGAACATCAGTAATTCCCGAATCCTATGCTTGTATGCCAGGCGCCAGGCTGGTAGGCATTCGCTAACCATTATTTAACTAGCTGGCGGTTCACCAACCGGCCATATCAGAACGAACCCCTGACGAGATTCGAATCTTCGACCTCCCACTCCGTAGGTGGAAGCCTTAATTACTAGGCCACAGAGACGGCATATTGTATATTGTGCATGCATGTTATTACAAAATAAACTAGACGTTTCTATTGGAGAAATGGATTTCCCATTGCCAGAAGCACCTCTCACCGTCATTAATAATTACCCGTTTATAACATAGCTGCGACATAAGACGTAGACAGTCATTGATAATTGTAAATAAACCCATGCCTCAATTGTAAGGTAAACAGTGAACTTCCACAGTCAATACAGAGACACTGTACTGTATGTTGACTGTTGATAATGCATCCCACCACACAAAGCATATACTTTAAAGACATGACGAGTACCTGTTACTAGGATGTTTACGGTATCGGTATCTGATTGGCCGAGAGCATCAAGTACGGTTAGTTCAAATTGGTAGGTGCCATCCTTTAGTCCACGGACGTTGACTTTCTGTTTATTCACTCCATCAAGAGTAAGTGATCCTTCGTCATCACCGGAAACCAAGACCCATAAATATTGAATAATCTCAACGTCATCCGTGGAGCCACTACCATCTAAAGTTACCCTGTTCGCAGGCGCCTGTAATGTGACGTCATCACCTGCGTCAGCTGTTGGCGGGAAGTCTCTCTCTGTAATATTACATATTACAATAGCTCTTTCACCCTTGCAGTTACAACACCTTAGCCAGAAGGTAATAAAACATATGTTGTGAAAGTAAATATTATATATTTAAATGCTGTTAAGTCTTGTAACATATTATTAGCTACATACCAGCACATTCTGATATTATATTATGGTAACATATGTATGGATATAAATTTTAGCTAACTGGAGTACGTTGATAGAATATTAAGCAAAACACAGAACATAGAACGCCTGCATAAGAGTGTGTCTAATGAATTCATAAATACTATACATCTTGCAAGATCACATGAATAATGACCTTTGACATTTATATTAACTTCGTCCTCATCCATTTGACCCAGGCTATCATAGACGGTCAGTTTTAAGGTATATTGTCCAACTGCCAGTCCAACCGCCGTAGCAATAGCAGAATCTACATCGGTAAGTGATGCTCCATCATCGCCCGTGACAATAGTCCATTCGTATCGAACTATTTCTACGTCATCTGACGACATGTCTCCGTTGACAGACACCGTGTTATTAGGTAGCTGTATATCGACATCTGGGCCAGCATTTGCAACGGGTGGAAAATCTTGAACTGTGGAAGGTTACATGTTGATACATATAAATGTACATTACATATAACTATTACCCATCATGCAACACAAATGATTAAACATGTGCACGTGGAGCTAAGCATTTGATGGTACACACTGTGCTTATTTGTGAATATACATGAAAATATGTTCCCTTTGTTAATATGTGACAGCTATCTTGGCTTGTCACAAATCAAGAAAGGGCTAAGAGACAAACAGATGAAAAACGAATCAACGTTGCAAGGTTTCTTTACAAGCTAAGCATTAACAGTGGAAACTACATTACAAAGACACCGTGCCATCACCGTGAAACATAATACAGCACAAGATGAATGTAATTGGTTATTGATTAAAGGTGCATCTGGTATATTCTACGTTGGTATCTTGATATAGTTAGCGTCATCGTAATAATACAAGGTGAAACCAATTCCATGGAAGTCGTGGTAGCGCACAGTGATAGCGCGTTTGCTTCATGTGCGAAAGGCCTGGAGTCCCGCTGGAGGCGTTACGATTGGGCTCTTATGTAATGGATTTAAATTCTGCGTTGACTATTTTCTCTCCCTGGTAGCGATGGATTCCATCAGGAAAGAGGTCTCGAGAGTGATTAATATAAGTTGTAAGAACTTGTTTCGCAATCGAGCTAAATTAAACCTATTCTAGATGTAAAATGTAAAAATAAATCGATGCAAATATCCTGAACATGGAATGAAAGTAACTTTTGTAAGACATTCGTGATAAAGGTATTTTTTTGATAAACCAATGGTTTTATTTCAACAACTTAAAGAATGTTTGATTCTTTTCACAGTAGTATCTACACAAACATAAATTTAATAGATCGTTAGCTGAAGTCATATAGCGATTGTCCAGCTAGTATTTTTCGTGTCGGAAGAACCAATGTGTCCCTTTATTTCAGGCACGGTCAGGCAGCCGGCTAGATCCATCGACCTTTCGCAAGCCAGCTGGCTTCTTCGCATGCAATAATTCGACACCCCAAGTTGGATTCTAACCAAGATCAGTGATCAGCAAAACGAATTAACATAAATATACCAAATGACCCTTTAAATAAATGAGCAGATTGTAATTAAATATGAATGGTAATGACCTCTGACATTGATATTAACTTTATCCTCATCCATCTGACCTAGACGATCATAAACGGTCAGTTTTAGCGTGTATTGACCCTCCTGTAATCCAGATGCCGTAACACTAGCCGAATCTGCTCCTTCAAGTACTACAGCGTCACCATCGCCCGTGATAATAACCCATTCATAACGGACTACTGCTTCGTCATCCGATGACAAATTTGCGTTGAGAAAAGCCGTGTGAATTGGTAACTTGATATCGACATCTGGACCAGCATTTGCAACGGGTGGGAAGTCGTGTGCTGTGGATATGCGAATACAGTACGAATATATACACACATTTCACAGAACAAACAATGAAGACTAATTAATGAACATGACATTATTACGAACAAACAGCTACATTGTTTAATACGAGGATTTGTTATGAACGTACATTGTGAATATGATAGTAAATTCTAACATGGCTCGGACTTTTGTCTGTATACGACGCATGCAAAGAAGGAATTGATCGTGATTAAATATATATAGCATGGTTTAGAGTGTGACATCACACGTGGCACGATTTTACTAGCATTTTGTAGTTTTGGGACATCATTTACAACAAATAACAAAAAGGAGAGGACAACCATAAGCTGTATAGCTTTCTGTCCAATTCCTATTTCAATTGTTGTACAATTGTTGTACATGATGGAAAATAAATATGTCCAACCAAATTACAAAAAAACAAAAAATAACATCAACTATATATGCGCATTTTAGATATTTTGGTCATGTTAGAATCCAAATAACATTTGTGTATGCGTAATTTATAGTTGAATAAAACAGCGTGTGTCGTTCTGAGCGTAGGAATTAACCACCTAGGCATACAGCCTGCGTGGCTAATTCCCACGCGTCAGAACTCCAAACCATGTTTTATTCGCCAATGCATAACTGAAAGACAAATATTATTTCATAAATATACCACCACCGTGAATAAGACACGCTATAAGCGACAAATACAACTTTACATGAACCTTTAAAACAACAAGCTTTAAGAACCTTCAAAACAACAAGATCTAGAAGAAAATCTGAAAAGTAGTGACCTTTGACGTTAATTGTTACGTTATCTTCATCCATTTGGCCGAGACGATCAAAGACGGTCAGTTTTAGCGTGTATTGACCCGCTTTCAGTCCATGCGCCGTAGCAATAGCCTGGTCAGCTCCATCAAGAGTTACACCATCGACATCTCCCGTGACAATCACCCACTCATAAAGAACAACTGCTTCGTCATCCGAAGACATTTCTCCGTTGACAGTGGCTGTGTCAGTAGGTGCCTGTATGTCGACATCTGGGCCGGCATTTGCAACGGGTGGAAAATCTTGGGCTGTAGGAGGTTAGTTGTTTTTTTACATTCAATACGGATATAATTAGATAATCTTAGGTACGAATACAATTATATTATCTTAGGTACAGGTGTATTATATATTGAAAGCACTGATTAGACAAATACGACGATAAGACCAAGGTGTGAGCATGTATGTCGCCATTCAATAAATAGTGAGAGTAGTTTTATAAATAAGATTCAAACATCTATACATTATCAGGAGATGGAACATCCAACGGTGCTGATTAATTGATTTGAAGTCAACGACCGCGACCACTTAGTCAGGAAAACGCCTGCACATATCAACTGGTAATCTAACTACAGCCTACATCGGCTCTGTCAAAGTCGGTTATGTCGAATTATCCGGTTATGTCGAAGTATCCGGTTATCTCGAAGTCGGATCAAAGTCCCGTTTTAGAAACTATCATTGTACATATATCTGGATCCGTTTATATCGAATTTCCTTAAGTCAATCATCGGTTATGTCGAAGTAATTTGTTCGGTACGGCGGAATTCGACATAACGGATGTACAATGTATATAAAATTGCACTCAAACAATAAATCAGGAAAAGGTTTATCAGCTTAACCTTTGTTTGGGGGGTTTAAAGTCGCACCAACACTCCAGGCACCCGGTTAGAACCACTGCCTTTCCACAATATGCTATGTGGTAAGCAGCCTATTCGCATCAGTGTTAGTTTATGCTTTAAATCATAGCATATATCAGTTTTAGATTAGATTAGCCTGGGAACAATCGTCCTAGTCAGTCATATAAATATATTTTTAACACCGCTATCATTAATTCCACGTTGCCTCTTCTTTCTCCCTCGTGACGATGGATTCCATCAGGAATGAGGTCTCGAGAGTGATTAATATAAGTTGTAAGAACTTGTGTCGCAATCGAGCTAAGATTAAAAACTAATGTGGCCGTATCGAGCTTCTGATAATATCAACTGTCATTTTGAAAGAAGTTTAAAAAAGGGGAAAAATCGACACACTGGAACCTAGGCTAGATTTAGATATTTATTTGACATACGGAAATACTCTCAGTATTTATTGAAAGACTTTTACATACAACATTAAATTCAACGTAGCTAAGTACAAAGCACCATTACCAATAGCATATTAATACGGACGAAACATCATGGACATATTATTAACATACAGAAAGAAGCACCACAACCAGCACACAAACATCGTAGCAATCTGACCTTGACCTCTATACGTATACACAGTGTTCAGCGTGGTGATACTGCGCAGTTACCTCTACCAATCCACCTGAACCCATATCGGTATACGATCGCAGACGACATGTACTCTACTTCCAATATCAAATTGTCTCGTCACATCGATCACTTTGAAAGCATATATGTATTCTCGGGTAGTTTATTACTTAGTAATGAGAGCACATGCAGTCTTACCTTTGACAGTTACTTGGACTTCGTCATCGTCACTCTGTCCATCCACATCAAACACCGTGAGAGCAAACACGTAAACCCCGGCATTAAGCCTGCTCAGCTCGAGGACAGCGTTGTCCTCTCCTTGCGTTACGATGTTTGTACTTCCGGATACCTGAATCCATTGATACATCACAACTTCTGCGTCGTCTGTTGAATTTCTACCGTCAAGCGTTACAAAATCGATTGGCATTTGGATACTGACGTCACTTCCGGCATTTGCAACTGGAGGCTCGTTCGGAGCTAAATATATATTAGATATACAAGTTTTGATACGGAAATGGTTACTCATATTACTGTTGTGACCATAAGGTAGACTAGCCATTGGAAAAATATGCTATCATCGTAACCCACTCAACACCAAGTAACTGACATGGACTGGTCCATGATATTTTTAGACTAATAAATTAATAAGAAAATTACATTTCGACCAGTTCATTTATCAAAATGGGTAATTTTGTCTAAAAATATTATTACTGGCAAATAGTGCAGATCCTGAATCTGGACCTACACATTTTGTAAGCCTATTTAAAGGTATGTCGAGTTGAACGGGTTAAACTATAAGTTGAACATGTATTTTCATGGTGTGTTTAGTAACTGAGGCATATGCCAATAATATACACATACATCTAACATTTGGTTCTTTGTAATAAATAAAAAGTTTATGAGCATTATTTATTCTACAACGATTTCGAAACTAGCTTTTAAATAGCAACTTAATGTATTAATCACTCTCTTGGCGCGGATGACAGCGTATATGTGGTCATTCGTGTGGGAGGAAACCGGAGTACCCTGGAGAAAATCCACATATACCTTCTGGCGATCCATCTAACATTCTTTCCATTCTGAAGTTCGAATCAGTTTGCATTGGTGACAAGCGAGTGCGCTAATCGGACAGCAATTCGGTTCTCTGTAATTATACCTTGATGTTGAATGATATTATTAACATTTATAAACGCTGAGAAAGAAGCTATCTGTATCCAATGTCACCATTTATTTCATAACAACGATTATTTACCACATGCTTCTGAGTCGGTGCCTCCAAATATTGTGTCAACGAGGCCACCGAGCTCGTCAAACTCTTTAACATTGAAGGTATTGTCTTCGGATGGTTCAGATGCCATTCCTTCCAATTCCCTTGTATCATCCAAGCCAATACCTAAATATAGCACACAACAATTGACACAAGAACATGGTAATAATGGAAACATGGTATCAAAGTCAATACACGAGATAACAAAGGACAATGTGGTACCCAGATTAATACACGTACTGTACAGTCTAAGTAATAGATATATGCTACATGCAGATGCATTGTTCGTGTATCGGCTCTATTTGTTTGAATTTTGGGGTTCAACCTCGCACCAACAGCTTAGGTAATATGGAAACTCTCCAGCTATTATTGGCCAACTAAGATACGATTTGTCTGTGAGCAAGCTTAATGTTCAGCCAAGAACAAGCTATGGTGAGTGTTTCAATCTAAAATGATATGATGCAAAGGAAGATGGAAAGTCAATGAATAGTTTAAATTACACCAAACAAATTATGTACAACATTAATAACTCATATCGTATTCTTTGGGATGAGACATTAAACCGATGTCTCGTGTCGGTGCTTTACGCCATTCACATAAAAGAACCAGATGAGACGCTGGAATGGGTCTCTATCTGTATCATTGCACTGTCCTCCACAATCTAAAAGGATTAATATCTTCAGGAGACGTCGCTCATATGTGCAACAGGTAACGATGATAAATAAATGGTAGAACACACAGTAAATGGAATACTAGAGTTTAAATATACACATACATACCAATAGCGTACACACGAATGCCTTTCGCTCTAGCCGCTTCCGCTTCCGGTATGGTTCGTCTGCCATTAATATTTGATATACCATCCGTGATCATGAACGCGATGTTATCAACGTCCGGTCTATCTCCGGTGGCTTGATTGAACAAAGTTTGATGCATGGCCTTAAGAGCATCGGCAGAGTTTGTGCTACCATAGATGTACGGTATCTTATCAATGGCGGCCTTAATCTCGTCACCTGTCTTGTACTGATTCAAATAGAACTGGATTTCAACCTCGGTGCTGTAAATTAACGCTGCTATACGAACGCTGCCACTGTCGACGTCAGCTTTATCTACAATGTCTTTTGCGAACGTGAGCATTTTCAGAAAATTCGGTTTCGTGACACTGGTAGAAGCATCAAGGATGATAACAACGTCAACCTTCGATAAACCACATTCTGTAAAAGATGTGCATGTAGCAAATAAATGAATGCTGAGTGTACATGTGTTATAGTTTATGCTATATAATGTCGAATAAGTATAGGCTATAAGCCGACAACGATCCAATATGTAAACTATTGGGCTGTGTGAAGCACGTACCGCCTCAGACAGTACAAATAGTATACATATTGGATCCGATTGAGGCTTACATCTTACTTCACACACACACACACACACACACGCACACGCACACGCACACGCACACGCACACGCACACGCACACACACACACCACACCACACCACACCACACCACACCACACCACACCACACCACACCACACCACACCACACCACACCACACCACACCACACCACACCACACCACACCACACCACACCACACCACACCACACCACACCACACCACACCACACCAAAGGAAGATGGAAAGTCAATGAATAGTTTAAATTACACCAAACAAATTATGTACAACATTAATAACTCATATCGTATTCTTTGGGATGAGACATTAAACCGATGTCTCGTGTCGGTGCTTTACGCCATTCACATAAAAGAACCAGATGAGACGCTGGAATGGGTCACACGAGAATGGTCCTACTGATATCATATGTATTCAATACACGTACCTGCTTTCGGTTGTGGAGCTGCTGTAGTTGCTGAAATAGAAAACAGAAATTGTATTCAAATGGTTCTATAATTTGCTGCTTACTGAATATGTCTAATTAATATTATGTACTATATATAATATGTCTAATTAATAGTATGTACTATATATAATATGTCTAATTAATATTATATACCATATATAATATGTCTAATTAATAGTATGTACACTATATAATATGTTTAATTAATATTATGTACCATACATAATATGTCTAATAATAGTATGTACCATAATTATATAATATGTCTAATTAATAGTATGTACTATATATAATATGTCTAATTAATATTATGTACCATATACTAATATGTCTAATTAATATTATGTACCATATATACCATGTCTAATTAATAGTATGTACCATATATAAATAGAGGATATAAGCCGAAAACAATCCAAAATGTAAATTATTGGACTGTCTGAGGCGCGTAGTGTCGACAACAGTACCAACAGTTTACATATTGTTTGAGGGTTATATCTTACTTAAAACACACACTTATATAACACGATCCTACATATTAAAATTGTTAATTTCGTACATGTACGCGTATGATTTAATATAATACTCTGGCCAATAATAATAATAATGGACTGCTAGTACAAAGGTATGACGTCACGACAGTGTTTTAAATATAAAGCATGACCAATTGCAATGCAGTTTTATAAATAAACAAGGATCAATGTAAATGTAGTACATGTTTATATGAATGCAGTATAAATAAATACCTATTATTATGAATTCAATATGGATAAAGATTGGCTAATTAGAAAGCAGTACATATAAATACAATAGCAATGCGAAATAACAGGTGTATTCAAGATTACCCAACGAAAGTATTATATTTTAGTCGCTTATACACGAAGACCTACAGTCAAACCTGTGTTAGTGGTAACCTCTATTAAGCAGCCAACCTGTATTAAGCAGCCAGTTAGATTCCCAATATGTTAGTTTACTATACATATGACCTCTATTAAGCAGCCAATTGTGCTATGCAGCCACTTTCAGTGATTCCCTTGGCTGGCTGCTTAAGACAGGTTTGACTGTATATAATTGAAAACTGATTTCCTCATACTATGATGGGATCATACACGTTATTAATAAGATATTACAGCTGTTCTGCTGTTACAGCTGTACATCTGCTTCCTTGTGAGAGGTATGTATGTTTAAAAACTATTTTGAAATATCATTTTTAGTCTAAATAAAATATATTTAGTCATTGGTATATAGTTTATGGTTTAGACATTTACTAAATGACGAAGGCACTATGACAGCTATAAATGATAGAAACATGATATTGCTGTTATAATGGATTGATGACGTTACGCTTACGTATAACTAAACAGGCAAATACATGAAGTGAAGAGTAGGGTCCAATATTAAAATATGTGTGAATAAATTTTAAGTCATCGAAGAGAATTGGTATGCAAACTATGTAAATAACATGCACATGTTCGGTTCAGAAGGAACATTTCGGTACATCTTTTACACGAAAGCTACTAATATGCATGCATACAATTTAATAAATACACACTCACACGTACATATAATAAGTAAACAAAGCAGTCAGGGCCATCGCTGGGGCTATTTTGATGATACGCACGGCCAAATATGCTTGCTTGTCGAGTGAGCATAGCGAGCGAGTACACTAGGGGGGGTGTCCGGGGGGAGATTTTTTGAAATGAGGAAGCAATTTCAATGCATTTTGTAACATACAATTGTAGGACTAAAGTTCTTACGACAATCGGTATAAAGTAAGGCTAGATGTATACTATACATGATCTATCGCTCTAATAAATTAAACAAGTACGTAAAATAGCACAAACTAAATTTCGAAATACACCATATTTGCAATGGGCTCAATTATTCCACCACTCCCACACATTACGGCGTCTATGTACCCCCGCCCCCGCCCCCCGGTTTTAATGCATTTTTGGAGTTTTCATTTTCTGAGACCAATGATACGCACGTGCGTACTTGCGTATGCCCAGCGACGGGCCTGGCAGTATAGTGATGTTCAATACATTAGCATCACACATGCAAGCAGAAGCGAGCAATTGCATTGAATTATTAAAATAGCATCAACAAGTAAACACATTTATATCTTTGTCAATCAATACGTTATACAAACGTCATATTGTGCATACGAGTGTATTAATTACACGCTATTCCCAGTTAGAAATAATCCATGACTTTGAAAATGAATATCGGCGAATTGAGGAAATGTGGTCTTAATAAACAGTTTGACTGTAGTATCTTTCAATTAATTAAATTACATTTACTATTTTATTAAGTGGAATTTTTTATTTGACATGTAAAATATATTTTAAAAGCTATGCATATATCAATTGGCTTACATTAATAGGACAACACCATACTTCTGAATCTACAAACTTGAATGTATTAACTTCAGGCCAGCGTCTGTACGGAAATTATACAAGAGTCACAATATAAGTATAAATACTTACCGAGTCAGATAACTAAAATCGTGTTAGCATAAGACAGACGGAGAGAGAGAGAGAGAGAGAGCGCGCCACGATAATGATGACAATACGAAAGACAGCGTTCGTTAATGTTGAAAACGAAATGGAACAAACGAAATATAAATGAAACACCAATACTATAGCTATGTGTGCTTTCACATTTACCTGGACATATTGATATAAATAAACTTTCAGACAAATCTTCGAGCTCTTCGAACGTCCGGACAGCAAAACTATTCTCTGAAGCAGGTTCCGATGCTATTGCGTCTAGTTCATGTGTATCAGTAAGGCCAATACCAATGGCATAGATATGTATTCCTTCCGAATGCGTTCGCCTGGCTTCGGGTATTGTTTTTTGAGAGTTAATATTCGATATCCCGTCCGTAAGTAGCATGATCACATTGTCTACCCCAAGTCTATCCCCTTTGCTTTTTGTAAACATACGTCGCGCGGCCCTTATCGCATCAGCAGTATTTGTGCTTCCGGGAATGAAAGCGATTTCATCAATAGCGTCAAATATTCGGCTTTTGCTGAGATAAGTATTTAGATTGAATTGGACTTCTGCTTCAGTGCTATATGAAACAACACCCACACGAACGTTTCCGCCGTCGACATCAGCACCTTCTAACATATCTTTACAAAACTGAAGCATTCTGACAAAGTTTCTTTCGGTCGCACTAGTGGACGAATCCAGAATGAAGATAAGGTCAGTTTGGGCAAATCCACAAGCAGGTTTTTCATCTGCTAGAGTATATATTTAAATGGAAATAAAAGACATATTTAGATGACTGAAATAGACTGCGTTACAAGTCATACTAACAAAACAAGTGAATGTAAGTGACTCACATGTTGCTCGTGAGTTTGCAGCTTTGCTGTATAGCAGCTACTCTTACATTATTAATGGCAGCCAGAATAGGTCTGGGGTCTTACAACTTTAATCGTTCGCACTAGCCTGGGTGCCAGTCTGCCGATGTTTCACTTTTCAACTTCTGGGAAAATGACATATGATCAGAAACTCAATAAGGCCCAATTAATAGTCTTGGTGTTAACATATATTTATTTGACTGACCAGGCAAAATATATCGACGCCTGTTCCCAGGCTACGTTCGCACCTACTAGTTCGAAATACGGTAATCAGCCATAAAGAATGCAACATTTCTGCGGTGGGATCCAGCTTGCTTAATGGTGATATATTTACATCGAAATTGCATTTCCTTCTGTGAATGTATGAGTCCTAATTGTATGCATTTTCGTATGAGGATTCCCAACTAATGATATACATCCGGCCTCTACACACTTAAAAACACGCCCAATGTAGTTCATAGCCCTATGGAAACTATTATCCCGCGATTCATTCCTTATTTAAAATAGCGCCAACAGTTTAGTTCATATGGCAACTCTCCAGCTATTATGGGTGGAGGAAGACCATGTCTGAATCTAGAGTGGTGAGGGGCAAGTAATGTGAGGTCAAGAAACTGAACACTCCGGTCACGGAGACCAATGGTCTAGTTTAAAGCGTCTAACCTGCATTGAGAGCGTTCTTGTTATTTGTTTGTAACTGTTTCAATAACTACCACGTGAAGCAGAAAGCTAAAGCATTATAAACAAGCGCAGGTCCGTAGCCACACTGAGGCAAATGAGGCACTCGTCCAGGTTAGAATTTGGCAAGTAACGACATGTATATAGGAAAACTGATAAGACTGCCTTCAGCATGCACAGACAAGCATATACACAAATATAATTCGGGGGAGGGGTCGCCTCGGTTATTTTCAGATTCTGGCTACGGCACTGAAGCGGTTTACAACATCATTATGTCATTGCAAGAGTTATAAGCATACATATTGTGTTGCATGTAGCACATACATGTACATGTTAGCCATGGGGCATAAGCATATAAGCAATGAATGAATAGAAGCAAAGGGCATTACACATGCTGCATTTGCTCTCACACATCTTAGTATGAGAGATGTTCAACTTAGAACCAAACACTTCTTTTAAAACTGCAACTTTAGATACTACATAGTTCCCATATGACATCACCATTCTAATGTGTGTTGTGTTTTATGTTTATTTATCGTCGCTACCGGTTGCCCATATGAGCGACGCCTCTTGTAGAGATTAGTCATGTTAGATTTTTGGAGGATAGTGCAATGATACAGAGAGAGATCCATTCCAGAGTCTCCTCTGGTTCTTTTACGTGCACGGTGTAAAGTACCGACACGAGACCTCGGTTTAACGTCCCATCTGAAAGACTGTTAATTTTATTAGGGTCAGACGGGGGATCGAACCTGCGATCCCTGGATTAGCAGTCCCACCCTTCTAAATGTTTCATTATAAAATATATATTCTCAATCCCATCACAATGTTTCATGTGTATACCTTGTTGGAAAGCTATAACTGGATATAGTTTTGGTATCTTTCGGCAAATTTCCGCATAACTAACCACTAACGAATATTGGGCCGGCATACAATATGTTCAACTGTGAAAATAGATTTTCAGAAATTAGTGTATGTTAGGTTCTTGTATGTTCCATTAATGCCAAACCCCTTGCGGGGCGTAGACATGTTTTCCTGGGCAAGCTTAGCCGACCTAAGTGATTAACCAGTACTAAGCAATGTGTGCGAGGTGCATTGCTCAATGACACTACATACGTGGCTTGACCGAGTATCGAACCCGGAACGATCGATTCCAGATCAGACACTCTACCACTAGACTAAGTCTTGACAAAAGGCTCGCGTAAGAGCAAACTTCCAAAGCTTGTTTCATAAACAAATATGTAGGTGTATGGAAACATAAACGGTAACAGATAGAGATAGGTGTTGGCAATATCTGCTAAACGGAAGGACACATTGTGGTAATCTTCTTTTTCATTAATTTCTAGTGTTATGTCATCGGTTGAACATCTCTCAGTTTTCACGATATCATCATCATCATTATCAGATATTACAGAACTCTTTATATAGTATATTGACAAAGAACACACAATATGCATGGCAGCAAGCACAGTGACCAAGTAAAAGAATCACTGTACCTCTAAAAGTGTATCTATTTATACAAAGAAGTAACAGTGTATGAATTGTGATTTGAAAGTAGGTCAGGTGTGTCGTAACCTATTCAATCTGCGGTTGCTAACTGTGGTGAGCATTTAAGCATCATTTAGCTGTCGCGGACTCTTCCCACTTTACTCATTCAGTTGTCGATTGCTTTTGTATGGTAACAATGATCTAGAACTAAAGCGTATTTTGGTATAACGGGATTTTAATAGCAAACGTGTGGGTTCAATGGCATCACGCATTTTCTAAATGTGGTATTTTGGTATACCGGGACAGCAAACGTGCGGGTTCAATGGCATCACGCATTATCTAAATGAGGTATTTTGGTATACCGGGACAGCAAACGTGCGGGTTCAATGGCATCACACATTTTCTAAATGTGGTATTTTGGTATACCGGGACAGCAAACGTGCGGGTTCAATGGCATCACGCATTTTCTAAATGAGGTATTTTGGTATACCGGGACAGCAAACGTGCGGGTTCAATGGCATCACACATTTTCTAAATGTGGTATTTTGGTATACTGGGACAGCAAACGTGCGGGTTCAATGGCATCACACATTTTCTAAATGAGGCTTTGGGATTGGTCAAGATATATAGCATAAAGTAGAATGCAAAATATGATAGCAAAATCATACAACTTCAAACTATGCATGGCAAGAAGTCACTTACTGGTTACAATAACTGGCTTTCCTGAAGTAAAATGTCATAAATATATTTATATACCATCACCACTGTTAGAATACATAATTACCATTAGTAAGTGATTGTGGACGCCGGATACGTCCACGTAGCATTGTTGTTGGATCGGCACATTAACCCATTTGATTCTGGATACCGTTCAAACAGTATTTGCAAAGAGAGCCAATTATAATCCGCCATGGAAACGTGTCGTCTGATCAGGCTCTAAGCTGTTTGCTATTCAGTTGATCTTGCTAAGACACTTGGCTATGTAGCAAACAACATAGATCCTGATCATCACGCAGCGTCACGCTGCGGCTGATCTGGATCTATGTTGTTTGCAAAATCCTTTAAATGTATCCAGAATGAAATGGGTTAAATCATAGTTTCAACCAGAAACAATTGTTTGTTTTGGAGGTTTAAAGTCCGAACAACATTTTAGGTCATATGGCAATCTCCAGATACTATTGGTGGAAGATCCTGGTGTCATTACAAGCAGTATTTCAGACACGGACGGGCAAACGGATATACTGTTCCAATATTCGAATATTTGGAAACAACTATTATATTGTCCTCAAAAATGTCACCCGCTCAGTCACACGTTTGGAAATGTTTCAATCGCTCTGAGAATAAGAAAACTGCTGGGCGTAATCTATGCAAATTGGATTTCAGATATTCGGGTACAATAGCAATCTGAAAAATCATTTGAAGAAGATGATATTTACGCGTAAAACAGAAATTAGTTTAGTTTGGCAATTTTTATGAGTTTGTCATGAGTGATTTTGAGATTTTGATAGAATTCTATCAAATATTCGAATATTGGAATACCTTCCCGACAGAATATCCGAATAGTTTAATCGCTATTCGCTGCCATCCCTAGCATTAACTTAGATAAGAACAATTGTTTATTTTCAAGAATGGTACATAACACAGGAATAGTTACAACAGCACAGTTAGGATTGGGGGAAAAGTTACATAATAACTTATTCGAATCCCTTTCCGTATGTCCGTACAGTGGCGATACCCAGTTAAAATGTATAGGCTCATTTTTGGTGTAGCTGGAGAATACACGTATTCAATTAGGATCCCTTAATTTGTATGTAAGTTTTATTTAACGTCGCTACCGATTGCCCATTTGAGCGACGGTCAGTTTACCTAAAACACCTTTCCTGGCCAGGCTCAAATGGTTAATTAGTACTTGGTGCACCAAACTCAGTAAGAAACTGCCAACTGTTTTATATAAAGAGACACGGTCAATCAGGATCATGTCTAGACTGTGTGCAAATAAAACCGGTTTAATACACACCTAGGTCAATGGCACAACAATGACTATTACAATCAAACCTGTTTTAGTGGTTGCCTCTATTAAGCAGCTAACATGTATTAAGCAACCGGTTTCCAGATTCCCCAATATGTTGTTTTATTTTACATTTGACCTCTAGTAAGCAGCCAATCTGTATTAAGCAGTCAATATGTTGTTTTATTATACATTTGACATCTATTAAACAGCCAATCTGTATTAAGCAGTCAATATGTTGTTTTATTATACATTTGACCTCTATTAAGCAGCCGCCTGTGATAAGCTGCAACTTTCTGTGATTCCCGTCACTGGATGCATAAGAGAAGTTTGACTGTACTTTTAGTGGCGTCTCCCCGATTATCCAGGAACGACGAGAAATCAACGTTCCGAAAAGAAAAATGTTGCTTTTTGTCATGGCGTCTATTCCAATGCATCAACGCTACATGTTACATATCCGACGTCTCCTATTATTATCTCCTAACATTATATGGTACATGTGTAATTCAACTTCTAACTCACAATCACTCAATTTGCTACTGTCAATTTCAAATGTATACACACTGTTTCCGTGGTCTAAAGTTTGTAGTAAATGTAATCATATATTTATACAAACGTCAACAGTTTGCAACTATATCAATAAATTATATGGACTGGTGAAAAATTAGAAATTGAACAAAACACATACTTGGTAAAGTTGACTCACTTTGTAATTAAATTACAACGTTTGTCAAATTGATTCAATTACATTATTTAATAATTCCTATGCCAATGGTGTGGCAAATGGGTACATATTAGGTAATGTATAGCGTCCGTAGAATCGAGTATCCGGCGGTATACGGATCCGAATAATAGGTTTTCGTACACACAATATACAGTCTACATCCTTATGTCAAAGTCGGTTATATCGAATTATCCGGTTATCTCGAAGTCGGATCAAAGTTACGTTTCAGACACTATCATCTTACATATAACTGGATCTGTTTATATCGAACTTCGTTAAGTCAAATTTCGGTTATGTCGAAGTATTTTGTTCGGTCCGACGGAATTCGACATAACGGGTGTAGATTGTATTCGGATATACTGGTTTGTACCCTCCACTATTTACAGCACAACCATTATACACAGTGAAAGTTAGCACTTTTTAATGCTTCGTATGAATATAGCTTAAACAAAACATTATTAAAAAATATACAGAATACAATCTCAAATCAATGAAAACAATTCATATTTTAATCTCAGTATTCCAGGATTTATAAGTATGTTTGTTTGAAGTCTAAAACAGTATGCCTTCCCGAAGGATTTATACGAAGTCATGATAGCGTAGTAGTAGCACGTTCGCTTCAGGTGCGATACAAATTGTGCCCCGACGAACGACTTATCGCCAGTTGAGGATTGCCCCCTGACGACCGACTGGTCGCCGATTGAGGATTGACCCCCGACGAACGACTGGTCGCCAGTTGAGGATTGACTCCCCGACGAACGACTGATCGCCAGTTAAGGATTGACCTCCGACGAACGACTGGTCGCCAGTTGAGGATTGACCCCCCGACGAATGACTGATGGCCAGTTGAGGATTGACCCCCGACGAATGACTGGTCGCCAGTTGAGGATTGACCCCCCGACGAATGACTGGTCGCCAGTTGAGGATTGACCCCCGACGAATGACTGGTCGCCAGTTGAGGATTGACCCCCCGACGAATGACTGGTCGCCAGTTGACGATTGACTCCCCGACGAGAATACTACACGTCTTTGGAGATAAACAAAGATCATTAAGGAAATAAAACTGTGTATGAAAAAAAGTTATGATACAAAACAACAATATACTGTTTTGTACAAAGAGGATTATATGGATATTATATAATATATGGATTTTGTTTATGCATTCGAATACTTCTTGAACTATCTTACCACAATCCGTGGAGCCATCACCGCCTCCGAATATGGTAGCAGACAATCCGACGAGCTCATCAAATTCGTGTACGTTGTAGCTATATTGATCCGTCGGTGTGCTGGCTATTCCATCAACCTCACGTGTATCCGTCAAACCAATACCTTCAAGATAAAACGGTTTTGTATGAATTACATTTAATAGTAAATAGATCAAAATACATATTTGTAAATTGTTATAATTTATGAAAAATGACTAAATATAAAATAATATAACTTAAACATAACTAATTAAATGACCGATTAAATTACATGACTGTCGTATGATGGTATACTGGTTTATATTCTTTTTTCTCAGTTTCAGACACCATTCCTATAGCCTCATTTATGAGATGATAAGGTGGTTGACAAATCGGACAGTATCAATGTCGACAAAGCGGAGTGTATCAATGTCGACAAAGCTGAGTGTATCAGTGTCGACAAAGCAGACAGTATCAATGTCGACAAATCGGATAGTATCAATGTCGACAAATCGGACAGTATCATATGTCCAAAATAAGATTATTTAAGTTTCAAGTACATTAACAATGTTAAAAATGGTGGATTCCTTTACAGAAACACGTGCGTAGTGCCTATGTTTGGTAGGAAGTACAATTCCAACAAGAACTCTTCTTAGAAATTGTGACAGTAAATTGGAACAAGAATATGACTTATACAAATTGGAAACATATCCCTATCCCATTGTGACCGGAAGAAGCGAAATCAGGCTAGATAGATTTCTTTATTTATAGAGGGTGACCTAATTAGTTTTGAACTAATCCTCCTTAGGGCCCTCTTCAATTTGTTAACACTATAGAATAAATGTACATACATAATAATTATAACATAGTTACGCCGTACAATATACATGCATAATGTTGTACAATGTAACTTAAACAACAGCCTAAATAAATCAGGTACTTTGATAGAAATACAAAACGACATAAGCATATTGATTTACAATCATTATATATATATAACTGTCTAGTGTCTACCGATTAAAACGTTGTATCCATACTTTACATTTTGTCTTGAATATATTTAAAGATCTGGACGTCTTAATTTCAAATGGTAGACAATTCCATATCTTTGGACCAGAGTATTCTAATGATTTCTTATACATTTCACATCTAGGTCTTGGAATATAGAGATCCATATTTGAAACATTTCTGTGAATGTAAAATTGTGAAAAGACGAAATCTGTCAAATTAGTGAAAAAGAAAGACGCTTCCCCATAAAAAAGTGAATTCTGAACAGATTAGACCAAACATGACTATACTTATTGTTCGAGGTTTGACAAAAAAACGGGAAATCCTATTCAAATAGGAGGATTCACAGTACCGCCGAAAGATCATTTGTTTCTTGTTCGATCGGTTTTACGACTGTAACAGCACCATTTTTGGCAATATCCCCGGCGGCAGCTGATCTAACAACACCTTTCCTAGGCAGGCTCCAGTACTTGGTGCACTAACATCCGTAAGAAACTTCGAACTGTTTCATATTAATGAGACATGACCTGATCAGGCTCGAACTCGTGACCATGAGTGATGATAGTTTACAGTGGTATTCATGTCAGCGACCTTAACCACTCGACCACGGACGCGGACCCGAAACATAGTGTTTTCTACGAGTACGTGCGACACCTTGTTTTCAAAGTCAGATTCTGGTATAGTGAAAAATGCATTTAGTATAATGTAGCCTGGGAACAGGCGTTGATATATTTTCCTGGTCCGTCATATAAATATATTGTAATACCGAGATCATTAATTGGACCGAATTAAGTTTCTGATAATTTTTCCAGAAAGTAAATTGGTGAACAAATAGACAGACTGGAACCCAGGCTAAGTATACTGGTAAAGGCTCGATCCTCTGACGGGGAAGTATGCGAGATGGTACGGTGGTCGCCAGATCTGACATGTGGGTTTTCTCCCACACAAATGACCACATAATTATACGCTTTCATCGGCGCCAACGAGAGTGATTAATATAAGTTGTTAGAACTTGCTTCGAAATCGTTATAAAATAAATAAAGTTGAAACTAAAGGCATTACCTATTGCATATATTACAATTCCTTTTTTCCTTGCTGTAACTGCTTCTGGAATGGTCCTTCTTGAGTTGATATTAGATATACCGTCTGTTAAGATGACACCAACATTATCGACACCAGCACGATCTCCATTGGATGACGTAAACATGACCTCATGCATGGTTTCGAGTGAATCGGCTGTGTTCGTGCTCCCGTATATGTATGGAATTCGATCAATGGCGGCTTTGATATCATCAGTTGTCTTATACTTGTTCAGATGGAACTGGATTTCTACTTCAGTGCTATAAATGAGCACACCTACACGGACACTTCCCGAGTCAACATCGGCGTAGTCCACTAGATCTTTGCAGAATTCACGCATTTTCTGGAAATTGCTTTCTGTTACACTTGTGGATGCGTCGATTATGATGACAAGGTCAACTGTAGACAGTCCACATGCTGCAAAATGTATTAATGTTCATATGTATTACAAATCAACAAGGTCAACTACAGACAGTACACATGCTGCACAATGTATTAATGTTCACATGTATTACAAATCAACAAGGTCAACTACAGACAGTACACGTGCTGCAAATGTATTAATGTTCACATGTATTATAAATCAACAAGGTCGACTGCAGACAGTACACGTGCTGCAAAATGTATTAATATTCATATGTATTACAAATCAACAAGGTCAACTGTAGACAGTCCACATGCTGCAAAATGTATTAATGTTCATATGTATTACAAATCAACAAGGTCAACTACAGACAGTACACATGCTGCAAAATGTATTAATGTTCACATGTATTATAAATCAACAAGGTCGACTGCAGACAGTACACGTGCTGCAAAATGTATTAATATTCATATGTATTACAAATCAACAAGGTCAACTGCAGACAGTACACATGCTGCAAAATGTATTATTGTTAATATGTATTACAGATCATCTATGTTAGCTAACATCAATCAAACCATTGTATACTTAGCCTCAACGAATCGGTACTAAGTTTTAAAGTCTGATAGCGCAGTGGATGCGCGTTCGCTTCAGGTGCGAAACGTCCGGAGTTCGAGCCCTGCTGGAGCTGTTACGATTAGGCAAGGCATTTAAATTCCACGTTGTCTCTACTTTCTCCCTCGTGGCGATGGATTTCACCAGGAATGAGGTCTCGAGAGTGATTGATATAAGTTGTAAGAACTTGTATTGCAATCGAGCTAAAATACAATTGTATAAACTAAGTTTTAAAGTCTCTTAATGTGTTTTTTTCTTCAAATAAAAAATTAATACTATAATTCATAAGTGTTAACTTTCATAAACCACCATTTACAGACCTATTGATAATGTACTTAAGAAATGCTCATAAAGGTAGATAACTTACACATGGTAATTTCACAAAAGAAGGTTTGTTTGTGGCCATATTTTCGAAATGTTACTTTTTACTATAATCTTTTATTATTCAAAAATAACATTCAATGTAAACGCGTTTTGGGGATTTAAAGTTATAAAAGTGTGTGTGTGTGTGTTTGTTTATTATAGTGTCACCCCTATTTAAAGGGCAATGCATTTCAGACTTATGGGACACATTTTTATGCACATCAGTACTTCCCGTATCCTATGCTTGTATGCCAGGCGCCAGGCTGGTAAGCAATCGGTAACCATTATTCAACTAGCTGGCAGCTCACCAACCAGCCATATCAGAACGAACTCCTGACGAGATTCGAACCTTCGACCTCCCGCTCCGTAGGCGGACGCCTTAACCACTAGCTGTTGCCATCACTATGGTTATGTGTCTTAATTTGAACAAGACCCACACAACTTGCTACATAGATAGATTTTATTGAACAAAAGGTCATAAACCCATGAGTCCATGGTACATGTATGCATTTATACATACAACAGTTGTTTAATAATAAACAATTACATTAATAGTTGTTGATCATTATAAATACATCTCATTTATCTGTACGTCAATGGTGGTTTATAAATACATCTCATTTATCTGTACGTCAATGGTGGTTTATAAATACATCTCATTTATCTGTACGTCAATGGTGGTTTATAAATACATCTCATTTATCTGTATGTCAATGGTGGTTTATAAATACATCTCATTTATCTGTACGTCAATGGTGGTTTATAAATACATCTCATTTATCTGTACGTCAATGGTGGTTTATAAATACATCTCATTTATCTGCATGTCAATGGTGGTTTATAAATACATCTCATTTATCTGCATGTCAATGGTGGTTTATAAATACATCTCATTTATCTGTATGTCAATGGTGGTTTATAAATACATCTCATTTATCTGCATGTCAATGGTGGTTTATAAATACATCTCATTTATCTGTATGTCAATGGTGGTTTATAAATACATCTCATTTATCTGTATGTCAATGGTGGTTTATAAATACATCTCATGTATCTGTATGTCAATGGTGGTTTATAAATACATCTCATTTATCTGTATGTCAATGGTGGTTTATAAATACATCTCATGTATCTGTATGTCAATGGTGGTTTATAAATACATCTCATTTATCTGTATGTCAATGGTGGTTTATAAATACATCTCATGTATCTGTATGCAATGGTGGTTTATAAATACATCTCATTTATCTGTATTCAATGGTGGTTTATAAATACATCTCATTTATCTGTATGTCAATGGTGGTTTATAAATACATCTCATGTATCTGTATGTCAATGGTGGTTTATAAATACATCTCATGTATCTGTATGTCAATGGTGGTTTATAAATACATCTCATGTATCTGTATGCAATGGTGGTTTATAAATACATCTCATGTATCTGTATGACAATGGTGGTTTATAAATACATCTCATGTATCTGTATGTCAATGGTGGTTTATAAATACATCTCATTTATCTGTATGCAATGGTGGTTTATAAATACATCTCATGTATCTGTATGACATGGTGGTTTATAAATACATCTCATTATCTGTATGTCAATGGTGGTTTATAAATACATCTCATTATCTGTATGTCAATGGTGGTTTATAAATACATCTCATGTATCTGTATGTCAATGGTGGTTTATAAATACATCTCATGTATCTGTATGTCAATGGTGGTTTATAAATACATCTCATGTATCTGTATGTCAATGGGGTTATAATCATCTATGTATCGTATGTAGGTGGTTTATAAATACATCTCATGTATCTGTATGTCAATGGTGGTTTATAAATACATCTCATGTATCTGTATGTCAATGGTGGTTTATAAATACATCTCATGTATCTGTATGTCAATGGTGGTTTATAAATACATCTCATGTATCTGTATGTCAATGGTGGTTTATAAATACATCTCATGTATCTGTATGTCAATGGTGGTTTATAAATACATCTCATGTATCTGTATGTCAATGGTGGTTTATAAATACATCTCATGTATCTGTATGCAATGGTGGTTTATAAATACATCTCATGTATCTGTATGACAATGGTGGTTTATAAATACATCTCATGTATCTGTATGTCAATGGTGGTTTATAAATACATCTCATGTATCTGTATGCAATGGTGGTTTATAAATACATCTCATGTATCTGTATGACAATGGTGGTTTATAAATACATCTCATGTATCTGTATGTCAATGGTGGTTTATAAATACATCTCATGTATCTGTATGTCAATGGTGGTTTATAAATACATCTCGTGTATCTGTATGCAATGGTGGTTTATAAATACATCTCATGTATCTGTATGTCAATGGTGGTTTATAAATACATCTCATGTATCTGTATGTCAATGGTGGTTTATAAATACATCTCATGTATCTGTATGACAATGGTGGTTTATAAATACATCTCATGTATCTGTATGTCAATGGTGGTTTATAAATACATCTCATGTATCTGTATGACAATGGTGGTTTATAAATACATCTCATGTATCTGTATGTTTATGGTGGTTTATAAATACATCTCATGTATCTGTCTGTCAATGGTGGTTTATAAATACATCTCATATATCTGTACGTCAATGGTGGTTTATAAATACATCTCATGTATCTGTATGACAATGGTGGTTTATAAATACATCTCATTTATCTGTATGACAATGGTGGTTTATAAATACATCTCATGTATCTGTACGTCAATGGTGGTTTATAAATACATCTCATGTATCTGTATGTCAATGGTGGTTTATAAATACATCTCATGTATCTGTATGTCAATGGTGGTTTATAAATACATCTCATGTATCTGTATGCAATGGTGGTTTATAGTATCACGCTTAATCAGCATCAAAGGAAATGCATGTACAAATTCTTACAACATCTTCAACTGTGCAGTATTCCAAATTGCATAAACATGAAGCTATCTCATCAAGGTTTTAACAATTTATGAACAGTTCAGAAATACATAGTATTAAATGATAATCATTACGAGGAGAAAAGTAATGATTAATAATAAATGTGAATTCTTATTTCAAAAGCTTTATAGACAAAAGTAGATAACTTATTCAGTGTATTAACATTGTCTGTTGCTATTAGTTCAATAAATTTGGGAATGTTTGGATTCTTCCATAAATGTTTGTCGATATATTTCTTTCTGATGTCATTATAATTCTTACATTCTAATATAAAATGGAATTCGTCTTCACTTGAGTTACATAATAGGCACTTTCTTTCTTTCACATATATATAACACATCGCTACCGGTTGCCCATATGAGCGACGCCTCCTGAAGAGATTAATCATTTCAGATTTTGGAGGATAGTGCAATGATACAGGCAGAGACACATTCCAGAGTCTCCTCTGGTTCTTTTACATGCACGATGTAAAGCACTAACACGAGACCTCGGTTTAATGTCCCATCTGAAAGACTGTTAATTTTATTAGGGTCAGAAGGGGGATCAAACCTGCGATCCCTGGATTACCAGTGCAGCATGTGACCACTGGACTACAGATCCATCTGTGTTCTGTTTACCTGCATATTAATTTCTTGAGCCTTATTAAATCTCAAGACAATCCGTACGCCAAGTTGATCCGTACGCCGTAATAAATAGTCCATGTTAATCACACAACTACATGCACATAATCAATACAATGCATTTAATAATTTTTTTCCACTAGTGGATATTTAGCATTTTATTGATTTAGATAGTCGATATTCAAAAATAAAGCATGAACACAAACTAAATGTCAAATGTGTCAAAAGCATGCATTCATGCCACGACCAATCAGAATCCTTCCAGGTTTTATTACACGTGTGTACAAGACAATATGTAATGGCTGTATTAAATTGAATACAAGCAATGTTGTGTGATAAATATAAATTATACTCACTCGGCTGTGGTGGCTTCGTTGGCTCAACTGCAACTGTATAAAGAAACCATGCAATTATAAATAAATGATAAATTGTATTTATGCAAACAATGTGTTACAATAACAACTTAGACTAACCGGCTATTATTGGCGGAGGAAGACCCGACTGCCCCATACGAGTAGTATTTCAGACACGACGTGCACCCGAAAGGCACTTCCTCACAAGAAAGAATTTTACACCCTCGAATCGAACATTCAACGGTGAGGGATTATCAGTATAATAGAGTTTATCAGTATAATAGGGCTTATCAGTGTAATAGGGTTTATCAGTATAATATGGTTTATCAGTATAATAGGGTGTATCAGTATAATAGAGTTTATCAGTATAATATGGTTTATCAGTGTAATAGGGTTTATCAGTATAATAGGGTTATCAGTATAATAGGGTTATCAGTATAATAGAGTGTATCAGTATAATAGTGTTTATCAGTATAATAGAGTTTATCAGTATAATATAGTTTATCAGTATAATAGGGTTTATCATTATAATAGAGTTTATCAGTATAATAGGGTTTATCAGTATAATAGTGTGTATCAGTGTAATATGGTTTATCAGTATAATAGGGTGTATCAGTATAATAGAGTTTATAAGTATAATAGGGTTTATCAGTATAATAGGGTTTATCAGTATAATAGGGTTTATAAGTATAATAGGGTGTATCAGTATAATAGGGTTTATAAGTATAATAGGGTTTATCAGTATAATAGGGTTTATCAGTATAATAGGGTTTATCAGTATAATAGTGTGTATCAGTATAATAGTGTTTATCAGTATAATATGGTTTATCAGTATAATAGGGTGTATCAGTATAATAGAGTTTATAAGTATAATAGGGTTTATCAGTATAATAGGGTTTATCAGTATAATAGGGTTTATAAGTATAATAGGGTGTATCAGTATAATAGGGTTTATAAGTATAATAGGGTTTATCAGTATAATAGGGTTTATCAGTATAATAGGGTTTATCAGTATAATAGTGTGTATCAGTATAATAGTGTTTATCAGTATAATATGGTTTATCAGTATAATAGGGTGTATCAGTATAATAGAGTTTATAAGTATAATAGGGTTTATCAGTATAATAGGGTTTATCAGTATAATAGGGTTTATAAGTATAATAGGGTGTATCAGTATAATAGGGTTTAT
>CM026392.1:12896223-12988599 GCA_014843695.1 Archivesica marissinica | reverse complement strand
ATCAGTATAATAGTGTTTATCAGTATAATATAGTTTATCAGTATAATAGTGTTTATCAGTATAATAGTGTTTATCAGTATAATAGAGTTTATAAGTATAATAGTGTGTATCAGTATAATAGTGTTTATCAGTATAATATAGTTTATCAGTATAATAGAGTTTATCAGTATAATATAGTTTATCAGTATAATAGTGTTTATCAGTATAATATAGTTTATCAGTATAATAGTGTGTATCAGTATACTAGTGTTTATCAGTATAATAGTGTTTATCAGTATAATAGTGTTTATCAGTATAATATAGTTTATCAGTATAATAGTGTTTATCAGTATAATAGTGTTTATCAGTATAATAGAGTTTATAAGTATAATAGTGTGTATCAGTATAATAGTGTTTATCAGTATAATATAGTTTATCAGTATAATAGAGTTTATCAGTATAATATAGTTTATCAGTATAATAGTGTTTATCAGTATAATATAGTTTATCAGTATAATAGTGTGTATCAGTATACTAGTGTTTATCAGTATAATAGTGTTTATCAGTATAATAGTGTTTATCAGTATAATATAGTTTATCAGTATAATAGTGTTTATCAGTATAATAGTGTTTATCAGTATAATAGAGTTTATAAGTATAATAGTGTGTATCAGTATAATAGTGTTTATAAGTATAATAGTGTTTATCAGTATAATATAGTTTATCAGTATAATAGAGTTTATCAGTATAATGGTGTTTATCAGTATAATATAGTTTATCAGTATAATAGAGTTTATCAGTATAATATAGTTATCAGTATAATAGTGTTTATCAGTATACTATGGTTTATCAGTATAATATGGTTTATCAGTATAAGTGTGTTTATCAGTATAATAGGGTTTATCAGTATACTAGTGTTTATCAGTATAATAGTGTTTATCAGTATAATAGTGTTTATCAGTATAATAGAGTTTATCAGTATAATAATGTTTATCAGTATCCTAGTGTTTATCAGTATAATAGTGTTTATCAGTATACTAATGTTTATCAGTATAATAGTGTTATCAGTATAATAGGTTTTATCAGTATAGTAGTGTTTTAGCCTTTGAAGAATATTATCGATCGGCAAGTTTGAGCATTTAAGCAAGCACTAACCTGGACATAACGTGGAGAAGATCTTCTGATCAAGACCTTTCAATTCCTCAAAGCTCTGTACACTGAATACATTATCCCTAGCTGGTACTGTAGCGATACCATTTAACTCTCTCGTCTCCGTGATACCGATACCAACAGCATATATATGGATGTTGGCTGCTCTGGCCGCCTGCAATAAGAAAGTTGGACATGTACTAAATAAAGCGTTCGCTTCAGGATCGAAAGCCCCGGAGTTAGAGTCATGCTGGAGCCGTTATGAGTGTGCCCTTAGGAGGCAAGGCACTTAAATACCACATTGCCTCTCTCTCTCTGTACTAAATAATTCACTTTTCTTAATGTAAAGTTATGTTAGCTCGATTACGAATACGAGTTTTAACAATGATAGATTAATCACTCTAGAGACCTCAGTCCTGGTGGAATCCATGCCCCCGAGGGAGAGAGAAGAGGCAATATGGACGTACAAGTCTTGCCAATGGGTGCCACAACCGTGGTTCTGGTGGGACTCGAGCTCACAACATCAGGGTCAAAGGGCGGACATCGTATACATTACACCACGGCAACTCTCACGTACAGGGCGGACATCGTATACATTACACCACGGCAACTCTCACGTACAGGGCGGACATCGCATACATTACACCACGGCAACTCTCACGTACAGGGCGGACATCGTATACATTACACCACGGCAACTCTCCCGTACAGGGCGGACATCGCATACATTACACCACGGCAACTCTCACGTACAGGGCGGACATCGCATACATTACACCACGGCAACTCTCACGTACAGGGCGGACATCGCATACATTACACCACGGCAACTCTCACGTACAGCGCGGACATCGCATACATTACACCACAGCAACTCTCACGTACAGCGCGGACATCGCATACATTACACCACAGCAACTCTCACGTACAGCGCGGACATCGCATACATTACACCACGGCAAATCTTACGTACAGGGCGGACATCGCATACATTACACCACGGTGACTCTCACGTACAGTGCGGACATCGTATACATTACACCACGGCAACTCTCACGTACAGGGCGGACATCGTATACATTACTCCACGGCAACTCTCACGTACAAGGCGAACATCGTATACATTACAACACGTCAAATCTTACGTACAGCGCGGACATCGTATACATTACACCACGGCAACTCTCACGTACAGCGCGGACATCGCATACACTACACCACGGCGACTCTCACGTACAGGGCGGACATCGCATACATTACACCACGGCAACTCTCACGTACAGCGCGGACATCGCATACATTACACCACGGCAACTCTCACGTACAGCGCGGACATCGCATACATTACACCACAGCAACTCTCACGTACAGCACGAACATCGCATACATTACACCACAGCAACTCTCACGTACAGCGCGGACATCGTATACATTACACCACGGCGACTCTCACGTACAGGGCGGACATCGCATACATTACACCACGGTGACTCTCACGTACAGCGCGGACATCGTATACATTACACCACGGCAACTCTCACGTACAGGACGGACATCGTATACATTACACCACGGCAACTCTCACGTACAAGGCGAACATCGTATACATTACAACACGGCAAATCTCACGTACAGGGCGGACATCGCATACATTACACCACGGCGACTCTCACGTACAGGGCGGACATCGCATACATTACACCATGGTGACTCTCACGTACAGCGCGGACATCGTATACATTACACCACGGCAACTCTCACGTACAGGGCGGACATCGCATACATTACACCACGGTGACTCTCACGTACAGCGCGGACATCGTATACATTACACCACGGCAACTCTCACGTACAGGGCGGACATCGTATACATTACACCACGGCAACTCTCACGTACAAGGCGAACATCGTATACATTACAACACGGCAAATCTCACGTACAGGGCGGATTTCGCATACATTACACCACGGTGACTCTCACGTACAGCGCGGACATCGTATACATTACACCACGGCGACTCTCACGTACAGGGCGGACATCGTATACATTATACCACGGTGACTCTCACGTACAGCGCGGACATCGTATACATTACACTATGGTGACACTCGCGTACAGCGCGGACATCGCATACATTACACCACAGCAACTCTCACGTACAGCGCGGACATCTAATCTCATGACGTCAAAACGATTAACGAACCATGTGAATGGACATTGATCATCGCTTAGAAAGTACCTACACACAGGCAATACATCGAGATTGTACATGTAGCCGGTGGGGTGGAGGGGGTGTAGGAGAATTGCGATATGCTAGTATCTAAAATTGCATTTACCTCAGCATTAGGTCATCGTTTAGAAATTACCTACACACAAAGGCAATACATCGCGATTGTACATGCAGCCGGTGGGTTGGGTGTGGGGGTAGGGAAATTGCGATATACTAGTATCTAAAAGTGCATTTACCTCAGCATTAGGGATCGTCTTTCTGCCATTTATATTGGAAATACCATCAGTGATCACTATGCACGTGTTGGGAACATCCGGTCGGTCACCATTGGTTGCGGTAAACATGGTGTGATGCATTGTGGACAGAGCATCAGCCGTGTTTGTACTTCCGTATATGTACGGTATACGGTCAATAGCTGCGTTGATATCATATTTCGACTGGTACTGGTTGAGATGAAACTGAATCTTTACATCGGTGCTATAAATGAGTATACCAACCCTCACAGTTCCTGTGAAAAAAAGGAACATATACATGAACACAATTTTTACACTCCTTGTTCCGAACTTTTCTCAACTCTCAATTGGATGACTTTCCCAGAAAGCAGTCGTGTGTCTAAAACACTCAATGGCCTAGCACCTGTCTATCTGCAAGAGCCAATCTCCAACTTTACCCTACTAAGCCAACTACTGAAGTTTTTAGAAAATCGTTCTTATATTCAGGGTCACACTTGTGGAATTCCCTCCCTTATCACATCAAAACAGCACATTCTGTTCTACGTTTTAAAGCTTTATATAGCAGGTGGTGCACTGAACATACCAAACACCTAATAAACAGATAATTTACATGTATATAAGTATTAGTTCTTGCAGCTTACATCTTATTTCCTATGACCGTTTTATTGGTTACTGTTTACATGTTTCATTATGCTATTTCGTGTTGAGTGCCTCGTGGTAGATTGACTTAATTATTCAATTGAGTTCTCTCAATAAATAAAGTCTTTATTATTAGTATTATTACATATGATAAAGTCTGTATCCTCCGTCCCGGGAACGCTCAATTTCTGAAGTCGATACAAAGATGTATCTTCGGAGCCACAAGGAGCGTATAGCGTATAGCGGTGTTACCTTTAAAATTAAGTTTCCAATTGATCTCACGTTGAAGTCAATATGTGCATGATTTTTTTAAAAATAACCCGCAATCATAATCCTACTGCTGTTTCTCAGTAAATTTACTTATCTATGGACATCAAGCATGAGGTCCCGCGCGTCGGTAAGTTTGTTTGTTGTTTATTTTTGGGGGTGGGGTATAGTCGCACCAATAGCTTAGGTCATACGGTGATTCTCCAGTATTGCGATAATAGTTGTCTCCCTTACACGATAAAGCATCATGTACACAGTGCGAATTGATGGGTTCCGCTTAAAGTTGTCTCCATTACTACATATAGAAACGTTTTTACGTTTTACGATTTCAATTAACCGTTAATAGTTGTCACTATAAAGCACCATATACGTGCTATGAATTCAATAATCCGTTTATAGTTGTCTACATTACACAATGTTGTTAAAACACTATTGCCATTTTACGAATTCGGTATTCCGTTAATAGTTGTGTCCCACGTAGTACCCATCACAAGAAAACATAAAAGTATAAAAATGACAATTTACCACAACAGTAGCCCATTCTAACATAAAGTTAACGGATAACCCAAATTGAATAATGAATTCGTAGTGGCAAATGTACTGTTATGATGTAAGGGAGACAACTATAAAAGAAATACTGAATTCGTAGTGACAAATGGCTCTTTATGGTGTAAGGGAGACAACTATACACGCAATAGTGAATTCGTAGTTGCAAATGACTCTCTCTCTCTCTCTCTCTCTCTCTCTCTCTCTCTGATGTAAGGAATAACACTATAAACGCAATATTGCAGTCGTAGTGGAAAATGGCACTCTATGGTTTGAGGGAGATCAATATGAACGGAATAATGAATTCGTAGTGGCAAATAACACTATATGGTATAAGGGAGACAACTATAAATACAATACTGAATTCGCTGGCCCAAAATGAAATGTCTTTACGATGAAAGGTAGACAACCAGTTGTCTTCTTCCAAGCACAAAGCGTTCTCTATATTTACGAATTATGTATTCCAATCATGACATTTGGTTAAAAAGTCAAGCATAAATATGAATATAAATTAAAATATGTTTCTTGACGGATTCTGTTTTTGAATTAATAAATTCTGAAATTTAAAGACATATACATTGTTAATAATAAGAATAATAAAATGTCCACTTTCTTCTGTTTGTAGTCCTATGCATATTTTTAGTTGGTACATTTAGTGCATTAGAACGATAGTTATTGTATAAATGAAAAAAGTTACTAATTAAAGCTTTAAAATAACATTATTTAGCATATACGACCAAGAGTAAATTATACATTGCTTATTGTATAGTTGTTTTGTTCCTCGTTTGTAAAACACTTTGGTAGTTTAATGGCCGCTAGCTCATCCGTTATACTAGTAAGTGACGAGTTTGCCCATCCGATCGAACAGCATGGTATGCCTGGTGTTTTCGTATTGAAAGATAAACATACGAGAACGCTTTCGGAGTCCATTTGTTCATGAAAGTCATCATAAACAATATCGCCATTTATAAATATGGTAGGATCGTTTATTTACGCCGCAAGACATATTTCGGAGTCAATTTGTCCATGAAAGTCATCATAAACAATATCGCCATTTATAAATATGGTAGCATTGTTTATTTACGCCGCAAGACATATGTGGCGCTACATTGCTAGCTCCACGGAATGTAATTGACTTCCATGTTCATTCTGTCACACACAATACAAAACAAATATTCTTTATGTAATCGTCATCAATCCTATGATATACGTTAGAACGGTGGACAGGCGGCCATTAATGTACAAGTTTGATAATATATTTCGTTAATAGTATCGTTGGTTGCTAATTAGGTTATAGTCTAAAATAAGCTAATATAATTATCCATACAAGTTTACATGTACAGTCAAACATGTGTGAAGCAATCAGTAACGAAATAAGCAATACGTTATTGCTTAAGTGACGTCATCACTGAATGCATTGCCAATATGGTAAGCAGCTAGTATGCACCGATGTGTGACAATTAGCACACGTTTGACTTTATGTACATACTTTTACTTTACTTTTACTGCTCTAAGTGCTTTAAAGATTCATTGGACAGTGATTCTAAAACACATTTCCTATGTTAGCTGCATTTGTCTACAGGTTGACATTAGGTAATACATTTTCTCGTCATAAAGTATCCCACAAGTACTAATATAGAGGTTATGTAAGCGGTATTTAGACATATAGACTTAGCAATAAAGACGTACTCTTAGTCCATAGAAACAGTGAGACATCATATGCACTGTTGTGGTTATATTCAATTTAGAATATCCGATCCTTCGGATCATGTAAATGTGCATTAACCAATGCCCTGGCCATTACTATTAAGAGTTTATTCCATGCACAGTTTATTTAGGTGCAACTATATCCACTGTTTGGTAAAAGCCAATCAAATAAAAAAAGTGTATTTTACAATAGGCCATAAAATATATTTCAGATCAAGGGCTTCATTTTCTTTTGCATCATACAATACATACATTGCACTTGATTATTCGAAATACAATGAACCACGACCACGACGATATGATAGTTAATGTTACGACCTCATAATTTGAATGCAATTTGCATAATTTAATTATTCGTCTGAATAGAGTATGTTATATTTGTGTAACTCGAATCAATAAACTTAATAACAGTATTGGAGGACTTGGCTGGTTTTATGAGGTAATAAGGAAAGAGATCCATAGGCTTGGATCATTCTATTCCGAATGTTTGAATGCAATAACTTGTATCAGAGATATGAAATGCATATCATTTGACACGATCTGGTGATGTACTTCTGATTCGCTTTTGCTTTGTGGTTGCGGTTTAAAGTCGGATCAACAACTTAGGTCATATGGCGACTCTCCCGATATTATTGATGGAGGAGGTACCCGGGTGCCCATATGAGCAGTATTTCAGGCACGGGTACACCCGGGTAGAACCACCGACCTTCCGCAAACCATCTGGATAGCTTCCTCATATAAATAATTCGACACACGCAGTTGGATTCGAAAATAAAGCGGTGAGGGGTAAGTGATTTGAACGACCATAACCACTTGGCCACGGAGGCTCCGTTTATGATTGCTTGAATTAGATCATGTAATGGGCAATACCGGTTTTCTCAATAATGTAAGGGTGACGAATAAGCTTTCAGCATTGCTTGAAGAATAGGGTTGAATAAACTTATACTGATAGCATTGACCACCCCTCAGATATATATATTGCACCTAAATAAACAAATGTATTTAACCGATAACCTGCTAATCACGAATAGATTCGCTTTTACAAACACCATAGTGCCATATCAGACGGCACATAACGTGCTGTTTAATCAGACCCTGTGTGGAACTACGCATTACTGAATAGCAAACAACATAGATCCTGATCAGCTGATATCGCTTATCACTAGCAGTATTTCAAAGGAATAGTCGCATTATTACATGTATGGTATTGTCATTACGTACATTCACTTAATATATATTAATCCAATACTAATAACATCTACTACTTAATTGTGAAGCTTTTGCTATGGATAGATACACTGGCATGTTTTCGATCACACATACCGTCAAATTCTCAGAATGTTTAAAAAGCAAATACATTTCTAAGAATTTGATACACTATTTTACATTACACCTAAATACCGGTTTCTTGACTGGGTGTACATATTTCATATTTGATCCAACACAGTATGACAGTCCAGTTTCACTTATTATATACTACTTTCCTGGAATATTATTGAAGGCGGCGTATGGTAATACGATATTATATAATACTTTCTTGGAATAATAATTTAACAGGCGTATGGTACATACACCACTATGTAATAATGTCTTGGAATAGTACTGTAGTGGTATGGAAGGACGATATTATATATTGTACTATAAAATAGTTCATACCTGAATCAATGTCGGCAATGTTTAAGAGAATGTATATATTGTACTATTAAATAATTCATACCTGAATCAATGTCGGCATTTTTAAGCAGGTCCTTCGTGAATTGTAACTGCTTCTTGAAATTGACCTCCGTGACACTAGTCGATGCATCAATGATAATAACAAGATCGGAGTTGCCTAGCTGACAGTTGGCTGGTTCCACTATAACAGAACAGAATAATCACAGTTCAACTTAACATATTTTATATTTTTCAAGAATACATTTCATTTGTAGGTGAACAAACAATTAGTTAGTGATTACATCTTATCAAGCATTTGATTATTATGAAGACCTTTGCAAATTCGTCATTTTGTCTGGAGTAATTATGCACAGTTTTCTCTGGCATGTACATTTATTTTGGTGGTTACATGAATTGTTTGGCTACACTAGATATGTGCTGGTCTTGAACAATTTCGTACACCATATATTCGGTTGAAATATTATATGTTTTCGCGACATGTTTTAAATTCGTAGATTAATGCTTGAGTGATATATTCATTATGTAATACAACGAACACACAATTACGCATGAAGTGTCTTATATCTGAATGGACAAGTGTAAATGGGGGTCGACAGCGTCTATTGCACATCACGTGCCTTATATCCGAATATACAAATGTAAATGGGGATCGACAGCGTCTATTGCACACCACGTGTCTTATATCTGAATGTACAAGTGTAAATGTGGATCGACAGCGTCTATTGCAAACCACGTGTCTTATATCTGAATGTACAAATGTAAATGGGGATCGACAGCGTCTATTGCACATCACGTGCCTTATATCCGAATATACGAATGTAAATGGGGATCGACAGCGTCTATTGCACATCACGTGCCTTATATCTGAATGTACAAGTGTAAATGGGGATCGACAGCGTCTAAGGTACACCACGTGTCTTATATTTGAATGTACACATGTAAATGTGGATCGACAACGTCTATTGAACATCAAGTGCCTTATATCTGAATGTACAAGTGCAAATGGGGATCGACAGCGTCTATTGCACACCACGTGTCTTATATCTAAATATACACGTGTAAATGTGAGACAACGTGTATTAATTGATGATCGACGGCATCTACTTCGTGTATTAACCTATCGGTTACCATACACATTAATACATTGTATGCTATGACATAAATATAACTGCTCTTCCGACGGGTAGAATTATTAGCAAATTCCAAAAATAATGAATATGCAAAGACTTCCATGTAAAGTAAGATTTTCATTTAAATTATTTTAGCAAAAACGTAAGTTAAACTAAAATCGAAAACTAAATTAAATTATATCAACTGAAAGAATGTTAGGCTAATAAAGAAAACGAAATGAAAGATGAAACTATATGTAATTAGTTAACTTAAGAAGTTATCTTCCACAGTTTTGAAACATTAGGTTAAAAGAGTGTTAGTAGTAATACAAAATAACCAAATACGTACGACGAAAATACATGCTTACAATATAATGGCTTACCATTCCATGGTTATCCAAAACACGGTTATATGAGACGAATACACAGATGTTAAAACAACGAGCAAAGCAACAACACAATGTGTCGCGCATAATCGCGCGTAAACGCTGCAAAATTTTAATTTATCTGGCGTAAGTCAGATTTTTAACCCGCACCGCTATAGCGACGTCGCCTTGCAATTACGAAGCTGAAAACTACAACACATTCACAAACTGTGAACACCCAAACTATGGCACATTGTAGATAATTCTACATTTACGCCGGTAAGAACTACCTGGTATCATATTTGGGGGTGACACACAAAATAACACGCCAATTATATGTGTTACCGTGTTATTAACTACATCCGGAAGTTCTCCGCGACGGCGGGTATCGTCGCAGCAGCAAACCACAAAACTAGAGCTTGCGATTTTGAGCTGAGATGTTAACAAAAACAAACACTACGACAACCAAGTGATGTATGATCGCAACGCAACAACGACAAAGTGCTCCGTCTCATATACACACACACCACCACCCCCCAAAATATAGAGTAAAAGAAAATAGAAATGATGCTGAAATATAAAGAGGAACATTGACATTATTTGTTTGGTTAATCAACGCAGCCATGTGCATACAACTCTCTGACTGCAACAGTCTCCAAATACATTAGCAATGAATTAATATGAACGTATATATAGCTATATAAAAACTACTGCCAGCATGGGATGAAATGATATGATAATAATAAATAGGTATAAACCAGTTTTCCATCCCGTAACGCATCTTCAAAATCATGCACTACAGCCACTGTGCCGACTTCACAAACACCCAAACATACCCTAAAAACGCGGATATTGCATAGCTTAGCTTAGTATTTTGTCTTCTGCTTATTGTGTAGTTCATACCTGCCATACAAGATGCTTGACATGGACTTGGTATGCAGCTTGCCTCAGCAATATGGCGATATGTTTACACGTTAGTATATCTCTACATATGTATATGTTGTATATTCCACTTCTAGTAGATATGGGAATATATAAATATATCAACTATATGATCTTGATATAAATATATATATATAGATCTTCCTTTATAACACTATTAGTAGTATATGCACATCTTTGGCACTACGTCTGCGCATGAGCATGCGCAGTCGTGACGCCAAACATACTCGTGTACTACTACTATTTAATACAGGTATATTCAAGTTATATTTCTAGTATGAATTCTACTATGCTATAGCATGTAAATACAGGAACACCGTCTCCGTTTATTGTATTCATAGGATATGTATTATACATAAAGCAGTATAGTTGCATACTATATCTACATGGTCGCCACTTTACCAAGCATTACCCCTGCAAATCGCTGAATACATCTCATCCATGCGTATTTCAAGTTCATCAAAATTAGGAACAAGGAGTGCATTCTCGGTAGCAATATAGTCGGCGACATTATTGAATTCAGTTGCCGATTCCAATTCAACTCCGATGAGTAGTACCCGAATTCCATTCCTCTTCAGACGTTTGATTTTCTTCTTTGACCTACGCGACGACAAATCAGATTTCCCGTCCGTAATTATCACAGCCAAGTTTGGTACATCCGGTCTATCGCCATTCAATTTTGTAAACATAACATTTTTCATGAATGTTATACCTCTCGAAATTGACGATATAGTCGAGGAACGTTTCGTATCTAAAATAGCTCTCAGTAAGTCGTTGCTTCTTCGGTGGCTATTTAAGTGAAACACGAACTTGTTAGACGATATCATTCCAATTCGTACTCGTCCATCATCTACATTCGTTGCCAAGGCGAACTTGTGTATAGTTTTCAGAAGTCTTTGAAAATATATGTCACTCACGGTTACGGAGATGTCAAGGACGAATATGATATCAAAATCAACCTGCCCGCATGCTAAATGTAGAAAGTTATGTTCAGCAATAGGAGAAGGAATGAGCAAATACAACCGTTGTCGCTTTATTTATAGTTTAATTATCATTTCATCATTGAGTCCTGATTACCAATTAATCCGTTGCGTTTGATTACCAACTCCATCAATTAAGTTCATCATTGGGTCCTGATTACCAATTAATCCGTTGCGTTTGATTACCAACTATATCCTTTAAATTTAATTAATTGGACTTTGGCTATATTTCACATACATACACTTTGTAAATGGCCAAATATGCCGAATGTTAATAAAGATTGAATTGAATAAACATTTCACTAGCTACGTTTTACTGCACATCATAATCAGTTATTTCCATTTAATTTGATTACCCACCATTATTTATTTCACTATTTACGCTGGATTACCCGTTCTCAACAATACTTGTAATATAAAGTTCACCCATACACGTATATCTGAAGACAAGTTCAACGTTGGTAAGAAATTAATTTAAATTGAAGTGTATTTGGTTCCATATTGGCAGACATCATGTCATTATCATTTGAATAATTTATTATATCATAATAATATTCGTTCTCATGGTTATTCTCGTCTAGCCTCATTTTCTCACCTATAGCCAGGCTTTTGGGACCGTATTTGAGTGCGAGATAAATATGTCTAACCGGGTAGACAAGGGTATGCTAGATATCACGAACAACTCCGATAGTTTCCGTTTATTTCCATGTCCAAATGTGTATCATTTCATTGGATAATGGTAATACGCGAACATTGCCGTGAAGGTGTGTGTGTGTGTTTTACGTTTATTTATCGTCGCTACCGGTTGCCCATATGAGCGACGCCTCCTGAAGAGATTAGTAATTTTAGATTTTGGAGGATAGTGCATGATACAGACAGATACCCATTTCAGAGTATCCTCTGGTTATTGTACGTGCACGGTGTAGGTGCTTTACAATTAAAGGAAGCATTCAAGGGAGGTAACTGGCCGATGTATCACAGAGAAGTATCTAGACCTCAGTTTAATATCCCATCTGAAAGACTTAATTTTATTAGGGTCAGAGGGGGAATGATACAGAGACCAATCCCAGAGTATCCGCTGGTTCTTTTACGTGCACGGTGTAAGTGCCTTACAATTAAAGGAAGTATTCAAGGGGAGTAACTGGCCAATGTATCCCAGAGAAGTATCGAGGCACGAGACCTCGGTTTAACGTCCCATCTGAAATATTGTTAATTTTATTTGGGTCAGAGGGTGATCAAAACAATGCGAAGGTAGCGTGGTGTTTACTCTTAAATGACAAGCAATATCAATGTGATTAAATTGTCACATTCCAATGACCTCATCACTTTATAGTCAATTCATACTGAACTGATACGTGTACTTTAGACTGGTGTAATTTGTAAAGTACATCAATAACATAAGGTGAGAAAATAAATATATGCACAGAGGAAACAACTTAACAGGAGCTGTCTACTTTTAGGAAGTATTCAAGGGGAGTAACTGGCCGATGTATCCATGAGTATTATAGTAGAACAGTCCCCGATGGCACGTATTAATTTTTAAAGTGACGATAGCAAGGGGAGTAACTGGCCGATGTATCCAAGAGTAGTATAGTAGAACAGTCCCCGATGGCACGTATTAATTTTTAAAGTGAAGATAGGGACTAGTATTTGTGGTGTAAAATTTACTTATGATTTACCACTTACAAAGTCTCGGCAAATCCGGAGAAGCAATCACATCTACAATGAAAGAAACATGTGTATGTTAAGTTACCTACAACGTCTGTACATATAATTTATAGTGTATTGCAGCGCAACCATTTGGGAAATACAAATCGATGTTGCTGCCCGGTTGTGTAATACGTCAAGCCAAGGCATACACAATAATTGGTTTGCTTGGGGGTTAAATTAAATGTCGCACCAACAGCTTTGGCCATATGGCGACCCTCAAGTTAGTATGATCACTACTTAATACAGACACAGTATATCCGTTACATAACTCCCAAGAGGCATTGGTATCCGCTGCCATGAACTGAGTTGAATGAACTTCCGGTGACACGATCCGGTCCGCTATTAAAGCTAATTTACGAAATAATTCTCCAAGCCGCATTATTTAATATGCATTACTGATGTAACACAGTTTGTTTGTTTGTTATTATGTTATATTTCGGGTTTTACTCCTGCATCAGCACCATTTCGGGCTATATCGCCGGCGGGCAGTTTACCTAACAACACCTTTCCTGGGCAGGCTCCAGCGGTTAACCAGTACTTGGGTGCACCAACCTCCGTAAGAAACTGCCAACTGTTTCATATAAATGAGACACGGCCTGAGCGGGGCTCGAACCCGTGACCATCAGTGATGATAGGTTACAGTGGTATACAAGTCAGCGACCTTAACCACTCGACCACGGAGGCGGACTTGTTTGTTTGTAGTCGGGTTTGTTTGTATTGTCGCAAGAACAGCTTAGTTCATATATCGACTCTAGCTATTATTGTTACAAGAAGACAACGGACACCTGCTAGCAGTATTTTAGGCACGGACGGACACCCAGGTAGAAACCACAAACCTTCGCAATCCAGCTGGATAAGAAATGTGAAATAATTCGACACCCCATCATTATTTGATGTACCGAAATCGTTCAGTCAGCCTAATAAATTAAACATTAATTTAGACTACAAGACAGTAACCTAGTATTCTATGTATCCTAACTTCTGCTAATAGAATACGTTTTATAGAGAATCTATTACTGAATATTCATGATCAAAATTTATCATACGATATGTGAACGTATGACGTCATATCGTTAAGACGTCACAAAACGCAGACCGTTTTGACCATTATTACGCATGAAGGTAGGATAAAGTTATTATGCAATTATGACGTAGCATTTCCACTATGAAGTAGAGTAACAAAAACGAAGCATTTAATGGCTTGACCTTGCTTCATCTTACCGTCGCACACGGACCGATAAAACGTATCAAGTTTAAATTCCAACTCATCAAATCTATCAATATTTAGTCTATTTTCCGCTCGACCAGCTATTCCATCTAACTCCCTTGTATTGCTCAATCCAACTCCTATTGCCAACAAAACAATTCCATTGTTTCTAGCCATTTCCGCTTCCGGTACCACTGTGTGGTAATTTATATTCGACACACCGTCATTTATTATTATTCCGACTTTAGACGCATCGGCTCTTGCACCATTCTCTGGAGCAAACATCTCCATCCTCATTATCCGAATGGCACCGGAAGTATTAGTACTTCCGGCCATGTATTTAATGCTATCAACAGCATCTAACAGCTCATGTTCCGTCCGAAATTGGTTCAGATGGAATTTAACTGAAGACTTCGTGCTATAGATGAGCATTCCAATGCGAGTATTTCCCGAGTCCATGTCGTGGCTTCCAATGAAAGATTTAGTGGCGTTCAACATTGTTCGAAAATTGTTCTTTCCCATACTTGTCGATGAGTCCAGAACGAACACTACATCCAATATGTTACTCGAGCATACTGTAATGAAAGTAACAACAGTAATGCAATATAACTCATCTATACCAGGTGTACTACAATCCAGTCACCAATTGGATGTATAACACCACGATAGAACTGGCAAAATCATGTAGCGCTGGCACCGGCTTATTGTGCACGTCATCGCCCATCATCACATGCGTAATTTAATCTTAACCGAAATGACGCAGTCGTGTAGCGACGGCACGTGCGTATATTGCACTTCACGACGGTGGATACGACACAGTCATGTAGAGCCGACGCATCTGTATTTTGCCTTTCACGAAGGTGGATACGACGCAGTCAAGTAGAGCTGACGCATGTGTATTTTGCACTTCATTGCGGTGGAAATTACGCAGTCATGTAGCGCCTGCGCATGCGTGTTTTGAACTTCACTTTGGAAATGAGGCAGTCATTTAATGTCAGCTCATGAGTATGTTTGAGCTTCATCGCGGATATAATGACGCAGTGTTGTAACACCAGATGCAGTTTCAACGTAACGTTCAGCATATAGTTACTAATTTAGTAGACAAAGGTGACCAATATAACATTGGTTGGATTATGCCGCTATAAATTCTACACTTATTTAGCAACACTGCTTTGCAATTACGGGTAAGTTACTGCGCTAACATTGTGGATATTCTGCTTTTAGTCCGACGAGTATTTTGCAGTTACATTTGACGTGGTTTGTCTGTGCCGGGATGTCGTAGTCTTAAGACACGGCGCCGATGTAGTACAACTGCTTTGCATTGGACATTGCTTCCTGGGCAGGCATGTAGTATCGCTGCATGCATTGGACATTGCTTCCTGGGCAGGCACGTAGTACCGCTGCATGCATTGGACATTGCTTCATGTGCAGACATGTAGTACCGCTGCATGTATTGGACATTGCTTCATGTGCAGACATGTAGTACCGCTGCTTTGTATTGGACATTGCTTCCTGCGCTTACATGTAGTACCGCTGCATGTATTGGACATTGCTTCCTGCGCAGACATGTAGTACAACTGCTTTGTATTGGACATTGCTTCCTGTGCAGACCTGTAGTACCGCTGAGTTGGATTGGACATTGCTTCATGCGCAGAAATGTAGTACAACTGCTTTGTATTGGACATTGCTTCATGCACAGACATGTAGTACCGCTGCTTTGTATTGGACATTGCTTCCTGCGCAGACATGTAGTACAACTGCTTTGTATTGGACATTGCTTCATGCGCAGACATGTAGTACCGCTGCATGTATTGGACATTGCTTCCTGCGCAGACATGTGGTACAACTGCTTTGTATTGGACATTGCTTCCTGCGCAGACATGTAGTACCGCTGCATGCATTGGACATTGCTTCCTGTGCAGACATGTAGTACCGCTGCATGTATTGGACATTGCTTCCTGCGCAGACATGTAGTACAACTGCTTTGTATTGGACATTGCTTCATGTGCAGACATGTAGTACCGCTGCATGTATTGGACATTGCTTCCTGTGCAGACATGTAATACCGCTGCATGTATTGGACATTGCTTCATGTGCAGACATGTAGTACCGCTGCATGTATTGGACATTGCTTCCTGTGCTGACATGTAGTACTGCTGCATGTATTGGACATTGCTTCCTGTGCAGACATGTAGTACCGCTGCATGTATTGGACATTGCTTCCTGCGCAGACATGTAGTACAACTGCTTTGTATTAGACATTGCTTCATGCGCAGACATGTAGTACCGCTGTATGTATTGGACATTGCTTCATGCGCAGACATGTAGTACAACTGCTTTGTATTGGACATTGCTTCCTGTGCAGACATGTAGTACAACTGCTTTGTATTGGACATTGCTTTATGCGCAGACATGTAGTACCGCTGCATGCATTGGACATTGCTTCCTGTGCAGACATGTAGTACCGCTGCATGTATTGGACATTGCTTCCTGCGCAGACATGTAGTACACCTGCTTTGTATTGGACATTACTTCCTGTGCAGACATGTAGTACCGCTGCATGTATTGGACATTGCTTCCTGTGCAGACATGTAATACCGCTGCATGTATTGGACATTGCTTCCTGTGCAGACATGTAGTACCGCTGCATGTATTGAACATTGCTTCCTGTGCAGACATGTAGTACCGCTGCATGTATTGGACATTGCTTCCTGTGCAGACATGTAGTACCGCTGCATGTATTGGACATTGCATCCTGCGCAGACATGTAGTACAACTACTTTGTATTGGACATTGCTTCCTGCGCAGACCTGTAGTACCACTGCTTTGCATTTGGACATTGCTTCCTGCGCAGACCTGTATATAAGCTACCAGCAATATGTATATATGTGATGATATACCGTTTGCAAATGTGCAACTTAATATTATGGATGCGCATGTGCATATACCTGTGACATAGAGTACTTATAGTTATATGGCAACGCAAAAGGCATTGTCTCTGTCCGTGCTATAATATATACTGTAAATGATACTGTTTTCAATATCGATATAATAATGCACACCCTGAAAAGTCTATATAGTGTAATATACACCACCGAAAATAGAACCAAGTTAACATGATGTTGTTTGACATTGTTCCCAGATGAAAATAATATTTGAGTTAACAATTTAATGTGCATGCATGTCAAAACACGACACATGTATGAAGATGACACAGAAAAGTACCTAATACCATAATATTAGTATTCTGGTTAGGAAAGGAATGAAAGTAGTTGAACTGTACATTTTGTGATGACTACATGGTGGACCAAACAATACGCACTACCGTATACATATGATGCAATGACGCCATGACGCTATGCAATACCTAACATATATGATGCAATAACGTCCTCATGTTACGTAATACCGTTCACATATGATGCAATGTAATACCACACACATATGATGCAATAACGTCCTAACGTGTATGCAATACCGATCAAATGTTGCTCAATACGACAAATTAATTTTATTGTGCAAACAATCGACGAAATTTTGTACAATACCGACTAAATATTGTAGAATACAGACCAAATACTAGTAGTATGCAATACTGACCAAATAGTCTACACGACAGATCAAACGTGCTAGTACGTTACCATGTTAACAGTTTTCAGTAACGACATGGTAGTGTGACATATAGACAAAACCTTGTGTAACACCGACCAACCCTTGTGCACGACGACAAAACATGCTACGATATCGTCTTTAACTGTGTGTAATACAGATCAAATAGTTTGCAATATCCACAAAACATTGTGCTATACCGACCACACAGTGCGCGAGCGATACTGACTACATGGCGCGATACCGTCCACATATGGTGCGATACAGACCAAACATGACACGATTCCGACCAAACTGGTGCGATACCGACCACACACGGTGAGATAACATGAATATTATCATAGAACAAACTGTAAAGTGCGAAGTAACAGTAGACGTGATAGGGCACATATTCTATAACTTACATATGACGGGAGCACCAGTCCCTGCTGCAAAACATGAAAAGATTGACATTATATCCTAGAACGAGTGAAAGCTATGCACGTGTCAACTAATTTCAGAATTTTTAAATATGAACTATTTGTTACGAATGAAGATAGTAGATGGATAAGAAAGATCTGGTTATTAGTTGTTAAATTCCAATACATTTTATACAAGATATAATTAATGTAAGTGTGTTAGATCCATTACCACCACATAGGGATTTATACACGACATCCAGCTTAAGTTCTAGTTCATCGAATTTCTCTATATCGTATCTGTTCTGGGATCTACCAGCTATTGCGTCAAGTTCTTCAGTTTTAGATACACCAACGCCGATAGCAAATATTTCAATTCCAGCCTGTCTCGCTAACTTAGCCTCTGGTATTGTTTTATAATGGTTTATATTGGAAACACCGTCTGTCACAATGATTGCGACATTCGGAGTGCCTTCCCTATCACCGTAAAACGATGAAAAAATCCGTGTCCGAATAGTCTTAATTGCATCCGCGGTATTAGTATCACCGCGTATATATTCTATATTATTAATTGCGGCAATGAGAGCGTCTTTGGTTGCATACGTGTTCAAGTCAAATTCGACATTAACGACAGTGCTATAAGTTACAATAGCCAGTCTTGTGTTTCCGGAGTCGATATCTGCCCGGTGTACAAAGTCCTTTGCTGCAGCGATCATCAGTTGAAAGTTGTCTTCAGCTACACTGGTGGATGTATCCAGGATGAATGCTAGGTCTATATCGGTACGGGTACACGCTGTGTTGGAGATAGATGAAATTAGTGTAGTTTATGCAAAATGTAGTTAGCTAGACGCAGGTTCTAATAAATCTCAAAGAGATCATTCTAGAAGGAATCAACTACTACGAAGGAGAGAGAAGCGACCATTCTGATTTAAGTGTTTGAATAGGGACATTACCAACATTATTTCTCACAAACCTACTCCTACGAGGCACACATCGTATCAACTGAATACATAGGACATTAGTGTGAACTATTGCGCAAGGGGCACTTGTAATGTGTTATATTTTAAATTTAATTTTACCTAATAAATTCGCGTGCATGTCCAGTATATTAAACAAATACATTAATGAGTATGGTTCATATATAACTCTTTTGCTGTTAGCATGTATATGCTTTATGCAATAAACAAGTTGATTGACAAGTTGATATAACGGCAATGCATTATTACCGGGAGTGCATAACAATACAAAGTAAACAGGTTCTACTGGACTGTAATTAGTAACTGACTACCGTTGGTCATTTGTTTGATTTTATTAATTTATTCTTATGCTATGTTATGTTTATGTTATATGTCGGGTTTTACGCCTGCATCAGCACCATTTTGGGCTATACCGCCGGCGGGCAGTTTACCTAACAACACCTTTCCTGGGCAGGTTCCAGCGGTTATAATTTATTCTTGATAGAAATGAACGAACTAAATAGATCATTGACATGCACTGCCAGCATTATACAATTAGTGGCAAACAACAAGCTAGCCAATTTAATGTTCGTAACGAATTTGCCAGTGACAAACAGAACCAATCCACAGACGAATAGCATTTGTTGTAATGAATTAATTCTGAGAATTGTTCCATAAATCATGAAATAAACAAAGACAAGTATTAACTTACGGTCTTTATGTGTAGTTACGGCTATAGTTGTTGACAGTGTTGTCGGCGGCACGGTCGTTGTTTCTGTAAAACTATCTGATTAAAATAGCGTGCCTTAGTGTGTACCGCTACCAAGCCTTGGTGTGTATACTCTTTTTATTTGCTCATGCAAAATGACGCATATTCATGCACATAGAATAATAATTTGTAGCATTTTCGGTATGATATCAGTTTAAAATTAAACTTATTTTAAATATTTTTGTCTATCATGCTAAGCTTCAGTTATTCAACAAATTTACTTATTATGTGCTAGTTTGTGACATTTGAATTATTATATACTTATTATTCAAAAGTTAAAATAAACTATATGTCTATTTATTCTATAAGTGAAATTACTTATTTCTTAGAATCATATAACTTATGGTGATTAGTGATACAACATAAACCAACATAATTAATTAATTAGGTTATCCAATTACCAACAGTGAAATGTGCATACGAACATAAGTGTGTGTATTGTTAAACATGGTGTGTGAACGTTTTAATCGATTAATAAAGCATATTGAGCTTCTCCTATTGTGTAATAATAATTAGGCATACTTTAATCACACTGATTATAAAAGCATTCATTACAAACTTAAGGTAGATACCATCTGCGTTTGTGTAAACCGATGTTGTTAATTGTGAAGATGGTTTAGGTTAATATTGTCAATTCAAGAGCTCGTTGTCAGACATTACCGTAAACAATGTAAACAACTACTGGTCCAAGGCGATATGTGAAATATGCATATAAACAGAAAATCTATAAAAAATAAACACGATATAGGTGACCCAGGTAGTTGGTATCGACCAGGTATAATGAGATACAATCACTCAAAATAAAAGCGTGTTTCACTATATCTTAGTGTAATGGTATCGTCCTCAATACCGCGTTGCATCTTTAAACATTAACATTTGGAACACACATAATTAGCGTGTTTTCATTTCATATACAATTCGCTCGCCCACATTAATTCATTAAACAAGTTCAGACCAAAGACCAAAACAATGTTACTGACGGCATCTGTAGTCCAGTGGTAACACGCTGGACTGGTAATCCAGGGATCGCAGGTCTGACCATAATACAATTAACAGTCTTTCAGATGGGACTTTAAACCGAGGTCTCGTGTCGGTGCTGTACACCGTGCACGTAAAAGAACCAGAGGATAATCTGGAATGGGTCTCTGTCTGTATCATTGCACCATCCTCCAACAATTTTGAATTTTGACAGAAAACAGAAACTAACTTGAAAATTATATTTAAATATATATATATATATATAATATATATATATATTATATATTTATTTAAATTACAGACGTGCACACTAACATAAGAGGATGTGCGGTTGTTTATTGTAATGAAATGATGATCCCGACAGTGGCAGTTAAAATGAATTAAATTCTGAAAACAAAATATTATATTAGCCAAAAACATTGCAAATCATAAAAAAAATTTGTGTTTATTACTAATAAACCCAAATAGCCTGTGTTTCTTTGTGACATGAACAGTGGCCGTTAACCATCACCTTAAACGATTTGAACACGGCCCTACTAGATTCATTGACCTAACAACACTCAAATGAGTGTGTATATACACGTCCAAAGTAGTTCCCAATTAATGAACTCATATATTTCTTGTAAGTTAACGTGATTGTATTAAGCAACAATTAAAAAGGAAATAAACGTTAGTCTTCAAATTAAAGACATGTGTTTTCGTCCATATTTGTTTGTAAGCGGAGTGATACAAGTGTCCTGATTCGATGTCTTACATTACACGTGTGTTACACTTATACACAGACATATCATTTTATTTTCATCAGGTTGTACAATGTCATGTACTGCTATCAGTTTCAAAACTGAGATAATTTTAAAAGAATTTACGTAGTTTTCGTGCATTTTGGTATCTGCAACCAGCTCTTTTAAATGAACAGGCAATAATTGATCTAACAATCAATGATATCCTCCGTTCGAAGGCCAACATAAAATTAGAATGGATTTAACTGTTCCTAATTATGATGTCAAAGACGTTTGTACTGGATTTATACATCGGCAGTTCTAGTGGATTTGAATACCACGTGTACGAATACCCAAGAAAATCAGAATGGATTTGTATGTCGCCTATTCTAATGTCAAAATAGATCAGAAATAATATAGATGTTGCACATTCCAAATACCAAAGCAATTCAGTATGGATTGGTGTCACATTGTCGGATGCCAACGAACATAATGGATTTGTTTGTCACAAGTTCCAAGGACAGTTTAGAACATTCTTGTATGTGGCTTATTGTGATGCCAACGAAGATCAGACTGGATTGGTATGTTAATAATGCTGCTCACAAGGAAGATTAGTTTAAATGTAACAGTCACCATTTGTGTTGTCTAATTTAAGATATCTGCGTCCAGTTTTCACGCCAGCAGAGAGCTTAGAAAGGAGTTGCTTGGCATTGGTTCTAATGCCACAGAAATCTAGACTGGATGTGTAAGTCGTACTTGTGTCAACGAGGTTTATACCAGATGTGCAAGCTATGGTGCCGCCGAGTAAGCTAATGATGGCTTATATGCCACCAGTTGTCATTCAGTCAGACTGAATTTGTAAATGGCAACAAATAGTGACACAGAAGTGTAGACTGGATATGCAAACAAACAGTTCTGGTGGCAAAGACATTGAGCATATACGTGCACGTCACCTTGCTAATGCGAAAGAAGAAGTGTAGGATAGAAGTGTTTGCCAACAATAAATAGAAAGACGCTGAAAGCCTATGAATTTCAAAGAAATGCATGAGATTGAACAGCAATATCTAAGTTTTTAGTTAAAACATGTGAAACTAGACAAGCGGATATATGTACCAGTAGTCCTCCGAGTGTACATCATGCAGTTATATCGTCTGCAAGTGAACCGAGAAAAGCACGTATTCCATGCAAAACATCCCTTTCAAACGTTACTATCAAAGATGGTCATTGATATTAGAATACGTAACTATGCTAAGCATACGTCTTCATGGAAAATGTATTACATCTTGTAATACGCGTTATGTGACTGCTATTTGAAAGAGATGCTTCAAGTGCATACTTCAGATTACCGGGACACAGTGTTGTATAGATGGATTCCATCTTCTCATCTAGTGCATCGAAGTTGTCAATCAAATAACGATTTTCCCTGCTTCCAGCTATACCGTCAAGCTCTGCTGTTGCGCTTAGTCCGATGCCTATTGCAAATATTTGGATTCCTCTCCGACGTGCGAGGTTCGCTTCCGGTATAGTGCTCTCATTGTTTATGTTCGAAACTCCATCTGTTATAACTATGGCAACGTTCGGTATGTCCGATCTGTCGCCATTGCGTTGACGAAACATTTCTGTTCTCATCAGCTTCAAAGCATCCGCTGTATTTGTTCGTCCATAAGAGTACTGGATTCTCGAAATAGCTCGTAGAATATCCGGTTTATTGTTGTACGAATTTAAATGGAATTTAACTTCCGCGTCATTACCAAATACAATAACCCCAATTCTGACTTTGTCGCCATCTATATCAATCTCTTGCACAAGTCTCTGAGTAGATAATAGTATTTTATTCCAGTTTTCTTGCTGGACACTAGTCGACGCATCCAAAATGATGACCAAGTCAAACTGCGAACTACCACATGATCTAGTATTGTCTGTAAATAGGAAAGGTTAGTCTTCTATATTCAGCAACTATGTTACAATATAATTTTATATTACCAAGCAATTGATATGAATGTAGCTCTAGTAGGTATATATCTAAATATAATTATACTGAACTCAATTGAAATGATTAGGACCTTTGCTGTACTCAGAAGTATTATCAATATACCGACTTTAGTTTATACAAATTTATATTATTTTTATAACTTATACTAATCACTCTCGAGACCTCATTCCTGATGGAATCCATCGCCACGAGGTTGAGAGAAGAGGCATTGCCTAAGGACACAATCGTAACGGCTCCAGCGGGACTCGAACTCCGGGCCTTATAAAGCGACTCGTCTTTGGTTCGAAATATTGATAATAATATTAATAACACGTGGCGTTTCTATTGAGAATAGGGTTATGGTCGTAATACAAAATAAGCAGCATTTAAGTTGCGTGAAATACATTAATAAATAAATTGTCATATAAACATAAGCACATGAACTCTTTTTAATGGTAAAAGAGCTATGCCAATCGAATATTTTCAATAGTTTGTTGTTTATGTGAAAATGTCGCTTTCATAAAAAGGGAAGTAATTGTCTGATTTTCATTAAACACTTTTATCAAATTGTTTATTTCACAAGCCGTATATGTAATCTTAAGATTATTACGTAAACGTCTAATTTTTGTAGTAGTCTTTACACATAAAGTTATATGTTGATTTAGGTATGGTAACTATATATACACCAATACTAATTGTAGCAACAACAACAACACATAAATAAATCACTATACAATGAAAATAGGTCAAGTGAAAGCTAATCGAATTCCATTGCAAGTGCTGAATTCATATGTAATATATACATTCGTGTATTATTACAATACTCGTAGTAATACGAAACGCGTGTAATCGTATTAAAATGTTTCCTGCAAAATAATGCACCAACTTCACACCTGAAAGCATGAATCCACCACCAACAGAGAGAGTAGACGCATGACATATAACATAAAATACATGTTCAGTTCGCGGAAATTACACATAACTTACATGCATTGTTAAGGGGTTGGTCGAACACTGAAATTGAAGGCAATCCATGATAATAATTGTAACTTAGACACTTTCTATATAATGCATTATCCCTAGAAAGGGAGAAGAACTATATAAGTGTTCTTTCGTTCTAATCCCTTTCAGTCTACTGCTGTCAAATTATATGTAAAATATTCATTTCTTGATTACATGTACAAATACTGAAATAAATAATATTTAAACTATTATATATATATATGTATGTTGTAATGTATGTAAGACGTGTGTTGCTCTATAGCGTATTTACATGACTAGCTCAAAGAAATCCTACGGTCGACATAATTACTATATAGGTCATCTCACGTGCACGTAATGTATCAAACGGTCTAATGCAACGCATGCATATTTAATATATGAAAACAAGTCTGAAACCCATTAATAATGAACCAAATGCAGTTCCCCACCATGGCTTAATTATTGTTCAGCGGTGTTAAGTTTACAATTTTATTTAGCAATAACTGGCAATACCGTATTATAAATTGCATATATTATACTATTTAGTAAATTGTTGAAAACCTGAAAATTGTTAAAACCGGTATTTTGCCCACCGATGAAATTGTAAATTTCAATATATTATCATTATGTTCATCATGTTGTCATACCATGTGATATGTTCTATATGTCTTGTGTATAACCTGATATGAAATAAAGTACTTGTCGGTCTGTCTTGTGCTTAAAGAGTCTATATATGCATGTAGTACTCACTACAGTGTGTAGTGTAAGCATGATATATGTCATAATTAAGGTATAACGGTATTGTTGTTGTAATTAAAGAAAATAACGCATCACTCTATCTTATAATGCAAACTGATATACATCGTAATTAAAGTAATGAATTATCATTCCATAGTGTAATGCGAAGATTATATAAGTCGTGATTATAAAAAATAATTATCAGTCTATTGTATAAATGTAAAGACGCTAAGGGTTGTTTTACAATCAGAGTACACAACTAGTCTCATAAGGGTGCAAAATTGAAGTGTATCATTTAGCTTAAAAATTATTTTTATTTCATAGCAAACTGGTTAAATGTGATTACGTGAAAAAATTTAGGCGTCAATGTTGCCAATGTTGATTTTTTGGCCTAAAACATATGTTCACGAGTAATGAGCCAATGTTGTATTTCTCGGAGAGGACATTTTTTGACGGAATCATAGATACCCATCTTTTGGCCCACATTACAACTAAAACGGCAGAACTTGTATACAAAATGATTCATGCAACTTCATGTAATATTTCTGTAGATTATTTATTTTAAAAAATGCGTCCATATCATTCTTGATGAGAATGGAAAATGGAGAACATTTCGGAGAGGACATATTTTGACGGAATCTGTATCATATTTTCGGATCACATACACGAGAAATAAAATTTCCACAATCTTGCGAAGTTTATTTTGATTACATTCCAAAACATTTATATGCTTGATTATTCAGCTTTTATTACCAACTAATGGTGGTTTTAGGGGAGTGAGCCTACTCAAATATTATAATTAGTCAAATGAGACTGATGTTTATTGTCCAAAACTTGCCATTTTGCCATACTTCAGTCAATAATTATGTGATTTGAATAATTGTTTCGCTATGGTAGACATATACAACAGGACTGAATGCTTTAACATACTTAGTTGCTAGTATAAGTACAGATAATTACCCATATTATTTAATTGTGTGGCATTAACCTACATGTACCCTGATTGTAAAACAACCCCTAAATGTCGTAACATGAATATATTAAATTATCAATCCATATTAAATACGTTATCATTATAGTGTGTAACTAAACTTATAAATTCTCACTTTATTTTTGTTTCCTTAAAACCAAACGCAGTAAATCATTAAGTGAGTGTAACTATGTAATTAATGCAACTGTCGTTTACCTCCATTGCGAAAATAGTTCTTATAACATGCTTAGTCGCTATCGATACATAATTGCGGATGTAGTTCATCGCCATTGTGAACGAAGCGACGATTTGGATTTAAGTGACTTACCTAAGGACACTACAACCAACCATGTACATGGTGTAGTTCGAACTCACATGCGGCCACCGTATCCATTACACCACGGATACCCCGCGTGTTTAGTAAAGTGAATGGTTATTAAAAGCGATGGGATTAAGCTGATGGTATTGCTGGTCTATGAATATATAAAGCAAGTCTCCTGTCAGTAGGGTTAATTATTGTCAATTGTGAAGCACATTCAGCCGCCCCAACTACTATATGACTGATGCATATCTACCTGCATTACAATACAAGTACTTGAGACATTAACTACATGTACACTATATTACAACAGTGTCATTTTTCTTAACCTGAATTATGCTAACTACTAAATCAACTCTCGCCAATCGAATGACCCGTACACTAATATAGACACAGTATATTAATTACATAACTCTCAGAGGAATTAGTACATACAGTTATGAAATGATTTGAATGAACATCAGATGACACAACCTAATAATACATTATTATGCTAGTTTACGCCAAATCCCTCCAACCCGCATTAATCGATGTATTACTGGTGTAACACGGTCAATGTGTTGGATTGTTTTCGGTATTTTGGAAGTTTCATCAAACAGCTGAGTTTGATGTGAGTGTTTTGGAAGTTTGATCAAACAGCTGAGTTTGATGTCGGTGTTTTGGAAGTTTGATCAAACAGCTGAGTTTGATGTCGGTGTTTTGGAAGTTTGATCAAACAGCGTATGACATATGGCGCGACTCTCCAGTTATCATTGGTGGAGGAAGACCCCCGTACGCCAATCCGAGCAGTATGTCAGGCACGGATGGGCATCCAGGTAGAACCACCGACTTTCCACAAGCCAGCTGGATAGATGAAACACAGTAATTCTAACGAATATTGAATGCTGGATATATACGGCGTACAGCTTACAAGCGTAGAACAAGTGGAGATGGGTTAACATGTCCATTGAGCATACTGTGCCCGATTAACGTCAACCAACCATCGTTTGTAGAGAGATCGTTACAGCAATATAGTGTATACATCTATAATCATTCATTGGATGATAATTGTTAAATTGACATGACACAAACACGTCAGTACAGGTACTCTACTGTGAGGTTTAAGCTTATCCGCAATATGGGAACGAAACGCAATTTACTCTAAGCCCAATTGCACAGGAAAATTAACCTCGTTTAGTCAGTGAATATATTTATAACAGCAATGCAGTTGTAGATCTATGTTGTAATAATCTATGTTCATTTTGTGGCTTAGCGTAACCCCAAATTTCACAACCAGTAGAGTGTGCACCACTCTATATTCAGCTAAAACAACTCGTTTGTGAACTATTACTCTAATTTAAAAGGAATCACCAAGGACGTATTAAGACGCGTATTCAAGATCTGCTTACTGTTCAATGAATGGCGGTCCGAAAGAGTAACTGCGCATGCGTACTACATTCAGAAAATAGAGCATCATTGAATGGCAAGTCGATTGTGATAAGCTACGGTTTCAACAACACATTGTTAAAAACAACGGTTTATAATATTCACAATATATTGTACAACAAAATCACCCCATATCTATGATAGTCGGGTTACGCTAAACGTAGTTACAATTTGAAATCCTCCTACATGCACCCCTCTGAAGAAATATCAGTACATTGAATGGATGTAGGTGGTACTGTTTGATTGTGGACAAAAGAATTCGCAGAAATAGTGAATCGTTTGATTTCTTTTAAAATCAGTCACGTGCATATTACGTTACGCATAAATACAGTATATTCATAAATGGTTGGTGCGTGACACGTGATCGATACCGGTACGCACGCTTGATGTTGTTCACTCAGATCAGGTTAATAGACATTTACAAACTAATCCGGTGATCGGAATCCTCCGACCTGCAACTGGAACAATGGCGTAAAGAAGGCAACCCATAACACACTGAGTATCTAATATCGCCATATTCCGGGTTCGGGACCGGATTTGTTTGTATTGGGGGTTTAAACTCACACCAGCAGTCATGGTCATATGACGACTCTCCAGCAAAGCATGATGGGAGGAAGACTTGGGATGCCCATTCGAACAGAATTGTAGGCACAGACGAACATCCGGGTGTAGTCAAAAATGTTCCACAAGCCAGCTGGATTACTTTCTCATTTGAAATAATTCGACACCCCAAATGAGATTCGAACCAACCGTAGTGAGGAGCATCGTATTTGTAGTTAACGACCCCCAACCACTCGACAACGGAGAAGCCAGCAGGGTGACTTTCTCATTTGAAAGAATTCGACACCCCAAGTGAGATTCGAACCTACAGCAGTTAGCGGCAAAGTATGTGCAGTCAACGACCTCAACCACTCGACTACGGAGGCCAACGGATTAGTTAGTAAATGGTTGAACTCATTTAGAAGCAAACCACCTATATATATGTATATAGTGCGTACAGGTAACCACCTATATGTATATAGCCGTGTGCGTACAGGTAACCACCTATATGTATATAGCCGTGTGCGTACAGGTAACCACCTATATGTATACAGGTAACTTCTATTCTATCAGGTGTTGTAGCTCTTGTGTGTGTGACATACCTGTCATTTGCACGAGTATTTCGTGATTCTTACCTTTGTTTCTAGCTGCAAAACTCCGCCCACCTGACAAGTATACAACCAGTAATAATATAGTCTAGGAAAGTATATACGCTACATATTACGCGAAAAAACTTCTTCAAATAGAAATACAATGCACGAGTTGGCAATCAATATAAACCGTATAATTTATGCTGGAAAACCAGTTTTACAAACAATTCAATGTACGCAATCGGCATAAGTATAACTGTACTTGATGTAGTTTCAAATACTCTTACAGACGGATCTGTAGTCCAGAGGTTAACACGTTAGACTGGTAATCTAGGGATCGCAGGTTCGATTCCCCCGTCTGACCCTAATAAAATTAACAGTCTTTTATATGGGACTATAAACCTAGGTCTCGTGTCGGTGCTTAGCACCGTGTACGTAAAAGTACCAGAGGAGACTCTGGAATATGTCTCTTTCTGTATCATTGCACTATCCTCCAACAATCTAAAATGACTAATCACTTCAGGAGTCGCTCATATGGGCAACCGGTAGCGACGATAAATAAACGTAAAACACACGAATATAATATTATTGAATGACAGATTCACACGTGTATATTATGTGCATAATTTTCGGCTATCCACATAGCGCATATTAATTAGATTACAGTCAAACCATTAAGCTGTATAAATTATAAGCAGCCACTCTCCAGATTCCCAATAGGTTGTATTATACATTTTACCTCTATTAAGCAGCCACCGTTGCTAAGCAGCCACTATGTGATTTCATTGGCTGCTTAGAAAGGTTTGACTGTAGACACATATTACATAATCTATATAATTGCAGATGTAAACGAAAGATAATGTCTTATTAAAGGTTCTTGTCCTGGAATTATCCGAGTTGATAACAATTGTTGGATATACTAATTAATGGTTATAATACGATATTGAATTTTGAAAGGTCAACAATATAATTGTCTTAGTTAGATAAGTATTTAAAGGCATACTATAAAAATATATATAAAAACAATTATCTAAAAAAGTTCAACAATGGCTATTATATTAATTAATTAATACAATGAGAGACATCGGTGAGTTACTGCCCCTGAATACTCTCTAAATGTAGATCGGTCATATTAAGTGTTTTCCGCTCTATTTATCGTTGTTTCCTTTGCACAATATGCTAACATTTTATTCCATTATCGCTTCTTATGATTAATAAATTACTATGTCTCGACATATCTCATACAGTATATGCAAGGGGTACTTATTTGTAAAACAATGTTTTCAGTTAATTAAAACGATTTTGATAAAATCGCGTTAATCATACCGCATCTGATTAGGGAACAACAGTAAAAACAAAGGATTCCAACTAAACGGACCTATTCACATTTTGGATAAATCAGACTTTATCTGCCAAGGGAGATAATAGAAAATTAGAAATGTCTCTCATTGTAATTATGTTTACATGTTACAATGTAGGGGAGACCACCGGTTCAAATCAGAACAAAAATACATGTGTGTCCACTCTACACCGACTGTTTCTCTAAATAGTGTGCCAACGAATTATATATTCTTACATATTTCATATACCCCACGACAACAACGTGTAAATATATACGTTGCATAATTATCGCCCTTGTTCCGACTTACCCCGTGTTCCGATATGCCCCGGGCTCGCCTATATTATTATTATTTTATTGTATTATTTATGTGTTCTAAGTGTATTATAAGTGACGACGACGGCGACGACAACAACAACAACACAAAGCTCACCGCATACTACTTGTATGTATGATATGAATACATGAAACATGAAACATGTCTAACAATTAGAAACGAATTTCCACAACCCAATTTTGCACCTGTTACAAGATTACCACAGATAATTGTGAAACATATATTTACGTAACAACGATTAACAACAATGTTTTTAGTGTGATTGTGTGAGGAAATTCGATAATCCACAATGGTATGTAGTCATGGAACCCGCATTAGGCATGCGCAAGCACAGCTGCGACTGGTTAAATTCACAGACGCTTGGAGTCTGGACAAATTGTTTCTGCTTGAACACAAACAAACTAAAACTCATTTTGAGTTTAAACAGGCGAAGATAGGCGTCCAGACCATCATCGTTGGGTTTAAACATATTTAGTTTCTATCATGTATATGGTTATTTACAACAATTGAAAGCTATACAGTTTATGGGTGTCCTCTCATTAAATACCATCATCGTTTGATATACACACGATTGCTGCGGAGAACTAAAATAGTGGCATTGGTATGGTTAGATACTGGCATATAACGGCCGTTGAATTGTGAATAAACGTCTAACTGACTACAAAACAAAGGTTTGAACATGTATGGACAATGGATAGTTAACCACAGTGTGTCTATGTACGCAACAGTGACAGCAAACACACGTGGACACGTGAAAAGACTTCGCACCAACTCTACAAAACAAAAGTTTGAACACGCATGGACAATGGATAGTTAACCACAGTGTGTCTATGTACGCAACAGTGACAGCAAACACATGTGGACAAGTGAATAAACTTCTCATGGACTCTACAAAACAATGGTTTGTACACGTATGGACAATGGATAGTTAACACAAGTGTGGCTATGTACGCAACAGTGACATCAAACACACGTGGACAAGTGAATAAACTATGATAACGTTTGTGAACGAGTGTAACTATAGGAAAGAAAATTAATAAGCAGGACATACTGAATATATGTGAAAGGACAAAAACACATTCAACAGCATATTGTTGTGTTATATACGACAAGTGTGTCACCAACAAAGGCACATATATACAGTTGTAATTTGGTATACATGATGTGAGCAACACATATAAAACATATGTTGATATATTACGTCGATGCACACATACATTAGTGCATTAGATGTACAATCAGTATTGACTGAAAGGTCTGTGTGTGTAACACAGACGCATCTGTATTTGGAATATAGTTGTGTGGTTTTGTATACGTTGTAGGTAAGTTAGTAGTTTTCCAAAACCAAGTAGAGATTTGAGTTTTCAAGTGTGGTTAGCCTTTTGTCTGTGCATAACTTGTATACCTTGACACGTTGTTGGAAATAAATCGGTTCTCACTTCACTTAGTTTAGTAAAATCATCGACAGCAAACAAGTTGTCTGTTAACGGTTTACTTGCGATTATTTCTAGCTCTCGAAAGTTGTTCAAGTTGATCCCGATAGCAATCACGTGAATTCCGTTATCATGAGCCATCTTGGCTTCAACTGGCACCAGCTGATTGTTCATGTTAGAAATACCATCCGTTATAATCACAGCAACATTTGAAACGCCTTCTCTATCTCCGTGTAGTTTTGTAAACATCTCCATCCGCATTGTCCGAAGAGCATCGGCTGTGTTCGTATTACCGTAGTTATACGGCACGCGGTCAATACGCTCAAGCAGTTCAGTTTTCTCTTTTAATTCATTCAGGTGGAAAATGATATTAGACTGCGTGTTATAAGTCATGAGTCCAATCCTTACACCGTTGGAATCAGTTCCAGCATCGCTGACCATTAGCTTTACAAAATCCAATATTTTCTGGAAGTCTGTAGAGCCGACGCTTGTGGACGAGTCGAGAATGAAAACGATGTCAAGAAGGGGCGGGGGACAATCTGATAATCAGAAACAAAGCATGGTGATTCCAAAATGTTAATAAATTATATATGTCCAGTCATTAATATGTTTTAATTCGGAGACAAAACAAATTATTAATTAATCATAAACGATTCATTTCGATACTGACTTTTGTGTTATATTAATTAAATGTATATGCTGTTGGTTCACCTAGTTGCAGATCTAGAATTTTCAAATGGTGCAAACACTGTTCTGTGAAAAGGTCCAATTTCAATTGTATTTGGAATAGCATATCATAAAAGTGTTTGCATATTATAGTATCGCCCCTAATGAAAGGGCCAGTCCTTTCTGACTTATGAGAAATGTCTAATGAACATCAGTACTTCCCGAATCTTATCAAATGAGGCCGGCGCCATGCCGATAGACAATTAGTACACATTACTAGCTGGCGACTCAATATCAGAACGATCATGTAAGTAGGTTCGAAACTTAGGCGGACGCCTTAACCACTAGGCCACGAGGACGGTAGCATTAGGATATCGCAAGATATGTTAGGAAAACCCAACTACATATGTGAATAAATGACAAATTAGACTCGCATGACGATCGAAAACACTCCTTGATTTGATCAAATATATTCCCAATGTCGATGCTACTCTTATAAATCAATAGTTGATGCTAAGGTATTGTATCTGGATTGCGAAAATAAGTTTTACAACATTATATTAATCGCTCTAGAGGAGACCTCATTCCTTACATGCGGATCTGTAGTCAATAGAGAGGAAGAGGGTGTGATGGAGAGAGGAGGAAGAGAGAATCAAAGAAAATACTAATTTCTCTTCTTATTAATGTTATTCAACTTGGAAGCAACTTGTAGTTATGGCTCGTTTGTACTATTGTCACAAATTAGTTCATATACATTTCTTTAGATTCGACTGCGAGGAAACATCGAACAACAATAGTGTAATCGTTAACGAGTTCTTATTCCTGATAGAATCCATTGGCATGATAGAGAGATGAGGCAATGTAGAATTAAATGCTTTGCCTATGGATACACCAACCGTGGTTCTGGGTGGGGTTGGGCATCGACATCACAAACTCTCGATTACACATCGGAGGTTCCACAGATTCTTTATTATTTAATATAGTCGAAGATGCTCTCGTGCAAATTATTAATTCTATTATTTACCTTGACAAAGCCTTCGCATGTATTTAGGGCCATATGAAGCCAAAGTTTCAAAATTAGGTATACATATTGCAGTTTTGTCTGCAGGTTGTGATGGTATTAGTCGGAAGTCGGCGTAGTAGCTTAGCTTCACCGCAAATGCATAGAGATATACGCCACTATCTCGTACAAGTTTAGCCTCTGGTAATGTCTGAGTAGTCTCCATATTGGATTGTCCATCGGTAATCAGAGCAGCTACGTTTGGAATGTTATCACGGTCGCCATTAGCTTCAATGAAACCTTCTTCTCTTAGCTTTCGTAGCGCAGCTGCAGTATTAGTATTACCATACTTCTGTGGAATATCGTCAATCGCTCTCATGACTTCATCATTAGTGCTGTACCTGTTTAGACTAAACTCCAATGTCGCTTGCGTGTTGAAGGTATATACTGCCACTCTCGATGTTCCATTGGTAATATCTATTTGGGATACTATGTGTTTCACAAAGTTTTTCATATTTCGAAAATCGCTATAGCCCATGCTTGAAGATGAATCAAGGAGAAATATGAGGTCGACTTGGACGCGATTACACTCTGGAATAAAATATCGTTAGTGCATCGTATTTTTCAAAAGATAAAAAAGAATGTGGGGAATTAATGTAAGTGCACGTGTTTTTAAAGAAATAAATATATAATATCACATAGGCCAATTTATAAGGAACATATCGTGTTTACAATCGGCCTCCGCACATTTTAACCACACCCAATGCAGTTCATACCCCGATGGATTCATTCCTTAAATAGAAAAAAAACAGACACTGTGGCCAACTGCTCTCAGCCAGTAATAAGACATCAATTAGCTCCTGAAATGTTGCCCCTATAGAACTCTCTTACATTAAATAGGCGTAGTTTTGCATAGTTGGCCAGGTATACTAATATCGTTTAATATATTTATTTTGTTCGCTATAGATCATATTATTATTTCAAAGTATTACTGTACGTTTTTCCATCAGTGGTTGTGGGTTTATTTAAATAAATTATAAATTATAGCTATGTATATGATATGCATGGTATAGAAATGTCATTATTGCAGAAAGCGAAGGTCAATGGTGTACGTATCTTCAAAACTAAACTAAGTACGATAACTTAGTAAAATGACGAATAAGTGTAAAAATAGTGAAAATGGAACATATCTGAAAGAACATACAACGAATTACAAAATAATTAACTGTCAGCTAATTTGAGCAATACTAAACTCACACACATATTTGTTTTGTTTGTTTGTTCGGGTTTTACGCCTTCATCCGCAACATTTGGGGCTATATCGCCGGCTGGCAGTTTACCTAACAACACCTTTACTAGGCAGGTTCCATCGGTCAACCAGTACTGGTTGCAACAACATCCGTAAGAAACTGCCAACATTTTTATACAAATAGACACGACCTGTGCCTGAGCAGGGCTGGAACCCGTGACCATCAGTGATGATTGGTTACACTGGTATACGAGTCAGCAACCTTAACCACTCGACCAAGGAGGCGGAAAAGATATGTGTACAGAAACAGAAATTTGAGACCTAAAATATGTAATACATACCACTAATGACTAGTATCATATATAAATGTGTACACATCTGTTTTCTTAAAATATACTAATAAAAAGTAAAAGTAAAGTGCTTGTTTATTAGAGTTTCAACCCTATTTAAAGAGCCAGCCATTTCTGACTTATGAAACACCTTTTTATGAACAGCAGCACTTCCCGAATCCTATTCGTGTATACAAGGCGCCAGGCTGGTAGGCAATCGGTAACCATTATTTAACTAGCTGGCGGTTCATCAACCGGCCGTATCTGGACGAACCTCTAACGAGGATCGAACCGTAGGTAGCTTTAACCACTAGGTCTATGAGCTCGCATACTACCTTAAATTTACAAGCTGAAATATAACATTACACATACCATATACATGGTTATCATTATATATGAGGATTATTTATGTTATTTATATCGCTTTTTCAATTGACAAACAGCGGAGTATGCTTAAAGTTACTCAGCTCCTTTAATACACCTACATTCCCACAAAGCGGTGCGTCTTACCTGGTGGAAGCCTAGGATCGTCATTGAGTGGCAAGTCTATGTCTGTAAACATGTACTAATCATGTACAAACATGTCATGTATGTACCATAATAAATCACTAATCACAATTTACTAAAGGTTATCAATTACTAAGCGTAATCAATTACGAAAAAAGCGTAATATAATATGTGTGTATTTAATTAGTAACTGTAATCAATCGCAATATCAATTACTAAGCGTTATCAATTACTAAGCGTTATCAATTACTAAGCGTTATCAATTACTAAATGTAATGGATCATCTACTAAGTAACCTATGACTGAACGTAATCAATTACTAAGTGTAATCAATTACGAAAAAAACGAAATATAATATACGTGTATTTAATTACTAACTGTAATCAATCGCAATACGTTATCAATAATTAAATGTAATCAATTACGAAAACGTACTATATTTATATGTGTAATTAATTACTAAGCTTATCAGATGCAATAAGTTTTCAACTACTAAATGTATTGGACTATGTACTAAATGATCAATTGCTGAGCGCTATCAATTACTAAATGTACTGGATTATGTACTAAATGATCAATTACTGAGCGCTATCAATTACTAAATGTACTGGACTATGTACTAAATGATCAATTACTGAGCGCTATCAATTACTAAATGTACTGGATTATGTACTAAATTATCAATTACTGAGCGCTATCAATTACTAAATGTACTGGACTATGTACTAAATGATCAATTACTGAGCGCTATCAATTAATAAATGTACTGGATTATGTACTAAATGATCAATTACTGAGCGCTATCAATTACTAAATGTACTGGACTATGTACTAAGTGATCAATTACTGAGCGCTATCAATTACTAAATGTACTGGATCATGTACTAAATGATCAATTACTGAGCGCTATCAATTACTAAATGCACTGGATTACGTACTAAATGATCAATTACTGAGCGCTATCAATTACTAAATGTACTGGATCATGTATGAAAATGTATTTACTGACAATAGTAGATAATTACTGAATATAATCAATTGTTAAATGTCATACTAGATGATGTAATTATTTAATACTAATGGTAATATGTTGCTGAACGTAATCAATTACTGACCATAATCAATTACTGAACTTAATCAATTACTATACGTAATCAATTACCGAACGTAATCAATCACCGAACTTAAATCAATTACTGAACATAATCAATTAGTGAACATAATCAATTACTGAACGTAATCAATTACTGAACAAAGTCAATTACTGAGCGTAGTATATTAGCATCGCATAATAGATCATGTTCGCAATCAGTCAAATACTGGAGGGTATTATATCACGCACCGTGCGTAGTCAATTATTCATCGTACTTGAGTATGTATGTAATCAATTACTGAAGGTAATCAACTACTAAGCACTATTATGTAACTATAGAAAATCCAAGTACTAAACCTCAATAAATACTGAACATTAGATACACACGTGTACTATATATGACTATTCATATTGTATTCACTGTACTTAATTTGTATTGGCTATAAACATTGTAATTATGTGTTACGCTAATAAAATGTTGGTATTTGTATATGCATACAACTATGCATACAACTATGCATACTTCATTTGATATTTTACGCTTGTTCAAATATACAACGACATGAAAACAATGGGTCATAACATCATAGAAATACAACAGCCATGGTACAACTATTAGAACTGAATGCTACTAATGCATTGACATGAAACGTATTTGTGTCGTATTATAATATTGCTAGAATGATGTACACAGTAACGTAATTCATCAAAGCACAATATGCACGTCAGGTGATGAAAAACAGACTATTAAAATACGACCATTTGTGAGCAGCATCAGATGTACTCACAACTGCTATGGTACTTGTATGTGGAACATACAAGACATGCGGATAACCACTTTGCTGTCTGTTTCATTTAGTCATAGGAAATATTTCTTGGCTATAAGTTCTAGGAAATAAAACGTTGTATCTGAATATGCATGCAAATGGAAGGATACCAATGCTTTTGGACAACGCATTGGTCAACATAGGTACAATGTATGTCATAGAAATACCCCCTGGCTAACGCCTAAATAATGCGCACAGGTTACAATCGAAAATACACCATTCCATCATCAATAATATCAGACACTAGTAGTCAACGTACCATGAAATGTCAAGTACTAACTAAATACTTCAGTCTAAAAAACAAATCGCAATAAAAATGATGAAAAAATAAACCTGCTCTGACGATCAATAATAAAGTAATTCCCTCCCACCTGAACATGCACCGTCTCTTACATTAATGGGCTTTTCATGCAACCCTAATCCACTTATACAACACACTTACATCTATACTATACTGTATAGGTTTTCCTTCATTCGAATCCCTTTCAGTATATCGCTGTCAAATTTATAAGTAAAATGTGTATTGCCTTGAATACATGTAAAGCTACTTGATTGAAATAGATACTGTTTAAACTAAGACAATTACAAATGTACATAGTTACAATGTGTGATATCCCTCCCACCTGGGTAAAAATAGCGGCCAAAATGGGTACGTATTGTCAAGATAATAGATCAGTGCGGTGATAATAAACGAACTAAATGGGTAACTTTATCAAACGATTTGAATAGGTACAAATAAATGATGCATATACAACTGTAATGGAAATACACATATTCAATGATTTAGGAATGTATTGCTAATTACGCTGAAGCACTAACTTTAAAGACAAATCTATAAACAGGTCGTTAAATGCATTTATAAATCATACCTGATAAAAATGGTGCTAATGTTATATATAAAGCTGGCTCTTCTGTACGGACTGGAACTGTTGCCATTGGTCCAGCTGCAAAGGTCAATGGGCAATACGTTTATCATATGATATGTTATATTTTATGTTATATTTCGGGTTTTACGCCTGCATCAGCACCATTTTGGGCTATATCGCCGGCGGCAGTTTACCTAACAACACCCTTCCTGGGCAGGCTCCAGCGGTTAACCAGTACGTGGGTGCACCAACCTCCGTAAGAAACTGCCAACTTTATCATATGATTAACAGTATGTATAACTACATGTATATGAATTAACTATGTGTGTTCGTTTGTTTGTTCGGAGTTTACGCCTGAATCAGTACAATGTTGCGCTATATCGCCGGCGGGCAGTTTACATAAAAGTAAAAACATCTTTCCTTGGCATGCGCAAGTGGTTAACCAGTACTTGGTACATCGATCTCGTTTTATATAAATGAGACACGGCCTGATCCGTGAACATCAGTGATGACAGGTTACTGTGGTATACAGGGTCAGCGACATTAACCACTCGACCACGAGGGCGAAGGAATTAACTATGGATTATATACATGTATATACATAATGAGAGTGTGTACAAAGAACATCAGGCCCCGAGGTTATAAAACTTGTCTCCTACCTCAAACTCGAGCTTGAGCAGAACCAATCAGAAGCTTGAGTCGGAGTCTGAGATTGGAGAAAAGTGGTATAACCTCGGGACCAGTTCTCTGTGCAAGCTATGATTACATCTAGTTAAGTTTATACAAATTTATTTTAGCTCGATTGCGAAACAATACTAATTGTACCAATCACTCTCGAGACCTCATTCCTGATGTAATCCATGGCCACGAAGGAGACAGACGAGTTGACGTGGAATTTAAATGCTTTGCCTAAAGGGCACAATCGTAACGGCCCCAACGGGGCTCTAACTCAGTGGCTTTCGCACAAGAAGCGAACTGTGCTATCACGAGTAGATTATACCGAGTGTAAACTCCATTCCATCATCCTATACATAGGAGACGTTGTGGTCTCCGTCGAATGGTCTAATCATGTTCTAGAAAATTACAAATTCGCTCGTTGCTATCCATTCCTGTTCCCAGGTATGTACACCTTTCATCCACGCCCAACTAGATCATAGTGCCAAATGGCCTATCGTAGTATCCATTACACCTCAGAATACTACGCGTATTACGTTTACACAAGAAACACAATTACAAATTCGCTCGTTGCTATCCATTCCTGTTCCCAGGTATGTACACCTTTCATCCACGCCCAACTAGATCATAGTGCCAAATGGCCTATCGTATTATCCATTACACCTCAGAATACTACGCGTATTACGTTTACACAAGAAACACAATTACAAATTCGCTCGTTGCTATCCATTCCTGTTCCCAGGTATGTACACCTTTCATCCACGCCCAACTAGATCATAGTGCCAAATGGCCTATCGTATTATCCATTACACCTCAGAATACTACGCGTATTACGTTTACACAAGAAACACAATTACAAATTCGCTCGTTGCTATCCATTCCTGTTCCCAGGTATGTACACCTTTCATCCACGCCCAACTAGATCATAGTGCCAAATGGCCTATCGTATTATCCATTACACCTCAGAATACTACGCGTATTACGTTTACACAAGAAACACAATTACAAATTCGCTCGTTGCTATCCATTCCTGTTCCCAGGTATGTACACCTTTCATCCACGCCCAACTAGATCATAGTGCCAAATGGCCTATCGTATTATCCATTACACCTCAGAATACTACGCGTATTACGTTTACACAAGAAACACAATTACAAATTCACTCGTTGCTATCCATTCCTGTTCCCAGGTATGTACACCTTCCATCCACGCCCAACTAGATCATAGTGCCAAATGGCCTATCGTATTATCCAATACACCTCAGAATACTACGCGTATTACGTTTACACAAGAAACACAATTACAAATTCGCTCGTTGCTATCCATTCCTGTTCCCAGGTATGTACACCTTTCATCCACGTCCAACTATATCATAGTGCCAAATGGCCTATCGTATTATCCATTACACCTCAGAATACCACGCGTATTACGTTTACACAAGAAACACAATTACAAATTCGCTCGTTGCTATCCATTCCTGTTCCCAGGTATGTACACCTTTCATCCACGTCTAACTAGATCATAGTGCCAAATGGCCTATCGTATTATCCAATACACATTAGAATACTACGCGTACTACGTTTACACAAGAAACACAATTCACTGGAACTTCCTTCCCCCTTCTATATAGTGGTAATAAACTTCTCTGAATTCGGCATTCGGCATTTTGTATACAGTCTACATCCGTTATGTCGAATTCCGTCCAACCGAACACAATACTTCGACATAACCGACGTTTGACTTAATGACATTCGATATAAACAGATCCAGTTATAAGTAAAATGGTAGTGTCTGAAAGATGGTACTTTGATCCGACTTCGAGATAACCGGATAATTCGACATAACCGAATTTGACATAACCGATGTGTACTGTTACGTTGAGTGTTACTTTTTCATTACAAAATTTAGAATTATGGATTATGTATATGTTATATTTCGGGTTTTACGCCTGCATCAGCACCATTTTGGGCTATATCACCTAACAACACCTTTCCTGGGCAGGCTCCAGCGGTTAACCAGTACTTGGGTGCACCAACCTCCGTAAGAAACTGCCAACTTTTTCATATAAATGAGACACGGCCTGAGCGGGGCTCGAACCCGTGACCATCAGTGATGATAGGTTACAATGGTATACAAGTCAGCGACCTTAACCATCATGAGTGAAGAAAATAATCGTTCACACATTGCACTAATTTACTGAATATTTAAGCGCGCAGACGACCGCATTTGCCTATATGTTTGTCTAAAGGCATATCAATTGTACACCTAAGGCAAGAGTACCGTTTCATTTTGGTGTCACTATATACTATTCTAGTATAGAAGTCGTGATAGCGCAGTGGATGCGCGTTCGCTTCAGGTGCGATAGGTCCGGAGTTCGAGCCCCACTGGAGCCGTTACGATTGTGCCCTTAGGCAAGGCATTTAAATTCCACGTTGCCTCTTCTCCCTCCCTCGTGGCGATGGATTCCATCAGGAATGAGGTCTCGAGAGTGATTTATATAAGTTGAAATTACTTGTTTCGCAATCGAGCTAAAATAAATGTGTATAAACTGTTCTATTCACCATCTTTATCTTCGCTAAACAGTCTATTGTCGATGACGCGCACATGTCTACGCCGCCACCACCAGGAGTTTTACTATTATATAGTTGTCGCCAGATCTGACAGTTGGGTTTTCTCCGTGTACTCCGGTTTCCTCCCCACGCGAATGACCACATTTACGCTTTCATCCGCGCCAACGAGAGTGATTAATGTAAGTTGTCAAAGCTTGTTTCGCAATCATTGTAAAATAAATAAATTTAAAAAAAGGAAAAAAGGACGTGTGAGTGTGTTATCCTTATTTCGGAGGCAAGGACATGCGAGTGTATTATCTTTAGCTCGGAGACAAGGACATGCGATTGTGTTATCGTTATCTCGGAGATGAAGACATGCGAGTGTATTATTTTTTATCTCGGAGGCAATGATGTGTGAGTTGCATGACCTTCATCTTGGATGGAATGACGTGTGAGTTTATGACCATAGCCTTGGATGAAATGAACTCCTGAGTATTTATTGATGTTGGAGACAAGGGCACGTGTTACAACAAAACATACCAGGCGTTTCTGCCGTAGTTGTCGGCCCCATTTCTACTTTTTCTTCGACAATTTCCTTTTGTTTTCCAACTGTAATTAAAAGAACAATTTACTTAGGTTGTGCAAGTTCGAGTCCCTCTCTGAGGCTATATAGTGGTTCTATACAGCTGGTATGCAAATGAACGAGGGGTGCTTCTGGAACAACGTGAGCTGCGTAATCAGCTGAAAATGATGTGCAAGCCCGTTTGCACTATTAAGCACCGAAGGTTCGAACCCGGTAGTGGTTCTGGGGTAGTGGGTAATCCCCCCGGAATTGTTTTAAGCCATGGCGTCAAATGGTCCACTCTAGCACCTTTTAATGTTATATGTTATATTTCGGGTGTTACGCCTGCATCAGCACCATTTTGGGCTATATCGCCGGCGTGCAGTTTACATAACAACACCTTTACTGGGCCTAGCACCTTTTAATGTAAATTTATACAGTAACAAACTCAAAAGAACAGTTCAGTTTGTCATACATCCATTTACTTTATTATAACCCCATGACCGTATAAACAAGTCATGAGTGGCCTCATGTGCTTCAAATAATTACCACGTGTTCAATACAAATTAATTCAGGAAAATAGACAGCTCAAGTGTACTCTATATATGCTATATAATTTATTATAGTCATATACTAAGTATACAGACGGATCTGTAGTCCAGTGGTAACACACTGGACTGGTAATCCAGGGATCGCAGGTTCGATCACACGTCTGACCCTAATACAATTAACAGTCTTTCAGATGGGACTTTAAACCGAGGTCTCGTGTCGGTGCCGTACACCGTGCACGTAAAAGAATCCGAGGAGACTCTGGAATGGGTCTCGTGTCGGTGCTGTCGGACTTTGTCTGTATCATTGCACTATCCTCCAACAATCTAAAATGGCTAATATCTTCAGGAGGCGTCGCTCATATGGGCAACCGGTAGCGACGATAAATAAATGTAAAACACACACGTACTAACAGTATCATAGATCTACCATCCAGCAAAACAAATTAGCGATTAGCGCAGTGGTTAGTGCGCTAGCTTCTCGCCAATGCAACCCGGGTTCGATCCTAGGACCGGGAGGTATGTGAGATGGTACGGTGATCGCCAGATCGGACAGGCGTGTTTTCTCTCACATGACTGACCACATTAAAAAAATGTTACGCTTTCATGCGTGCCAACAAGAGTGATTAATATAAGTTGTTAGAACTTGCCTCACAATCGTTGTAAAATAAATAAAGTCTATATATAAAATATATACAGTCAATAGAGGGTTAAAATGCATTGAAAATGGCTCGACGGGAGAGAAAAATGGTGGTCTTTAGATTCAGGATTTTCATATGTGGCCTTTATTCGGAATGTGGCCTTTAGCACAGGTTTGACTGTAATGTGCAAGCGCGGGTGTTGTGGCGTAAAGGCATCTACTGGCCTTATGTGTGTGTATTTACGTTTATTTATCGTAGCTACCGGTTGCTCATATGAGCGACGCCTCCTAAAGAGATTAGTCATTTTAGATTGTTGGAGGATAGTGCAATGATACAGAGACCCATTCCAGAGTCTCCTTTGGTTCTTTTACGTGCACGATGTAAAGCACCGACACGAGACCTCGGTTCAACGTCCCATCTGAAAGACTGTCATTTTGTATTAGGGTCAGACGGGGGATGGAACCTGCGATCCCTGGATTACAAGTCCAACGTGTTACCATTGGACTACATATCCGTCTGTACGGACCTTGGACTCGTCTGTTGTAGATGTACTATCATTTAAAGAATAAAATGGCAAACATGCTTCTAGATTCGGAGGTGCTACCCCGATTAACATAGGGCGGCGAAAAGATAAACGTATGAAAGAAACAATTTAGACACACTTACATGCACTGATCTTGTCCTGAAGTGCTTCGGCTGCGTCTGAGAGCTGGCCATATCTCTGAACCATCATGACATTATCTGGAGATGTTGCAAGTGCTTCCACCTCTACTTTGTCGTGCATTCCAACACCGATGGCGAATATTTCTATCCCTTCAAAAACTGCAGCATCTTTGGATTCCACCTGAATATATCATGCAATATAACATTTAAAGCGACACTACATCAATGCAAATGCAAATTTAAAGCGACACTACATCAATGCAAATGCAAATTTCTTCAGAATGTAATTTCCTATTATATGTCTCCGCGCACGCTCACTATGTCAACCGGAAGTTGTACAGTTATGTCCTTTCCGGCGTTGGCAACAGGCGGATCGTCTGGAAAGCGTTTTGCAATTTTATTATTAGAAAATGTGTGGCTACCAACATTAAAGCGACACTACATCACTACATCAGTGAAAACACAAATGTATACCGAATGTATTTTCCTATAGTATTGTATAATTTATTTCCAAATAGTTGTCTCAAAAACTGAGTATTTCAACTAATAAACAAACGTCATATACGCGGTTGGTTTGTTTACATAACAAAATAATGTAAATATGGGCCGACATCCCTGCGAAATACAACACGTGTATCCTGAATAACACGATACATGGTACAGATTTATCGTTATATCAACTTTTGAACGTTTGCAGACAACAAAAAAACACTGTTTATTGATTCAATGTTAGTGTTCGAAAGTACTCCGAAGAATTTGTATTAGCAATGCATTTATACGAAAAAAAGCATTTTATTTGCTTTTTGCGTTGTTATGTCGCTTAAACTCATTGCTTGCAACATTCACATCAACACTGTTTGTTGGTTGTGTGTTCGGGTGTTACGCCTTTATCGGCACCATTTTGGGCTATATCGACGGCGAGTAGTTTACATTAACACCGCCTTTCCTGGGCAGGCTCCAGCGGTTAACCAGTACTTGGTGCACCAACCTCCGTAAGAATCACATCAACAAATATCAGTTTCTACGTTTGAGAAACGAATGAGAATATTAATTTCCTTTGTACATAATGAAGTAAACGCCAGGTGGCGTTGCATTGTACGAAGTGGTCGTGCATATGGGCTATAAAGTAGCTATTCAGCTTTGGACGACCGAATAGAATAGAAGTATTTTGAATTTTGGTGAATAATCATTACTAGTAGTTGGTGAAAGATACAGTATATGTAATGTTGTAGTGTACGAAGTGTTCGTGCGTATGGGCAGTAACCTATCCATTCAGCTTTGGACGACCGAATAGAATAGACGTATTTTGAATTTTGGTGAATAATCAATAATGTAATGTTGTATTGTTTGAATGTGCGGTTGTCCAAGTGCTTATCCAAGCAATATACCAAGTAATAAAGAATAGTATAATTGTTTATTTGTTGTTGTTGTTGTTGTTGTTGTTGTTGTTGTTGTTGGTGTGTATACTAAGGCTATGTCATGGTATGCAGGGAATACGTATGATTTTACGTATGATTTAAGTTTATACATCGCTGCTTCTTTTGCCTCCTGACCGACTTAAAACAAAGTCGCACCAACAGTTTATGGTATGGTATGGTGGATACACACGTACATTTACTGATAATAACGTCATAGACACATATGATGGTCACTTCGACTGGCGTGTCACGTGTTATCCCCTATTAAGTGGCGTCAAACGTAGTAAGTGACGTCAGGCATTTGGAGGTCCCTGATAATAACGTCATAGACACAGATGATGGTCACTTCGACTGGCATTTCAAGTGTTATCCCCTATTAAGTGGCGACAAACGTAGTAAGTGACGTCAGGCATTTGGAGGTCCCTGATAATAACGTCATAGACACAGATGATGGTCACTTCGACTGGCGTGTCACGTGTTATCCCCTATTAAGTGGCGTCAAGCGTAGTAAGTAGCGTCAATCATTTGTAGTTGATCTGATAATAACGTCATATACACAGATGATGGTCACTTCGACTGGCGTGTCACGTGTTATCCCCTATTAAGTGGCGTCATGCGTAGTAAGTGACGTCAGGCATTTGAAATTGACCTGATAATAACGTCATAGATACAGATGATGGTCACTTCGACTGGCGTGTCACGTGTTATCCCCTATTAGGTGGCGTTAAGCGTAGTAAGTAGCGTCAATCATTTGTAGTTGATCTGATAATAACGTCATAGATACAGATGATGGTCACTTCGACTGGCGTGTCACGTGTTATCCCCTATTAAGTGGCGTCATGCGTAGTAAGTGGCGTCATGCGTAGTAAGTGGCGTCAGGCATTTGGAGGTCCCTGATAATAACGTCATATACACAGATGATGGTCACTTCGACTGGCGTGTCACGTGTTATCCCCTATTAAGTGGCGTCATGCGTAGTAAGTGGCGTCAGGCATTTGAAGTTGACCTGATAATAACGTCATAGACACAGATGATGGTCACTTCGACTGGCGTGTCACGTGTTATCCCCTATTAAGTGGCGTCATGCGTAGTAAGTTGCGTCAGGCATTTGAAGTTGACCTGATAATAACGTCATAGATACAGATGATGGTCACTTCGACTGGCGTGTCACGTGTTATCCCCTATTAAGTGGCGTCAAACGTAGTAAGTGACGTCAGGCATTTGGAGGTCCCTGATAATAACGTCATAGACACAGATGATGGTCACTTCGACTGGCGTGTCACGTGTTATCCCCTATTAAGTGGCGTCATGCGTAGTAAGTGGCGTCAGGCATTTGAAGTTGACCTGATAATAACGTCATAGACACAGATGATGGTCACTTCGACTGGCCTGTCACGTGTTATCCCCTATTAAGTGGCGTCATGCGTAGTAAGTGGCGTCAGGCATTTGAAGTTGATCTGATAATAACGTCATAGACACAGATGATGGTCACTTCGACTGGCGTGTCACGTGTTATCCCCTATTAAGTGGCGTCAAACGTAGTAAGTGACGTCAGGCATTTGGAGGTCCCTGATAATAACGTCATAGACACAGATGATGGTCACTTCGACTGGCATTTCAAGTGTTATCCCCTATTAAGTGGCGACAAACGTAGTAAGTGACGTCAGGCATTTGGAGGTCCCTGATAATAACGTCATAGATACAGATGATGGTCACTTCGACTGGCGTTTCACGTGTTATCCCCTATTAAGTGGCGTCAGGCGTAGTATGTGACGTCAGGCATTTGGAGTTGACGACACATTAATTCCAACACAAAAACGGTCCTGTCCCCAGAAACACGTTTACTTCTTCCGTGACATACTATAACTATAATTATGTTGATGTATACTAGCGCAAAAAAATAACTGTGCATGCCTAAAATATTGTTATAAAAATAATAATATCTGACGTATAACAAGTTTTTCAGGGACAATTTATTTGTTATTTATTTACAATTGCATTTCATTTTCCACGTTATGGGCTCACTAAGCTCAGTGCACGAAACACAGCAGGGGGTCAATACCGAGTTCACAAAGTTAATACATCGTATGCCATTATTTGCCTGAATTCAATCCTGGCACCGTGGGCACATGGAGCTCAACATACGGTTCACGAATGCTTGTGGGGTGGTATTCCAGATCTGAGCTTACCGTTTGGAAGCAATTTCTCATATACACACGCCGAATATGATTGGCATGTTGACGTCACACGAGGACTATCCAATCCCCGACGTGGCCAAACTGTTGACTATAGCGACAACGGCTTGGCCCATACCAGCGTCAAGCATGTCAATAAGCCGGGGGCGTTCATATCCATTTAGCATCGACCATAGCACTGATCACAAATTCAAACGTTAATATCCTGTTTTTACTGTTCACTGGTCTCCAAAGAGTGACCCAACAGTCGAAACTTAATTGTTTTCATTGTCGAATTGATGACTGGACGAGAAAAGCGTGCAACTTGGCCAACGCCTATATAGCAAACTACACGGGGAAATCGTGCAAACTGACACACGCCTATAGACAGCAAACTGCACGGGGAAACCGTGCAAACTGACAAACGCCTATAGACAGCAAACTGCACGGGGAAACCGTGCAAACTGACAAACGCCTATAGACAGCAAACTGCACGGGGAAACCGTGCAAACTGACACACGCCTATAGACAACAAACTGCACGGGGAAATCGTGCAAACTGACAAACGCCTATAGACAGCAAACTGCACGGGGAAACCGTGCAAACTGACAAACGCCTATAGACAGCAAACTGCACGGGGAAACCGTGCAAACTGACAAACACATATAGACAGCAAACTGCACGGGGAAATCGTGCAAACTGACAAACGCCTATAGACAGCAAACTGCACGGGGAAACCGTGCAAACTGACAAACGCCTATAGACAGCAAACTGCACGGGGAAACCGTGCAAACTGACAAACGCATATAGACAGCAAACTGCACGGGGAAACCGTGCAAACTGACAAACGCCTATAGACAGCAAACTGCACGGGGAAACCGTGCAAACTGACAAACGCATATAGACAGCAAACTGCACGGGGAAATGTTGCAATGACGTACCGATAGTGTGGTTGTGTTATGCTCGTCATGTGTGTGAATGTTTATGTATATGCAGTTGTTAATAACTGTTCTATAACAATTCTCCGGGTGCAACCAGTTACTTTTTTCCGCTAGTATACAATGTTGTGCTATTGACACCATGCGAGATATTTAATAACAACGCACAATCTGATAATGTGTGTTTATTTGTTTAACCGCGCGCACACAAATGTAGGTCACATGGTGACTGTAGCTATTATTGGTGGAGGAAGAACCCGGATGCCCTTCCGAGCAGTATTTCAGACACGGGCGGACATACAGATAGAACCACCGACCTACCTCAAACCACTTGAACGAATTTGACAACCTCAGTCGGATTCTAACCTACAGCAGTAAGGGGCAAGTGATTTGAAGTCAACGACCATAACCACACGGCCACGGATGCCCCACTACTCTGATAATGACAATATTATGTCAACTATCATATAACCCCTGTAAAACACACGGCTTTTCCCCGTTTGTTCCCGTTTATTTATCTCTTAAATTGTTTATTTGTGTATTGTATAATCATATGTACATATGCCATACACAAAATTATACATAACCTGACAATACAAATGGTTTGGGCCACATGTTTTAGCAACATTAGACAACGACACGCAGTGGAAGTCGTGATAGCGCAGTGGTAGAGCGTTCGATTCAGGTTCGAAAGGTCCGGAGTTCGAACCCCGCTGGAGCTGTTACGATTAGGCAAGGCATTTAATTTCTACGTTGCCTCTTCTCTCTCCCTTGTGATGATGGATTCCATCAGGAATGAGGTCTCGAGAGCGATTTATATAAGTTGTAAGGACTTGTTTCGCAATCGAGCTAAAATAAATGTGTATAAACTAACGACCCGCACCATTTGTTCATCTTCAGGATTAGGCAACTAGGATAGATTTTAATGAAACTTGCAGCGTGACGGATTATGAATTGCTCTTGTTTAGTATATGCTTGTAAAAGTAGTTTTACAATCATGAATATAATCATGCATTAATTTAATTTATACAAATTTATTTTAGCTCGATTACGAAACAAGTTCTTACAACTTGTATTAATCACTCTCGAGACCTCATTCCTGATGGAATCCATCGCCACGAGGGAGAGAGAAGAGGCAGTGTGGAATAATTTAAATGTTTTGCATAACGGCACAATCGTAACAGCTATAGCGGGCGCGAACTCCAGGCATTTCACACTGGAAGCGAACGCGTTACCACTGCGCTATCACGACGTCCACTTATTAATGCATTAAAAAAAATCATATCTAAAATACAGATCATAGCATGTTTACAATTAAATGATAATAAATGAAAGGCCTTAGAAACATCACAAAACGCCAATTCTCGTAGAATCTCGCGTGTGTGCAAGAACTATCGCAATGTCTCGTTTTCAGATATAAATCTTACCAGTAGGTCAATATTTTCATTTGTTGGTTCATCAGTGATAAATATCAGTGCTGACGGGACGTCATTCCGTCGGTTGAAGTAGGTACTCAGCATCTGTCTGCCAAGAGCCAGGGCACCTGACGCATCTGTACGGAACGATCTTAGATCGACATTTAACCCATCTATTGCCTTCATCATTAGCGACAAGTCGTGATATCTGAAATGTATATCTAATATATGACATGTCCTGATATCTACAATGTATATCTAATATATGACATGTCCTGATATCTACAATGTATATCTAATATATGACATGTCCTGATATATACACTGTATATCTAATATATGACATGTCCTGATATCTACAATGTATATCTAATATATGACATGTCCTGATATCTACAATGTATATCTAATATTTGACATGTTCTGATATATATATCTACACGGGATCAAGTGTTCAGTTCTTTACAGATATTGAGGACTTCAGCACTGGTTCCTAAATTAACGCAGTGGTTAGCGCGCTCGCTTCTCACCAATGCAACCCGGGTTCGATCCTCGGATCGGGTAGTATGTGAGCTGGTACGGTGGTCGCCAAATCGGACAGGTGGGTTTTCTCCGGGTACTCGGGTTTCCTCCCACACGAATGAACACATAAGTATACGCTTTCATCCGCGCCAACGAGGGTGATTAATATAAGTTGTTAGAACTTGCTTGGCAATCGTTGTATAATAAATAAAGTTTACACTTTAAATAGTAATAGGATTTTGCAACAACAAATATTAAAGCGACACTACATTAGTGAAAACACAAATTTCTACAGAATGTATTTTCCTATTATATGGTATACTTTTTTCCTAAATATTTGCCTCAAATACTGAGTATTTCAACTAATAAGCAAACGTCGTATACGCGGTTTGTTGACATAACAAAATAATGTAAATAGGGTTGGCATCCATGCGTAATACAACTAGTGTATCCTGAATAACACGATTTATGGTACAGATTTACCGTTATATATCACAGGTGTGCCTATGCATATTTATGTGTAGACTAGTCTTAGTGAACTTATCTTTTAAACGACATTATCTCGCGTTTAGTTTTGACTCCGATGACAAACAAACGTCAATTCAGGAGCGTGGATGATCGTTATTCAAAATCCTACTTTCACGCTTGTAAGATTGTAAACCACATAAACACTGTGCATTGATTCATTGTTAGTGTTCGAATGTATTCGGAAGAAGTAGTATTAGCAATGCATTTATACGTGAACAATTGCATTTTATTTGCGTTTTGCGATGCAATGTCGCTTTAATGTTATCGACATAGAATGATAGCACATTGGCTATTATCTTCTTTAATGTCTACGTTTTTGCAAGTTCGGGCCCCAACAGTAAGTAACCACATTTATTATATCGATGAAATAACGAGTAGCGGTCGGATGGCCATCCCCTAATAACTGTAGCAGACGGATACGTAGTCCAGTGGTTAGCACAATGGACTTGGGTTCCAGGAATCGCAGGTTCGATCCTACGTCTGACCCTAATATAATTAACAGTTTTTCATATGGGACTTTAAGCCGAGGTCTCGTATCGGTGCTTTACACCGTGCACGTAACACAACCAGAGGAGACTCTGGAATGGGTCTCTGTCTGTATCATACACTATCCTCCAAACATCTAAAATGACCAATCTCTTCAGGAGGGGTCGCTCATATGGGCAAGCGGTAGCGACGATACATACACGTAAAACACACACACATTAAAAGTATGCTATGAATCTAAAATGCATGGTCACTGGTAGTGTCGGGACTTACTGTGCGTGTAGATACTTAGTACTCGGATAATTACTAATCGGATAATGCATGCTACAATCACTACTGGTATGGGCCGTTGTCTAATGTTGTTATGGCCCAAACCATTTGTATTGTCATGCTATATATTGTATCGGTATGTGTATGACATATGTACTATTGATTTGCAATACAATATGGTTAAATAAATTGCAATCACTTTGACGCTTTTTGGGATTAATTTCTTGAATCGGACTATTTCGGACTATTTTGGCCAAATGTCAAGGTCAGTGTCACTCTTGGGTGTATGTGGATGTGTGTATATGTGTGTGTAGGTATGACCTTACTGTGTATGTAGATAATTTGACCTCGGGTGTGTATGCAAAGTTCCAAGCCATGACCTGAGAAATGTTAATGTTTAGAGATGTTTTTCACTCATATTGAAATTCTAAAATCGGACTATGTTTGACTAAAGTTCAAGGTCATTCCACTAGGGAATTGGGGTCATCGTGCGGATGTATAATATTTGTCCGCGGGTGTGTATGAGAAGTTTCAAATAAATAACGTTGACGGCTTTTGAGTAATGATGTTTCAGTTCTATTTGACGTATAAATAATTTCTGAACTTGGACTATTTTTGGGCCATATTTTACGGTCAAGGTCAACATTGGGGTGTGATGGGTGGGGGGGGGGGACAACTACTAGAAAAAGTATGAACGTTATCGAAGTAATATATTTTGACTTTTTAACTTAGCTAAATGCAATTGTCGATGGCGTCATCGGCGTCATCGCCGTCACCGGAAAGGTGACTGTTTAGACTAGCTTTCCACTAGTGAGGGCGAGACAAACTACTGTTTGGCGGTTCCGAAATACAGGGCCTTCTCTCTGTTTGAATGATGAATTGGATAATATACAAGTATGGACTTTCAATGGGATTAATACGTTGATCTATGGACCCTGCATGGTGCTGGTGATCAAGGTCAGCGTCGTGTAGCGACGCTCCAGGTTAGTATTTCAGGCACGGACGGGCACCGTGTAGAACCACCAACCTTCCACCAGCCAGGTTAATGGTTTCAGCTCATGTTTGAATACGATAGCCACAGTTGGATTCGAACCTACAGCGATGAGGGGCATGTGCATTGACCGTAACCACTCGGCCACTGAGACACCAACAAATATACTCACTGGTTTATATGGAATATAACTTCCGGGTCTGCTGCGTAGAACATTAAACCAATTTGGACGCTATTATTAACGACGTCGGCGTCAGCGATCAGAGACTTCAGAAACTGTTGTACAGCACCGAAATCAAAGGGTGATGCTCTAGGAGACAGGTGTACGGCCAAGACAATGTCGGCTGTATTCGATTCTGAAAAATATTTCATTTAAAAAATAATTTAATACGTGTTTCTTCGAATGTAATACTATAATTATTCACATGCAAATGAGAGACATTGATCAGTTATCACCCCCTGAATACTATATTAATTGGTTTCCTCTGTTTTTATCGTTGTTTCCTTTGCATCACATTCAATCAATTTTCACCGTTTTCTCATCTCATACTTATTAAATATCGTTAGATATCCTAAAGTATATCCACGCAATTGGAAATATACTATCAAGCAGATTGATGACAGCAGTTGTGGGACTACAGGTAGAGAGAAAAGGATGGCTATCCAGAGACTGAGCCAAGCAGCTGAACGGGCTTCAAGCTGGCTGTGGCTGAGACGAGAGGACAAGAGCTGGAAGCAATCAACCAACGCGCAGTGACTGATCACCACTGTGGGCCCACCGCCACCAGAGTATCCATGGAATTTTAGGGCCGAAGCACTCAAGGACGGCGGCATCCATGCTGATGATGTTGGTTGAGTAGCAGTCTACATTCCATATCAGATTATAGACTGTATCACAGAAATTAGCAGGAGTGTGATAAAATCACATTTATCCTGTTAGTAATCGACAATAAAATCAAAGGATTCCAACAAAAAATGACCAATATACATTTCGGGATAAATCGGATATTATCTGACAAGGGAGGTAATAGAACAACCAGCCGCTCATTGTCCCAGTGTTAGAGAACCATTTACGATGTTATTGATGCTTTTACAGATACGTATCCATATTAAAGTCGGCTCAGTTCGTATGTACCAGAAAAGGTAAGTAATTCGCAATATTTTGTTTAAAGCGACACTATATTCGAATAAAGGCTGTTGTTTAGTATAAAGTACCAGATATTTAAGGAATATCAATTCCAATGACTGAGTATTAAAACGGAATCCAAATATGCTCATAGAAATGAAAACATCTAAATATAGCGCCGTCGTATTAATGAATTGATTATCAACACGCGTATGTAAACAAAGCTTTCTGCGCATGTGTGACGCGCCAACGGATGTTAAGACAGCTGTCTTAGATGTTTGTTCCGATTGCCGATAGAGAGGGATGCATTCCGAATATACACAGGGCTTGGTGAACCGATTCAAGAACGTCCTACTTTCGCTTTCAGTTAGTTATGTTCCAAAAAATGACAATTTGAAAGTGTATTGACTGAGAGATAATTATTCAAATTACTATGGGGTAATAATTATGTAGTAGCATTGTTGTAAATAAAATTTCAAATTTTGTAATATTTTTATTTCATACGATATAGTGTCGCTTTTAAATAGCAGTACAATGTATGATGTCGAAATTCGAAATTTAGAATTTTATTTAAAATCTCAATAATTTACAATTTAACAATTGAATAACCCGTCGGTATTGAAACTTACCTGCTAATGGTAGCGTTGGTATGACAGCTGAAATAGTGTGAAATGGCGTTGTTATAATTAGGTATTGCAGAATATTACAAACATGTTGTACGTCCTGTTAATGAACCAGTTTTTAATTAACCTCACAGCGACGTATAACATTAAAAGTACCATTTAGCAATCACGCTAATTAATATATTTTTTACTATTTTCAGATTGTCGTTTTTATTTCTCAAATCATTTTCAAATTAATTAGTTATGTACAAGCATGACGTAAGCTAGCTATGGTTGAACTAGATAAATAAATTATGCACGTGATTGTCCATACAAGGTACTTAAGAGTATTATATTATTTGATTCATGATTTATAGAATTATTCTCATGATCTGTGTTGGTATTAACATGTTCATATAAATAATTATCATATAATCGCATCTCAACTTTCACACATATACGACACGAGATGACACAATACAAAGGAATAAGTACACATCTTAATAAGCGTCAGATCAACATGAGTGATCATACTAAATGCTTGCAAATTTGGCAGATAAAAATAAGTGATCATGCTAAATGCTTGCAAATTTGGCCGATAAAAATAAGTGATCATGCTAAATGCTTGCAAATTTGGCAGATAAAAATGAGTGATCATGCTAAATGCTTGCATATTTGGCAGATAAAAATGAGTGATCATACTAAATGCTTGCAAGTTTGGCAGAAACTTGTCTTTTTATTGGAGTTCTGGTGTCAATTGGGACTGAAATAGGTGGCCGTGTTACTGAATAACGGGGTGGTCGTATCATACGGGGTTGCGACAATTGAAATACATAATAAATGAGTCCATTCTGAGAAACAATGGTCTTAATAGCGGTAAGTACACACCAATGGGTGTGTATGTGGCTAGGAGAACACTAGATATATCATCTTGTGGTCTGTTGTTAGCTGCTATGTGATTATACATTATTTTACGCGGCTATTAGAACACAGAGAACAATGCGGTAGCCGCTTAACTATCCATTCGTTCGTCCGTCCGTTGTCCGTACAGTGGCAATACACGTATACACGTTGTCCGTATATTGTCCCCTGTGCATTGTCCATAACTTGTCGTACACTATCCCCACAGTGTCCATACATTGACGACACATTGTACATGCATCGTCATACATTGTCCACACATTGTCAATACGTTGTCCGTAAACTTTCCATGTATACATTATCCATATTTGTCCATACATCGCCATGCATTGTCCATACATTGTCCATGCATTGTCCATACATTGTCCATACATTGTCCAGCATTATCCGCACCTAACTAATATACATACTGCGGTGTTATTTCATTATTTTAGCATAACACACAACATAACCTCATATCCGTCACGGCGTGTGATAACTACAATTATGGTCAATACCCAAGACTGATGCGTAATACTGACAAGAGACATTCTAGGTCTACATTAGGGTACCAGCTACATGACCAAGAACAAACACCTTGTTAAATCCTACATATTGTCTACACACTGGACTTTGGAACAGTTACTACAACTACATGCATAAACTATTACACAAACGTACACATATTTTAAGTAGTATATGCATTACATACTTACTATGACGTGCAGATCATGAACAAAACGATAGACATGTTAAGTATATTTCATGCTTTATTTTACAACATAAATACATGAGCAATACATTTCAGGCATAGAAGCGGCACGGGTTGCCATCTTGTATGTGGAAATTTGTTATAAAGTTAAAGATAGAATACACGAATGACGTCATGCAATGCATAAGCAAACAAGCAAATCAGCGTAAAAGATATAAAATATGTTAAAAACAACAAACAATGTTACATGAACAAGGGAAATAGGAATCTGATGTTGTAGAACAATGTACCCGTGCAAAAGATGTGCTTACTGGCTTAGCTATGCACAGCCAATCTCTAGTTAGATGTACTGAGTAACTTCAATAGAACTATGCAACAAACAACATCCTAAACCACACCAAGAGGTCACTAATGCTGACCCTATAGAATTAGCGAGTAATCATGAGAACACTATATGTATTTAGAAAGATGAAAACTGCATTCTAAGATGGATAGCAGGAACGTTCTATTCATGTGCAGGATTCTTTGTGCAAGTAACTTACGAGGCGACACCGTGTATTCAGTAATTGGCGACGTAGTAGTTGGTGTTGCGACCTTCGTCATCTGTGTGTTTGCTTCGCCTTCGAATACTACTCTGCGTAAATAGGTTGTAGTCGGTGCTACAGTTGACATTGTATTGGCCCAGTCTGTAGTTTTTGGCTTCGGTTTGATCGGTGGCAAAGTTGTTAATTGTCTGGATCGTTTTGTAGTTGTTGGTTGCGGCCTGGTATGTTGAACAATTGTTACTGTCCTGGGCTTATTTGTAGGCCGCGGGTTCAGTGTAGACGCCTTTGGTGGTTTTGTTGGCTTTGGTTTATTCTTATCCGTCGTTTTACCCGATTTAGGCATTTTCATGTTTTCAACTAGGAAATTAATCATTAATGTAAGTTTTATGTCAAATACAATATCGACAATGGTTCAACAATGGCATGTTAGATAACGTTAAAACATGGTTTGAACTGATAAATTGTACAACGCGACAATATGCGACAGAGATCAGTGTAAACACATATGTTTAGATCTATTATTCAATAAACCCCATCGACTATTAGCTCTAAGGTAAGCATAGGCTTATCCAATGGTCAATATAACAGCATTAATTTTCCTATATTTATGACCTTTGAGTGCACATCATTTCCTATCTTTATAAGTTGTGTATTGATGACCTTTGAGTGCACATCATTTCCTATCTTTATAATTTGTGTATTGATGACCTTTGAGTGCACATCATTTCCTATCTTTATAATGTGTGTATTTATGACCTTTGAGTGCACATCATTTCCTATCTTTATAATGTGTGTATTTATGACCTTTGAGTGCACATCATTTCATATCTTTATAATTTGTGTATTTAAGATATTTGAGTGCAAAGTACATACATGTTGTAACAAGCTATGACGCTTAGCCCTCTAACAACTGAACCCTTAAACGGACTGAGGCATTTTAACGCCAGTTGTCTAATGCTAGAATAGTTCAACATACACACACTTACATATCTTTATAGACTTTAGTTTTTCCCTCAGATTAATGGACGTGGAAAATTCTCCATAACTCTTTCCAATGAAAGAATATTCTCCAGCCGGATCACTTGCCACTGTTTCAATTTCCGTTATATCAGCATCCTTAACTCCTATCGCAAACATTGTAGTTCCTGCACGCTTCATGGCTGCTGATTCTTGTATTATGTCTGTTATTTGGGAACTAGAAGTACTATCAGTAAACAGAATAAGTAGGTTCGGAACATCAGATCTATCTCCCTTCTTTTCTACTAAGACATCCGTTTGTACAACGTTCAGAAGTTTCACAATATCCGATCCTTTTGTTCTAACAGAGTTAGCTTTCGTTATCTTCTTAATTGCTTTTACAAGTTTCTTAGATTTAGAATATTTATCGAAATCAAACTGTACTTTAGCATCCAGACCATATACAACGACGGATACACGTACCGCTCCAGATTCAATGTCCACAGAAGATATTAGATCGTTCAGAAAGGGATATAACTGTTTCTTAACATCCTTTATTTTGACATTGTGTGATACGTGAAGCGCTAATACCACATCTAGCTCTTCCAGGTCTGCAAAACAGTTTCAAAATTAGAAGAAAAAGCTTCCAGGGAATTATTTCCCCTAAAACCTTTTATTTGGCATATAAAAACGGAGATGGTTCTTTCGACCCGCATATTACGATTTGGCACTGTGTTGATATATTATATGTATATGCATAAGATAGTGAAATATACTTAATAAAAAAAGTAACTGAGATAGAAGAATAGTAAGACAGAACTTCTAGTAGACAGAAAGTAAAAAATGTTAAAGCTCGCATATGTTTTTCTAAGTTATTTTATGATTTGGTTCACGCATTTACTGCAATTGCATATATCTGAACAGTATGTATAGAACTATTATCGTATTGTCATGAGTGTTTAAAGATATAAAGTAATTTACAAAAATGATATCTGCTTAAAAGTAAGCACAATTCCTTAGCATGCGTACGCATTCATCACAATATAACTCACTCACAAAATGGTTTAAATGATGATGCAATTTTCTTAGTTAACTCTCTGCTTTCTAACAGCTCCGAATAATCATTGACCATAAAGCTGTCCGTTGCTTTCGTATCACCAGTTACAGTTTCTATTTCAGTTTGTAACGTTCGATCCGTGCCTATTCCAATAGCAAACAAACCGATGCCATCTCCTTTTAACGAATCTGCTACAGTTTTCAGTTCATCACCATTAAACTTTGTAGAGGCTTGGTCAGAGAACAGTATAATTCCGTTTGGATTGTTCGCTTCATCTCCATTATCAGCTGTTAAAACCGAGTCCCTAACGTATCTTAACGCTTCAGTAAGATCCGCTGTCTTATACCGTTTGTCTTTTGGAACTTTCTTGATAGCTGTTTTGATGAGTTTTTTCTGTTTGAATAGTTGTAGGTTAAATATAGTTTCAGCTTGCATTCCATATGTGACAACAGCGAATTTTGTTTTGGTGTGATCTGGTCTCATTGCCAGACCTATGATATATTTCAGCATAAACTTCTTAAACAATTTCGACTTGGTTTTCTTTGATACGTGAATTAGGAACACTATATCCGCAGATTCGCTATCTGAAAGGTATATTTATAATGCAAGGCCGACCTCTATTGTTGCCTTCATATAAACATTGTCTCTGACGGTATGTGATTTGATGCAAGAATAATACAGTTTGGATATATACACGCGTTTTTCATACATACATTCAGGTAGTGTCTACAGTGGTTACATATTTCGAGTAATGCTTTTGGCTACAAGTGTATAGTGATGCTCATTGACGAGATGGATAGAAATGAAAGAAAAAGTAAATCTGCTACGTATTTATGTAGGCGGGAATTGGTTATGGTAGACAATATAGACGGTAAGAGAACTAAGCATCAGGTTCAGAGGTAAAGAGCATTGTTGTAATGAAACGCATTAGGACAGACAGATGTGAAGCTACAGAAATATTGGAACATGTTGGAAACAAGACGACTTGGTTAGGAAGATGTGATTTGAAGATTCGATCAGATTGGAATGCATATTATGTTGGTAGAAAGGTAGAATTCAAAAGGCTTGCCTATGAAACTGATTGATAGACGAATATTCAAAGGATTATAATGCATATTATGTTGGTAAAAAGGTAGAATTCAGAAGGCTTGCCTATGAAACTGATTGATAGACGAATATTCAAAGGATTATAATGCATATTATGTTGGTAAAAAGGTAGAATTCAGAAGGCTTGCCTATGAAACTGATTGATAGACGAATATTCAAAGGATTATAATGCATAGTATTTACTTTGTAAGCTACACATCAGAAGACAGATTTAGGATAACGAGATATTAAGACATAGATATGCATTGTAATTAGAGACATGTTAGATTTCAGAATATAAAACTATAACGGTTTGTCACATGCTTTGTTCATTTGAATCACAGTCGAGCTGGAAGGCATTGGCACGAGTATTTGCCGCTGTGAACATTTAATCAGAAGGTGCTGCATGCGTATATGAAACTTAATATGACAACACTGAGTGGAAGACACGGATTGAAAAGCGTGGTAATGATTGCATTCTGCAAAATAAAACACAATTAGGTTACACACGTATAAATGTACAATCATTATGAAAGAGTACATTCCTTTAATGGCACATGTTTAGCAATACGTGGCATGGACGGATAAACATAAGTATTTCTTTGATCTTCTTGTTTTGATGTTTAACGTCGCACGTAATTTTAGCCTACATTCTGGTCATGTGGAGAAGCTCCAGCTATTATTAATGAAGGGAGATCACGGGTGTCCTATCCGAGCATATTTCACCCGGGTAGAACCACACATCTTCCTTAAACTAGAAAGCTGGATAGCTTCCTCACATGAAAGACCTCGACATCGCCAGTGGGATTCGAACCTACAGCGGTAAAAGGCAAGTTATTTGAAGTCAACCATCGTAATTACAACTCGGCAACCGAGGACCATTGACTCCCAAGTAAAAGCTAAACATGTGCAATGTAAAAGGACACAAAGGTACACTAAATATATAATACATATTCAACATCGGCATATACAAGTATTATTATGGTTGTTATTATTACAAGTATCATCAAAATGTAGTAATACGACAAGATGTTATGCACAGCTGCACAGATGGAACATCGCCTGCAAACATGGATCCGTTCTCTGAAGCAGCTCTTTTTACAAGTATTATTTTACACATCTACAGCTACATATGTGTACGCACCTACTCCAACAGTCGCCCAAATGCACGTATGCGGTGACGACTTTAAATAAACTTATTAGTCAGGCAGTCTACTCCAACAGATGGGATTTACAGTCGAGTTGAATATGATATAAAGACAATAGTGCAAGGTGACAATAATGGAAAGCACCATGACAATAGCATTCGAAATGCAGTCGATATTGTGCTTATATATTGTTACATCGACACCATCGGCTAATATCCTTTCCTTCCAATAGTGGCACACTTACAGAGGTAAGCACATTAAAACAATGTGTAAGAATGTTTAACGTTTTCCTAAGTTACCCTTGTGAAGTTTGGGGTTGACCTATGGATAGATCTCAAAATAAACGTGTTATTTTTAATTGAATGTGTTTTTAGTATCAATGAACTGTTTGTTTTCTTGTAGTCATATATGAAATAGTTTCGTTTTCGGTAATCGAATAAATGCACTGATCAATCAGCATTTGGTGAATGGGCCATTATCATCTTTGCCATTAAGCTTTTTAATTGGAATGTTAATGTTTGTAAAATGTTCACCAGACAAATCAAATCAAATTGTATTTACAGTCGATATATCCATTCAGGTTGTAAACACAGTGCATAATTTTATATGCAAACGTAAAAAAGCAAGTCTGCTAAAAAAAAAGGTTTAAACTTTATTTATTTTACATTGATTACGAAGCAAGTTTTAACAAATTATATTAATCACTCTCGTTGGCGCGGATGAAAGCGTATATATGGTCATTCGTGTGGGAGGAAACCGGAGTACCCGGAGAAAACCCACCTGTCCGATCTGGCGACCACCGAACCATCTCACATACCCAGAGTCTTAGGCGGTAACACAATTGCCTGGATAGTTGGAGTAGTTTTAATATTTGCATATAAGGGGTTGTGCTGTGTTTACAACTTGAATGCGTGTCGATATTTGTGTGCTTGTTTCTTAGGCTTAAAGTCGCACCATCAGCTTATGTCATATGGCGACTCTCCAGCTATTATTGTCGAAGTAAGAAGCCGGGTGCCCCTTCGATTAGTATTCAGACAATGACGGGCACCCGGATAGAACCACCGACCTTCCGTATGTCAGCTGGATAACATTCCTCACACGAACACACGAACAAAATTCGACACCCCAAGTGTGATTCAAACCTACAGCGGCGAGTGATTGAATGTCTCGAATATTTAACAAATTGAAGCATTCCCAAAAACTAAATGGCAAGGATGCTAATGGATCATCTGTCAATAACCACAGGTTGAGAATGTAATTCGCTAATTAATGAATTAGTCACCCCTTGCTTTCAATATTGTTTGCCTGTTGGCGAACACTGTGTGTGTTTTACATTTATTTATCGTCGCTACCGGTTGCCCATATGAACGACGCCTCCTGAAGAGAATAGTCATTTAGATTGTTGGAGGATAGTGCAATGATACAGACAGAGACCATTGCAGATTATCCTCTGGTTCTTTTACGTGCACGATGTACAGCACCGACACGAGACCTCGGTTTCACGTCCCATCTGAAAGACTGTTAATTGTATTAGGATCAGGCGGGGATCGAACCTACGATCCCTGGATTACCAGTCTACTGGTGTTAACAACTGGACTATGCTACCACTGGAATACAGATCCGTCTAGTTATTGTTATCCGCTGGCAAACAATCAACACATGTAATATATATAATGTTCCAGTTAACGCAACAACGGACACGCTCTCTTATGAACAGCTCCATTGCGTTGCTTATTCACAAGAGAACAGTAAGCAATAAGTTCAAGCCGAACGTGTTAGCTAGCAGAATATACGCAGTACATTTGAAGCAGCTAATTGTCAGAATATTGAAAATTACATTTTATTTCATTAAATCGATCCCAAGGGACTAAATTAACCTTAGAAATGAGATAGAAGTATCATAGGTATACAGTAAACTATAATATACCTAGATGCAATCGAATTCCGTTACTAACAGTTTTCACAGATTCAAATAACATGTGACAGAGGTAATAACGCTTTTCTCAGATCCCAAACTCAAGTGATTTGATTGGTTGATTCTGAGTTTACTGTCAGCTGAACCAATCAGAAGCTTGAGACTGAGGTTTGAGTTTGGAGAAAGCTTTATAACCTCCAAGCATGATGTTTATAATGTGAACATCTCAGTTATTAGTGGAATAGCCCAGATGATATTGCTTAGAACCGTTTTCATTAATACTGTTCGTTCCCATTAGTATTGGAATTGCTTAAGGGGTGTATAGAAAACGAAAAATGGATTAAACAATTTCCCTTGGAAATCTGACAACGAGCTCCTTTAAAAACGCAACTCCGGTAATTTATAGCATAGCACTAATTAAGTATAACACAGAAGAGGCAGTAGAGGAACGTCCCAACATAACCCAGCATAATGAAGGTCGCCGCCGTGTTGCCCATGGATCTCGTACACAGAACCTGCTACTATTATTCTACTTTCTGTGAGTTCTGGGTCCGAGTTTATAAAACTGTTCTCAGATCTCAAACTCGAGCTAAAGAAATTTGATTGGTTGAGACTGAGATTTGCGATTGGCTCAATTAATCAGGAGCTTGAGACTGATTTGTGTGTGTGTTTTACGTTTATTTATCGTCGCTATCGGTTGTCCATATGAGCGACGCCCCCTGAAGAGATTAGTAATTTTAGATTTTGGAGGATAGTGCAATAAACAGAGACCCATTACAGAGTCTCCTCTGGTTCTTTTACATGCACGGTGTAAAGCACCGACACGAGGCCTCGGTTTAACGTCCCATCTGAAAGACTGTTAATTTTATTAGGGTCAGACGGGGGATCGAACCTGCGATCCCTGGATTACCAGTCCAGCGTTTTACCACTGAGCTACAGATCAGTCTGTCAGAGAGACTGATTTTGAGATTGGAGAACAGTTTTATAACCCCTGGGCTGTCCAGTCAGAGTCTGGAGGTTATAAACCCTTCATCAATCTGAAACTCAGTATGATGCTTCCTGATTGGTTGAATCAAGAGTAAATCTCAGATTGAACCAATGATATCAATTGAGCTTGCGTTTGAGATTCGTGAACGGTTTTATATTCTCTGACCAAGGTTTTGGGATTAACATCACGATGTATATATTATACGACTATACACATTTATTTTAGCTCGATTGCGAAACAAGTTATTACAACTAATATTAATCACTCTCGAGACCTCATTCCTGATGGAATCCATCGCCACGAGGGAGAGCGAAGAGGCAATGTGGAATTTAAATGCCTTGCATAAGGGCACAATCGTAACTGCTCCAGCGGGGCTCGAACTCCGGACCCTTCGCACCTGAAGCGAACGCGCTATCACTGCGCTCTCACGACGTTCACGATGTATTGCAACTCATTCCAAAAATAATCAAATACATTCAGACGATGATTAATATCTTTAGTACGTTTATTGCTATGCTATTTATTACTGGTGTGGCATCGTTAAATGCACTGGTTACATACATATATACGATTCATACGGAGTTAAATAATTATGAGTTCTGTATTACTCGAGTAACGAACACCAGTTTAATTATGTTTCTTTTCTGAATATCAAGTTATACATGTATATTCATAATGCAAGCATGCACTCTGTAGCATTGTACTTACTGTGCACGGTGGTGGTTGTTGAGGCTGAAATACAAAATGATCAACGTTAATCAATCAATCAGTCAATCAATCAATCAATCAGATAATCAATACATCCATAACTCAATAAATCAATCAAGAGAGATTGAGAGAGAGAGAGAGATTGAGAGAGATAGAGGGGGAGAGAGACGGGGAGATAGAGGATTAGAGGGAGATATATAGATATATAGAGGGAGATAAAGGGAGATATAGAGGGGGATAGATGATTAGAGGGAGATATAAGGAGATATACATAGAGGGGGAATAGGGAGATACAGAGAGATAGAGGGGAGGGAGATAGAGGGAGAGAGATAGAAAGAGAGAAGAAAGAGCGAGAGAAAGTGAGAAATAGAGAGAAAAATAGAAAGAGAAAGAGAGAGGGAGGGAAGATATAGGGAGATTAGAGATAGACAACGATTATATGGAGATTAGATGGAGAAATAGGGAGTGAGAAATAGAGATAGAAAAATAGAAAGAAAAAGGGAGAGAGACATATCTAACTATTTCATGTTGACGATTGTGCCAACACGACATACTAAAAGTAATTAGCACAGGGTACATAGTATATTGGAATGTAAATTTTACACAGAAGTACACAATCACTCGTGCTTTAGCTAAAAGAGTCTAAGCATGTAGTTTAACTCCAATAAAATAAATTAACCCCCACCTACTCGTGCAACTTCATTGCTTTGTTCATATTTGAGGGCCCTAAGGAAGATTAGTTAAGAACTAATTAGGTCACCCTCAATAAGGAAATCTATCATATTACATATATATATATGTATAAGGAATACCCGTGCAAAACTTTTGTCCATAAGTATATTAAAATTATTTCATCATAATACGAAGAAAGAGTGTGGGCAATTCTAACTAACCTGTCGTACTCGGTATTTCAAAGAACACCGTTGTTGATTCCAGACGAGGAATTAAAAAACAGACGAGGAATTAAAACACTAACGAACCTGTTGTGAGTATTCCAAAGAACGACGATGCTGAATCAAGCACATAAGTTAGAATATTAACGAACCTAGTGTCGGTATTCCAAAGAACGACGATGCTGAATCAAGCCCAGAAGTTAGAATATTAACGAACCTATTGTCGGTATTCCAAAGAACGACGATGCTGAATCAAGCCCAGAAATTAGAATATTAACGAACCTGTTGTCGTTGTTTCATAGAATTCCGTAGTTGAACCAGGAACCTCAAGAGGCATCTCTTCAGTTCTCACTGTAAAACAAAATTAATTTAAAGTTGGTACAACGAAACAAGCAAAGTAAAATTACACTCGCTGTCAAATATTTCAGATGGTACGATGGTCACCAGATCGGACAGGTGAGTTTTCTCGGGGGCCTTCGATTTCCGCCACACGAATGATCACATTTACGCTGCCATCTGGGCCAACGAGAGTGATTAATATAAGTTATTAAAACTTGCTTCACAATAGTTGTAGACTACATCAAGTTTAAACTTTTTAAATATTTCAGTTGATTTTCGTGTTTCGTTGTATAAATATTACACATTAAACTTAAGGCTATGTCTTTCATCAGGCTGCATACTAAGCCTTTTAATTACTTCTTCCTTCTTTCAACGGTGTGACATCCGTGACAGCGTGTGTGTGTTTTACGTTTATTTATCGTCGCTACCGGTTGCCCATATGAGCGACGCCTCCTGAAGAGATTAGTAATTTTAGACTTTGGAGGATAGTGCAATGATACAGACAGAGACCCATTACAGAGTCTCCTCTGGTTCTTCTACGTGCACGGTGTAAAGCACCGACACGAGACCTCGGTTTAACGTCCCATCTGAAAGACTGTTAATTTTATTAGGGTCAGACGGGGGATCGAACCTGCGATCCCTGGATTACCAGTCCAACGTTTTACCACTGGGCTCGTTGACACAACCACTTCCCGTCACCTATGTAGGTTCGAATCTCATTGGCGGTATCGAATTGTTTTCATGTGAGGAAGCTATCCAGCTGGCTTGCGGAAGGTCGGAGGTTCTAACCGGTAAAATTTAAAGTGACGAAATCCCTCAAATGTATTGCATACACATATATTTGACATATTTAAGATATTTATAACCGAAAATTGACGCTATTTGTAGAACTGAAATTGAGATCCATTTTGTCCAATGTCTTCAATATTTTGAAATAATTCCTGATAGCAGAAGTTAACGGCTGACAGTTTTTTTGTTTTATTTTTTCAGCTATAGGCCCCAAAGGGGGTAACCTCATTTATTGTCTCCGTCAATAACTAGTAGGATCGGAGAGCCACCCGCTAGTAGCTTTACAAGTTTTTCAATTGATAAATAGTATGTTATATGTTATATTTCGTGTTTTACGCCTGCATCAGCACCATTTTGGGCTATATCGAAGTTTACCTAACAACACCTTTCCTGGGCAGGCTCCAGCGGTTAACCAGTACTTGGGTGTATCAACCTCCGTAAGAAACTGCCAACTTTTTCATATACATGAGCGGGCTCGAACCCGTGCCCATCAGTGATGATAGGTTACTGTGGTATACAAGTCAGCGACCTTAACCACTCGACCACGTAGGCGGACCCACATTTCTATTAACTAGGTTAACTTACATGCTACAAATGCATCGCGTAGTCTAAACACTTGTTGTTCCAGGTACTGAGTGTCGTTCACAATAAGGGTATAGTCTGGCGAGGACGCTAGGCCTAGCAGCTCGTCTGGGTACGTCACGTTAATCCCCACGGTGTATATGGCTGTGCCCGCAGCTGCAACGAATCAGAGGTAAAATTGTTAATAGTAATAAGTCACAAACTTAGTTTAGATTAATCATATTTTATTTGTTCTTACAACATATATATACCAATTTAGTTTAGCTCGATTCATCGCTACGAGGAAGAGAGAAGAGGCAACGTGGACTTAAAATGCCTTGCCTATGGGCACAATCGTAACGGCTCCTTCGTGGTGACGGATTCCATCAGGAATGAGGTCTCGAGAGTGATTAATACAAGTTGTAAGAATTTGTTTCACAATCGAGCTAAATAAATTTGTATAAACTAAGCATACTATTCGAATATAAGGATTTATAGACAATGAGCTTCACTGTGCTTGATCGGTCATGCAATATACTAGAAACAGACACAAGCGAAAACATGTTCCGTTACGTTTTCAACTATTCGAATACCAGGATACTAATAGGTATAGGCAAAGAATATTCGAATATTCGCTCGAACGTCCGAATACTATTTCAGTATTCGAATATTCGCTCGAACGTCCGAATACTATTTCAGTATTCGAATATTCGCTCGAACGTCCGAATACTATTTCAGTATTCGAATATTCGCTCGAACGTCCGAATACTATTTCAGTATTCGAATATTCGCTCGAACGTCCGAATACTATTTCAGTATTCGAATATTCGGACAAAATATTATATTGTCCTCAAAAATGCCACATGTTCAGTCACACGTTTGGAAATGCGTGACTCGCTCTGAGAATAAGAAAACTGCTAGGTGTAATCTATGCACATTGGATTTACCATTTTCTGGGTACAATATCAATCTCAATAATCATTTGAAGAAGATGACGTTTACGCGTAAAACAGAAATTTGGCAATTTTTATAAGAGTTTGAGTGATTTTGAGTTTTTGATTGAATTCTATCGAATATTCGAATATTTGAATACCGTCCCAACCGAATATTCGAATAGTATACTCGCTATTCGTTGCCATCCCTACTATTAACACATATTCGTGCATTCCAGCCGTGCACTCAGCATACATTTTCGTAGTCTGTTTCGTTTTTATTTATACAAATTATTTTATTTCCGATTGTCAATGCAATGGGAGACATTCGTCAGTTACTGCCCCTGAATACTCCTAAAAATTGATAGGTACTCATTAATTGGTTTCCTCTGTTTTCATCGATTGTTCCTTACACCACATGCAATACATTTTCTCATCAATTATCAGACATTAAAATTCGACAGTAATAACAAAGGAGAGCAGCTAAATGGACCAATATACATTTCGGGATAAATTGGACTTTACCTGCCAAGGGAGGTAATGGAAAAATCAGCTGTCGATCATTGATTTGGATTGTTATTAAAATTCGACTGATAATCAACAATATATCGAATGGGTACTTTACTGATACAAAATGGTTATCAATTAGATAAACTCACATTCATCTGATTAGGGAACAACGGTACTAACCAAGGATTACAGCTAAATAGACCAATATACATTTCGGGATAACTCGGACTTTACCTGCCAAGGGAGGTAATGGAAATATCAGCTATGTTAATCATTGATTTGCGTTTCTAATTCTAAAAATTGTTTGCGTAATTCCAAACATTGGCTACATTTAAATCATGACAAGAGGATAATTACACACCTTTGAGTTTCTCGGCAGACTGTATCGTCTCGGACATGTCCGTGTCAGCATTCGCATCAGTTATAAACACAACCAGGTTAGGTACATCGCGTCTTTCCCCTGCAGAGTTGACAAACACCGATGATCGTACAGTGTCGAACCCTGCCGCGATACTCGCTGACTTGGCTCTGAAATACAAAAGGAAGATAACTGCATAGTGGAAATGTATCGGCAGTTATGCATTTGTGTGTTTTACGTTTATTTATCGTCGCTACCGGTAGCTCATATGAGCGACACCTCCTGAAGAGACGGTCATTTTAGATGTAGTGTAATGATACAGACAGAGATCCATTCCAGAGTCTCCTCTGGTTCGTTTACGTGCACGGTGTAAAGCACCGACAAGAGACCTTGGTTTAAAGTCCCTTCTGAAAGACTGTTAATTTTATTATGGCCAGACGGGGGATCGAACCTGCGATCGCTGGATTACCAGTCAAGCGTGTTAACATCTGGCAAACAGATCCGTCTATGCACAATTATGCATGCAATGTACTATCAGTTAATAGATTTATTACTCCGACTATCTTACTGTTTATATTGCCTGGGGTGGGGAAGATGTCTGTTACACCCAAGAACTAACTTTCAGGACCGGGCGAGTACCGGTATAGACCAACCAACCTACCGCAAGCTAACTGCATGGCTATTTTCCTCATTTATAGCAATACGACACATATAGCGAGATTCGAACCTACAGCGATAACGGTCAAGTTATTTCAAATGACCTAACCCGTCCACCGAGACACCGAGTATGCAGTCATGGAGGATCTGGCAACGCAGAGACCGGTCACGTATGTCTCTATCGGCTGGGAAGAATAAGTATCAGACTAGAGGACGTAGAAAACAAACACTTCAGATAAGTGTGTTCTTGCATGAAAAAAAATAACTATATATATATACATAGATTTAAACATTTTAGAATATTTTTAGTTGTTCAGTTTATGTTTTGTAATAAAGATGCGATATATCTTTGATGGAATCCTTCGTATTTCGTTTTCATGTAATAATACTCTTATAATGCAGGTGTGCGTTTTCTATGTCCTCTAGTATATAATGTAGGTGTGCGTTTTCTATATCCTCTAGTATATAATGTAGGTGCGCGTTTTCTATGTCCTCTAGTATATAATGTATGTGCGCGTTTTCAATGTCCTCTAGTATATAATGTAGGTGTGCGTTTTCTATGTCCTCTAGTATATAATGCAGGTGTGTGTTTTCTATGTCCTCTAGTATATAATGTAGGTGTGCGTTTTCAATGTCCTCTAGTATATAATGTAGGTGAGCGTTTTCAATGTCCTCTAGTATATAATGTAGGTGTGCGTTTTCTGTGTCCTCTAGTATATAATGTAGGTGTGCGTTTTCAATGTCCTCTAGTATATAATGTAGGTGAGCGTTTTCAATGTCCTCTAGTATATAATGTAGGTGTGCGTTTTCTATGTCCTCTAGTATATAATGTAGGTGTGCGTTTTCTATGTCCTCTAGTATATAATGTAGGTGTGCGTTTTCAATGTCCTCTAGTATATAATGTAGGTGCGCGTTTTTAATGTCCTCTAGTATATAATGTAGGTGCGCGTTTTCAATGTCCTCTAGTATATAATGTAGGTGTGCGTTTTCAATGTCCTCTAGTATATAATGTAGATGTGCGTTTTCCATGTCCTCTAGTATATAATGTATGTGTGCGTTTTCTATGTCCTCTAGTATATAATGTAGGTGCACGTTTTCAATGTCCTCTAGTATATAATGTAGGTATGCGTTGCAATGTCCTCTAGTATATAATATAGGTGTGCGTTTTCCATGTCCTCTAGTATATAATGTATGTGTGCGTTTTCTATGTCCTCTAGTATATAATGTAGGTGCACGTTTTCAATGTCCTCTAGTATATAATGTAGGTATGCGTTGCAATGTCCTCTAGTATATAATATAGGTGTGCGTTTTCTATGTCCTCTAGTATATAATGTAGGTGTGCGTTTTCTATGTCCTCTAGTATATAATGTAGGTGTGCGTTTTCTATGTCCTCTAGTATTTAATGTAGGTGTGCGTTTTCAATGTCCTCTAGTATATAATGTAGGTGTGCGTTTTCAATGTCCTCTAGTATATAATGTAGGTGTGCGTTTTCAATGTCCTCTAGTATATAATGTAGGTGTGCGTTTTCTATGTCCTCTAGTATATAATGTAGGTGTGCGTTTTCTATGTCCTCTAGTATATAATGTAGGTGTGCGTTTTCAATGTCCTCTAGTATATAATGTAGGTGTGCGTTTTCAATGTCCTCTAGTATATAATGTAGGTGTGCGTTTTCTATGTCCTCTAGTATATAATGTAGGTGTGCGTTTTCTATGTCCTCTAGTATATAATGTAGGTGTGCGTTTTCTATGTCCTCTAGTATATAATGTAGGTGTGCGTTTTCTATGTCCTCTAGTATATAATGTAGGTGTGCGTTTTCTATGTCCTCTAGTATATAATGTAGGTGTGCGTTTTCAATGTCCTCTAGTATATAATGTAGGTGTGCGTTTTCTATGTCCTCTAGTATATAATGTAGGTGTGCGTTTTCTATGTCCTCTAGTATATAATGTAGGTGTGCGTTTTCTATGTCCTCTATATAATGTAGGTGTGCGTTTTCTATGTCCTCTAGTATATAATGTAGGTGTGCGTTTTCAATGTCCTCTAGTATATAATGTAGGTGCGCGTTTTTAATGTCCTCTAGTATATAATGTAGGTGCGCGTTTTCAATGTCCTCTAGTATATAATGTAGGTGCGCGTTTTCTATGTCCTCTAGTATATAATGTAGGTGTGCGTTTTCTATGTCCTCTAGTATATAATGTAGGTGTGTTTTTCTGTGTCCTCTAGTATATAATGTAGGTGTGCGTTTTCTATGTCCTCTAGTATATAATGTAGGTGTGCGTTTTCTATGTCCTCTAGTATATAATGTAGGTGTGCGTTTTCTATGTCCTCTATAATGTGTTCGAGTTAGCCATGTTTATACAAATCATGTGAATTGTGTTTTCTATTTTTGTCATCGAACCTTAGAACGTTACATATAGTACATATACAAAAGTATTACCTGTAATTGTAATTAATCTGGTCTATTCCGGACAGAACCTCATCTTTCGTGTAGTAACTGTTGAAGTCAAATAGCAGAACTCCGCGCTTACGGAACACGACGGCGCCCACACGGACATTATCGTCGTCTATTGCCGAATACTGAACTGTTGATTTCATAAACTCTATAATCCTCTGGTAGTCATCCCTCTTTAAGGTGTTCGAGAAATGTATAAGGAATGCAACGTCGAGAGTTTCACTGGCTGAAAGGTAAATTTGTAGTCTTATGTATACTATCCAATGATTCAGTCCGTTTAGCGCAGTGGATAGCGCGTTTACTTTTCACCAATGCAACCCTAGTGCGATCCTCGGACCGGGAAGTATGCGAGAAGGTACGATGGTCGCTAGATCGGACAGTTGGGTATTTCTCAGGGTACTCCGGTTTCCTCCCACACGAATGACCACACTTACGCTTTCATCCGCGCCAACGAGAGTGATTAATATAAGTTGTTAAAATTTGTTTCGCAATCGTTGATTTAAACTTTTGATTTTGTAATAAATATTCAAGCATATGTCATTTCTATGTTAGTGGAATGGATACGGTGTAAGCTTGGTTATCGAGAGGCTGTGAGTTCGAACCCCTTTGTCAGAGCTACGATGGTAATGTCCTTCTCCAAGACTCATGTAGTCCAAGTCGTTATAGCGCAGTGGTAGAGCGTTCACTTCAGGTGCGAACATCCCGGAGTTCGAGCCCCGTTGGAGCCGTTACGATTGTACCCTTAGACAAGATATTTAAATTCCACGTTGCCTCTTCTCTCTCCCTCTTGGCAATGGATTCCATCAGGAATGTGGTCTCGAGAGTGATTAATATAAGTTTCAAGAACTTATTTCAGCAATCGAGCATAATTAAGTATACCATAAATATCTTAGCTTAATGCTCAATGCCAAAGGGGACACTTGAGCTCGGCAGCATGGGGAGCATGGGGAGCATGGGGAGCATGGGGAGTATGGGCAACAATTGTTAAATTCATGGCGAATAATACAAATTTACAAAATCTACAAAAGTAAAACAACAATACACCCTTAGACACATATAAATGACAGGGATTCGAACATCACTAAATCTCGTAATTAGGAAATAGTGTCACATCTCGCTTCCGGATAACCCCTTTTTATATTTGCCCATACGATAACCAATATACTTAGTGTGTGTTTTACGTTTATTTATCGTCGCTACCGGTTGCCCGTATGAGCGACGCCTCCTGAAAAGATTAGTCATGTTAGATATTTGGAGGATAGTGCATGATACAGACAGAGACCCATTCCAGAGTCTCCTCTGGTTCTTTTACGTGCACTGTCTACAGCACCGACATGAGACTCGGTTTAATGTCCCATCTGAAATACTGTTAATTTGATTAAGGTCAGACGGGGGATTACCACATTACTACAGACCCGTCTCTCCCATGGCGATGGATTACATCAGGAATGAGGTCTCGAGAGCGATTAATATAAGTTGTAAGAAATTATTTCACAATCGAGCTAAAATAAATTTGTATAAACTAAACAGATCCTTCACCTCTCATAATTTGAATATACATGTCTGACGTCTACTGATTTACTGTTGAAATATTTACCTGCGGCGGGGGAATTACGTGATTGCTCTGCCCCTGCAAATAATAAAATTAAATAGAAAGGCGTTTCAAATTAATACTGTTATCAGTTTACGTTCCATCTAACTGACTATTTTTCTATTACTGACAAAACTGTCATTAGAGACTGCTTGAACGTTGCCAGTGACGCAAACCAATCTTAAATACAAACGCAGTCTATCTAGAATTATGATTGGTTTATATTTGAGAACCATGTACTATACCTAATCAAAACGATTCACAGTGTTTCGGCTGTTTTATTATTCACACGGTGGTGTTTTATTGCCAGACAATTTTTGAATGTTACAGCTTTAACTTGCAAATAGGTTCAACGAGTTTAGAAACTTATAAGTTCAACAATAATTTACTTACTTGTAAATATTTGAGCGAAAACAATTTCTTTCACCAAATCCAGCTCAAACGCTGAACCCATGATGAAGGTGTTCTCCCGTGTTGGTTTACTGGCGATATCGTTCACTTCCTCTTCCGCTTCAGCATCTAAATTGTATCCGACAACAAAAATATTCGCGCGTCCGTACTTGAGAGCTTCCGCTTCCTGTACCGTCCGGTAATCGTTCCTGTCCGATTTACCGGTTTGTAGAAGCAAGACAACATTCGGAGCATCCTTCCTATCTCGGACAAGCACTTCCGATCGAACGCGTCCAAGCGCGTCAGCTGTGTTTCTTTCACCCGGATTAAAGTCAGCAGTAAAAATTGCATCGACCATCTCATTAAATGATGAATATGTATCCAGGTCGAACACGACATTCGGATGCGTACTGTATGTCACAAAGCCGACCTTGACCATTCCAGAGTCAATGTCCGCAGAATCCAGAAATGAAGTTAAAAATGCTTTTACGGCGATCTCCTCGTCAAGTGATTCAGAAGTGTTTGTAAACTGTGACGTATCAACAATAAACACAAGGTCAACCGGGCTCGCCCCTATGCCTGAAATTTAAGATATCATCGGTTATCAATTAAAAAACAAAATGGGCCCATGCATTTCGAATACGCAAATAACCAACAGGGATTGTTTTCTAAAGTCGGTAAAACCGATGGATGCTTCACGAAAGGGTTGACAGATAAATGTACTAGATTCGTTTACAAATCAATCGATCTTGGTCTGTTTTGATGTACACTGCATTCTGTAATGGCGATTTTTGCAACTTAGCGTCTCTCCATTTCCCAGAGGATGTGAGTGTACAGAGCCTATATTATATACCCATAAAATGCAGGAGTGTATATATGTACAGAGCTCATATACCCATAGACTGCGGGAGTGTACAGAGCCCATATACTCATAGAATGCGGGAGTGTACAGAGTCAATATACAATAGAATGTGGGAGTGTCCAGAACCTATATACCATAGAATACGGGAGTGTACAGAGCCCACATATCATAGAATACGGGAGTGTACAGAACCCATATACCATAGAATACGGGAGTGTACAGAGCCCATATATCATAGAATGCGGGAGTGTACAGAACCCATATACCATAGAATACGGGAGTGTACAGAACCCATATACCATAGAATGCGGGAGTGTACAGAGCCCATATACCATATAATGCGGGAGTGTACAGAACCCATATACCATAGAATGCGGGAGTGTACAGAACCCATATACCATAGAATGCGGGAGTGTACAGAGCCCATATACCATAGAATGCGGGAGTGTCCAGAACCCATATACCATAGAATGCGGGAGTGTACAGAACCCATATACCATATAATGCGGGAGTGTACAGAACCCATATACCATATAATGTGGGAGTGTACAGAACCCATATACCATAGAATGCGGGAGTGTACAGAGCCCATATACCATATAATGCGGGAGTGTACAGAACCCATATACCATAGAATGCGGGAGTGTACAGAACCCATATACCATATAATGCGGGAGTGTACAGAACCCATATACCATATAATGCGGATGTGTACAGAACCCATATACCATATAATGCGGGAGTGTACAAAACCCATATACCATATAATGCGGATGTGTACAGAGCCCATATACCATATAATGCGGGAGTGTACAGAACCCATATACCATATAATGCGGGAGTGTACATAACCCATATACCATATAATGCGGGAGTGTACAGAACCCATATACCATACAATGCGGATGTGTACAGAACCCATATACCATATAATGCGGGAGTGTCCAGAACCCATATACCATAGAATGCGGGAGTGTACAGAACCCATATACCATATAATGCGGGAGTGTACAGAGCCCATATACCATATAATGCGGGAGTGTACAGAACCCATATACCATATAATGCGGGAGTGTACAGAACCCATATACCATATAATGCGGGAGTGTACAGAACCCATATACCATATAATGCGGGAGTGTACAGAGCCCATATACCATATAATGCGGGAGTGTACAGAACCCATATACCATATAATGCGGGAGTGTACAGAACCCATATACCATATAATGCGGGAGTGTACAGAACCCATATACCATAGAATGCGGGAGTGTACAGAACCCATATACCATATAATGCGGGAGTGTACAGAACCCATATACCATATAATGCGGGAGTGTACAGAACCCATATACCATACAATGCGGGAGTGTACAGAACCCATATACCATATAATGCGGGAGTGTACAGAACCCATATACCATATAATGTGGGAGTGTACAGAACCCATATACCATATAATGCGGGAGTGTACAGAACCCATATACCATATAATGCGGGAGTGTACAGAACCCATATACCATATAATGCGGGAGTGTACAGAGCCCATATACTCATAGAATGCGGGAGTATACATAACCCATATACCATAGAATTCGGATGTGTACAGAGCCCATATACCATATAATGCGGGAGTGTACAGAGCCCATATACCATATAATGCGGGAGTGTACAGAACCCATATACCATATAATGCGGGAGTGTACAGAACCCATATATCATAGAATGCGGGAGTGTACAGAACCCATATACCATATAATGTGGGAGTGTACAGAACCCATATACCATATAATGCGGGAGTGTACAGAACCCATATACCATAGAATGTGGGAGTGTACAGAACCCATATACCATATAATGCGGGAGTGTACAGAACGCATATACCATATAATGCGGGAGTGTACAGACCCTATATACCATATAATGTGGGAGTGTACAGAACCCATATACCATATAATGCGGGAGTGTACAGAACCCATATACCATATAATGCGGGAGTGTACAGAACCCATATATCATAGAATGCGGGAGTGTACAGAACCCATATACCATATAATGTGGGAGTGTACAAAACCCATATACCATATAATGCGAGAGTGTACAGAACCCATATACCATAGAATGTGGGAGTGTACAGAACCCATATACCATATAATGCGGGAGTGTACAGAACCCATATACCATATAATGCGGGAGTGTACAGAACCCATATACCATAGAATGCGGGAGTGTACAGAACCCATATACCATATAATGCGGGAGTGTACAGAACCCATATACCATATAATGCGGGAGTGTACAGAACCCATATACCATATAATGCGGGAGTGTACAGAGCCCATATACCATATAATGCGGGAGTGTACAGAACCCATATACCATATAATGCGGGAGTGTACAGAACCCATATACCATATAATGCGGGAGTGTACAGAGCCCATATACCATATAATGCGGGAGTGTACAGAACCCATATACCATATAATGCGGGAGTGTACAGAACCCATATACCATATAATGCGGGAGTGTACAGAGCCCATATACCATATAATGCGGGAGTGTACAGAACCCATATACCATATAATGCGGGAGTGTACAGAACCCATATACCATATAATGCGGGAGTGTACAGAGCCCATATACCATATAATGCGGGAGTGTACAGAACCCATATACCATATAATGCGGGAGTGTACAGAACCCATATACCATATAATGCGGGAGTGTACAGAGCCCATATACCATATAATGCGGGAGTGTACAGAACCAATATACCATATAATGCGGGAGTGTACAGAACCCATATATCATAGAATGCGGGAGTGTACAGAACCCATATACCATATAATGTGGGAGTGTACAGAACCCATATACCATATAATGCGAGAGTGTACAGAACCCATATACCATAGAATGTGGGAGTGTACAGAACCCATATACCATATAATGCGGGAGTGTACAGAACCCATATACCATATAATGCGGGAGTGTACAGAACCTATATACCATATAATGTGGGAGTGTACAGAACCCATATACCATATAATGCGGGAGTGTACAGAACCCATATACCATATAATGCGGGGGTGTACAGAACCCATATACCATAGAATGCGGGAGTGTACATAACCCATATACCATATAATGCGGGAGTGTACAGAACCCATATACCATATAATGCGGGAGTGTACAGAACCCATATACCATAGAATGCGGGAGTGTACAGAACCCATATACCATAGAATGCTGGAGTGTACAGAGCCCATATACACAGCCCGTATATACACTAGAATGCGGGAACGTACATAGCTCGTATATCCGCGTCTATATCGGCGTATTCTGGACTCACATCGTCCCGTGTATGGACCAACTAGTACAGGGATTAGTACATACTGGATTTACGGGCTCCCAATGTTCATGACAATCCATTCATTAATTACATAATTGCGCTAGCTAAAAGACGTATCAGCAATGACCTCAATTGACTTTTATGTACGAAATTTGAACGTGACCTGGTGCGGGTCGTTGTCCAATGTATTGAGTATTGCATACAGCTAAATCTCTAAATGCACTAACCATCGATAAGTATCTTAACCTTTGACCTTAAGTCATGACCCTTGACCCTATGCCCCATTGACATACTGTCTGTATACTTTGATGCCATTCTTCATATTTGATTCAAAAAGATATCGGTTGGTTCCTGCGCATAGCAATAATTATTCATTTTACTCTTGGGTCAAGATATGTGGGAGATTTATGAACGTTTGCCTAAAAATCAATGGGAACTTTGACCTTGACCTTTGAGGTATAGGTCAGACTAGTACACGAATCATACATAGCATAATCATTGTTCAAACAAACGTGTGATTTAAAAATATGGAAATATATTAAACTGTAAAATGAATGCTCAATGCTTAACGCCTTTGGTTCCAGGTCGATACAAGTTCAACTAGTTTCAACATGAACATTTATGGAAAGTAATATTTCCGATGTTAATTATGACGTCAGATAAACACAATTTGTTTTTATCGTAATCAAAATGTCTGTGAGTACGTGTTAAATCGCAGCATGATCATTTCCCAGCATAAAATAAAAAGATGTTTTTTAAATTTTAACAATATGATATGATTCTCGATTTAGGCAAGCGCCTATCGCGTAATTAGTATACACTATGATATTTAAATCGCTATTACATTTCCTTCGATGCACGTACGTGCCTTAATTGTATACATTTTCGTTTGAATTATCCAATGGTATGCAGCTGACATGCGCACTCGAAGTTACGAGCAACATGCGCATTCGCAGTGTTAGGCAGCGTTCCACACGAGAATAGGCGTGTCCTACAGTTAACGCTGTTCCAAGGATGGTCTATTTACCAGATCCGGAACACGGTAAATTGCAAATCTTGACTAAATACATTTTAAATGCAAAGTGTGCTATATTTCTATTTATGTCATTGGAAAGAATAATTAATGTAAATATACATACAGAATCGTGGGTTACTGGTTTCCATTGGGATATGAACTACATTGGGTGTATTCGGCCTCCACACACTGTAACCACACCAATTTAGTTCATACCCCGATGGAAACGAAACTATTAACCAGCGATTCATTCCTAAAATGAACATTACTTGGACAGAAATATCCAAAATGACGTCACTAAGGAGTCCGAAAACGTTCACGTTAACAATTTTTCAAACTGCATCGTCTGGAAACCATAAGCGCAAGGCAGACTAAATATGTTATTCCACTACATTTCCCCGATACACTTTTCATATTTCATTGTGGATGTCGTGATAGTACATTGGATGCGCATTCGATTCAGGTGCGAAAAGTCCGGAGTTCGAGCCCCACTGGAGCCGTTACGATTGTGCCCTTAGGCAATGTATTTAAATTACACGCTGTCTCTTCTCTCTCCCTCGTGGCGATGGATTCCATCAGGAATGAGGTCTCGATGGTGATTAATACAAGTTGCAAGAACTTGTTTCGCAATCGAGCGAAACTAAATTTGTATAAACTGATATTTCATTGGAAAGCATAAACTAAATGAAAATTGGCAACCGTTGCTAACATATTCTATGATCGTTGATATCAAACATATGGACACGCATAGAATATCTAATCTTTGTTTCTAGAATTACATTGAATAAACGAAATGTCTGACTTCATAATTATTAACGAAGTATATCTTGATCTGTTGTTAAAAACTACTAATATATCTTATCCGCCATTAAACCTGTAAAACTATATTGTGTTCACTCACACTCAAACAATCTCGTGAAAACAAGGGACACCACTGTCATTATAATACAATTTACCCCAATTTACACAAAGTGTTAAAATCCAAACGGTTACACAACAATAAAAAACATTACAGAATATATTGATCAAAGGTAATTACGTCACACAGTGATACCATGGTTACTGCAACTGTTGTTCTTTGCTATATATATCCTTCAAGTTCGATTCGAGGCGGTATCGATGAATTATGAAGGTGTAACGTGCACATAGGATGGGGTAACGAGGCGCTAGGATGAGGTAACGAGGACGAGGTGTTGCGAAGAGTAAACGAGGAGTTGGTATGAGGAAACGAGGCATTGGGAGGAGGTAACGAGGAGTTGGGAGGAGGTAACGAGGCATTGGGAGGAGGTAACGAGGAATTGGGAGATAGCCAGGCGTTAAGTGGGGGGGGGGGGGTATTGGTGCGTTGTGATGAGGTAATGAGGAGTTGGGAGGAGTTATTGAGGTGGTAGGAGGAGGTAGCGAGGCACTATGACATGATAAAGATACATTAAGAGGCAAAGAGGCACTAAGCGAGGGTAACTACGGGTTAGGATGATGCAACGAGGCGTTGAGGGGTAACGGGAGATGGGATGAGGTAAGGATGCGCTAGGGGGAACGAGGCAGTAGGAGGGGTAACGAGGAGTTTGGATGTGGTAGCGAGGAGTTATAAATTGGATAGCGAGGCATTAGGAGGGGGTAACGAGACATTAGGAGGGGGTAACGAGGCATTAGGAGGGGGGAACGAGGCGTTAGGAGGGTAACGATACATTATGAGGGGGTAACGAGACATTAGGAGGGGGTAACGAGACATTAGGAGGGGTAACGAGACATTAGGAGGGGGTAACGAGACATTAGGAGGGGGTAACGAGACATTAGGAGGGGGTACGAGACATTAGGAGGGGTAACGAGGCATTAGGAGGGGGTAACGAGACATTAGGAGGGGTAACGAGGAATTAGGAGGGTAACGAGGCGTTAGGAGGGTAACGAGGCGTTAGGAGGGTAACGAGGCGTTAGGAGGGTAACGAGGCGTTAGGAGGGTAACGAGGCGTTAGGAGGGTAACGAGGCGTTAGGAGGGTAACGAAAGGCTCGGAGGGGGTAAAGAGGCGCTAGGAAGGGGTAACGAGGCGTTAGGAGGGGGTAACGAAGCGCTATTAGGGTAACGAGGAGTTTGGATGTGGTAAGGAGGAGCTATAAATTGGGTAGCGAGGCGCTAGGAGGAAGTGGTATCAATGAGTTGGAAGTCAATACATCAATGAAATCGTATTATGAAGAACAATGTCCAGTAATGTGTTCTGTAAGTTACCTCCATAGCACACGTGTTCCTGCGTTTCCTAGTATATACATGTATGTCATACCAAAATAACATGAAAAGAACGTAACACATGTATACAAAACAATACGAGGAACACGAATTACACACACTTTACAGTCATCCTAGCTGGCTAAGAGAAGAGAGGGATAGGGTGAGGGGGTGAAGCAGCCATGCACAGCACAACATTAACTAGACTTTGAGTGTTGCTTGTCGGTCATGACCCCGCTTTTTACTAATGTCCGCTTGTCGTATATTGCAGTTGTTTAATAAAGTCGTTAACTTGTTGTGTTTGGATGATGTAATTAGTATTGTGATTCCTTAGAACACACAATGCGCTAAACATTTACACAATACATATGTGTGTGTGTGTGTTTTACGTGTATTTACCGTCGCTACCGGTTGCCCATATGAGCGACGCTTCCTGAAGAGATAAGTCATTTTAGATTTTTGGAGGATAGTGCGATGATACAGATCCATTCCAGATCCCCCGTCTGACCCTAATAAAATTAACAGTATTTCAGATTGGACGTTAAACCGACGTCTCGTGTCGGTGCTCTACACCGTGCACGTAAAAGAACCAGAGGAGACTCTGGAATGGGTCTCTGTCTGTATCATGCACTATTCTCCAAAATCTAAAATGACTAATCTCTTCAGGAGGCGTCGCTCATACGGGCAACCGGAAGCGACGATAAATAAACGTAAAACACACAAAAAGTCGTAATATGCCTTCTATCCTAATATAGCCAGCAACTGACACACTAAATATAGTATTATGCACTGAATTAGACGTTTTAATAACCCCGTTCATGGAAATACAGTACATTGCTAATGCATGTGGGTATGACGTCATATACGTGTTACGTCATTACACATTAACGAAGTCCTGAGTACTTTACTTTCAAAAATCGCACTTGATTTTACACAATATGTGTTTCGATATCATGAGAAATGCAGTAAGCAGGTAATAACAACTTGTCTTAATAACAAATTGTTTTAATAACAAATTGTCTATATGATTGTAATACAAACGATTTCTGATAGAAAATATTGCCAAGCTCCAAGACAAATGCAGACACATATATACGTCTAGTAGAAGGCGGAAGAACCTAACTAAAATTGTATATATAATCTCCACCGACTACAGGCAAGTCTACAGGGCAAAGCATTTTTGAAGGCTGTTTACTAGTTTAGTAGAATATCCGAGCTTGCATAACATACACCAAACGTATGAATGCATCTCCACCCACTACAGGCAACTATACAGGATAAAGCATATTTGAAGACTGTTTACTAGTTTAGTAGAGTATCCGAGCTTGCATAACATACGCTAAACGTATGAATGCGTCAAGAGGACAAAAACAGGACAAACCACATGCAAGACAAGACGCCTACACACATAACACAGTTGACACTCTGCAGAAACCCAGTTATGCCATGTAAGGACCATGCTTGCTGTTCAAATTTATTTACAGTCGCATCTGCATAAGGATCAATTATGCAGGCATAAAACGGTCCAATGAGGTCTCGGGAGTGATTACTATAAGTTGTAGGAACTTGTTTCGCAATCGATCTAAATTAAATTAGTATAAACTAAGTATAGGCCTATGCACAAGGTACCCGAGAAATGCATCGACTAGATAACATATTACAGCAACTAGATAACATATTGCGGGAATTGTTTAGTATACTAGGCACATACATATGCACTATAGTAGCGAAACTGGAGAAAGATTGCTGCATTCGTCAATACTAGCTTATTGTACATACTTGTTTACAAATATCGGCAACCTCCGTAGTGGATATGACCGAATTCAAATCGTTTTGGCTCTTCATCGCTATAACCCCGAACTCCACCAGTACCGTCTATTTATTTTTATTTTTATTAAACTTTATTTATTTTACGATTGCGAAGCAAGTTTAACAACTTTAATCACTCTCGTTAGCGCGGATGAAAGCGTATATGTGGTCATTCGTGTGGGAGAAAACAGGAGTACCCGAGAAAACCCACCTATCCGATCTGGCGACCACCGTACCATCTCACATACTTCCCGGTCCGAGGATCGAACCCGGGTTGCATTGGTGAGAAGCGAGCACGCTAACAACTGCGCTAATCGGACAGTCGATTTCTATATCCAGATGGATCGTGCAATGTCGATGGTTCTACCTGGGAGCTCGCACATGACCGACACACTGCTTGTAGGGGTACCTGGCACATGTAATTGTTTTGTATTTATTGGCCTGGTCGAACCACCGACGTTCCGCAAGCCAGTTGGATACATAGTATTAGGCAGAAATATCAAAATGGGAGTCTAAAAAAATAAGTCCAGCCCCAGAGCGGGACCCGAATGATGACGGAAATTGCCGCACGGACTCGATGTGAGAACGGTGAACTGACGTGATCGAAATGCGGCAGAAACTGGGAAAGCCCGGGTGGGAAAGCCTCTCCAAAAAGGAATTGCGAACAATATTAGCCTATTATAGGGTCCAGTTCTTGTCATTGCTTTACAGCTGCATATATATGTTAACAAACCTGGTGAGGTCTCGGAGAAAAAAAACGAAAAAAAAACTGTTATCAGCCATTTTTTTAACTGGCCGTCGGTAACCGTCGCCAATATAATTGACCGTCTTATTAGGTGATAGGCCGTCGAAAAGACGGCCCGACGGCTCTCTGCCTAATACTGTGGTTGGATAGCTGTTTCACTAATTCGACAACCACATTGGGATTCGAACATGCAGAGTTGAGGGGCAAATGCTAGTATATTAATGAATGTAATTGATATAACACTCTGGATTACTGAAATGTTACATTCGTCCGTTCAACGCGGAGGTTGGGAAGATTTGCACGAAGAATTCGTGACAGCATGCCACGCCATGTTGCGCATGCGCACGTGTTATTTACATGACTGTCGGAGAAGGTTATGCAACCCAGATACTAGTATTTATCAGCTAGATACCAGAAATAAACTAACATTTCTGTATCTTAGGTTTTTATGTTAATAAAACACTGGGTTTGTATGGTATTAAAACATAATCATGCATAAAGATAGTAAGAGAAGAACAAGAATACAATATATCTTACCCAATTCGTTGGGAAGTGATCCTAGTCCCGGAAAGTCTGTAAATTGACGTCAAAAATGTGAAAACAACCGAAAAGGAAATAAATCCAGTACATAAGATAAACCAAGATGTAAGGTAAAAATATCGCGAGTGTCGCGAAAACTGAAAATATTGAAGGGATAGTGGTATGTTAATTCTGAACGCAATAATGATGGGCAAGAAAACAGAAAGAAAGTTGTAGACGAAAATCGCACGCAAAAGAGAGCGTAAAACGTTTAAACGATGTGAAAATATGTGCAATGGAATGACACGAGGTAAGAAATAACTTACTCACTTATGAACTGATGACGAAATTAACTAATCGACTACTTAATTGTCTATCTACTACATGTAATTTCCCTACATATCGCTAATTACACGTTTAATTATGTGTACACTATAAAGAACCCAAATATGCATTTTGCAGCTTGATGTGTGTAAGTAGTTTATTTAGTACATATTGTGTTAATGGTAATTATGCAATGACGATTACATACACAAATGATATATGCGTTACATATACGTATCAATACGAATCAGTTTTACATCGAGTAATGTTATACTCAAAACAAATATGCGGACAAAGTACACATAAATCTATTAATAGCCCAATATATTGTGTTACACCAAGTAGTGTTATGATCAAAACAATATGCAGACACAATACCACATGAATCTATTAATAGCCCAATATATTAAACATTAGTATAGTGATAATATTCGGTTAAACAACAATTCAAAAAAGTAATTAAGTTTAAATACCAACGAGCATTCATTCCACAACATACAAATTCATCTTAAACAGAACAGGATACAGATAAAAATGAGATATAGACCATAGTTACTAGACAATAAAGACTCGAAAACTGATCTTAGATAATAAAAAGGAAGAACAGAACGTAATCGTTGAAAAGAAATAATTCAGATGCATGTTACTAGTACAGTGAACTTTATTTGATAGAAACAGAGATAAATTAAATTTACATATTTCTAGTTTCGCTTTGAAATTTCGTTGTTATTTATTTATTTATTTATAATTAAATGTGTATAACTTAGACATACTATCATTAATATTGAACGTTTTAATTATTCAACAATAACCTATTCATTTAATACAACATTCAACTCACCACCCTGTGCGTCTATCTGGCCAATCAGAAAGGACAACAGAACCGCAAACGTCACAGCACCCACTCGTCTACACCCCGCCATGTTCACGATTCTGAAAGATATAATATTATAACATTATCACACAGACGCACAAACGTCACAGCACCAACACGTCTACACCCCACCATGTTCACGATTCTGAAAGATATAACTTAAAGATTATAACAGTATCACACAGACGCACACACGTCACAGCAGCGCCGTCTTGTCCACGCTTCTGAAAGACGTATCTTTAACGTCACACACACGTCACAGCAGCGCCGTCTTGTCCACGCTTCTGAAAGACGTATCTATAGACGTAACATAGCATTCCGGAAACAATAGAACACAACATGTTCACGCTTCTGAAAGACATATTATACAATCAAACCTATATTAAGCAGGCAGCCAATGGAGTCACATAATGTGGCTGCTTAGCAATGGTGGCTGCTTATATAGATCGAATGTATACTAAAACAACAGTTTGGGAATCTGGAAACTGGCTGCTTAATATAGGTTGGCTTCTTAACGGAGGCGACCACTAATACAGGTTTGAATGTATAAATATATAATGTTTAAATCACCAACAGTACAAAGATGTAATCTTGATAAAAATAAGGGGAGTAACTGTGTTATCAACTGAATCATTACAACTGCCACAGTAAGCTCCCTTACAATAACATGTAAGATGTACCCATGTATTGTGTGTGTTTTACGTGTATTTATCGTCGCTACCGGTTGCCCATATGATCGACGCCTCCTGAAGAGATTAGTCATTTTAGATTTTTGGAGGATAGTGCAATGATGCAGACAGAGACCCATTCCAGAGTCTCCCCGGGTTCTTCTACGTGCACGGTGTAAAGTATCGACACGTGATCTCGGTTTAAAGTCCCATCTGAAAGACTGTTAAATTGTATTAGGGTCAGACGGGGGATCGAACCTGCGATCCCTGGATTACCAGTCCAACATATTAACCACTGTACTACAGATCCGTCTGGTACTGTCACGCCTTCAAATATGTATAGGATATAAGCCGAAAACGATCCAATAATATGTAAAATATTGAACTGTGCGAGGTTTTAAACAGCGATTTCTTTGAAATCGTAGTAAAGAAATCGTAGTTTGTCTTACTGTTAACATTATGTACCAATTCAAATAGAAATATGCATACTTTAAACGTTAATTTACAAATTTTAAGGATTATTCTCTCAACCAATTAAAATCGTTCAGTGTTATTACACGTGTGTACATATAAGAAATTATGAAATGGTGTTATTATACTGAATACAAGCAAAGTTATGTGATACATAGTTACTAACTATGAAATGGTTATATAGCTGGTTCGAGATACCATTTTTTTAATACTTTATTTATTTTACAATAATTGCGAAGCAAGTTTTAACAACTTATACTAATCACTCTCGTTGGCTCGGATGAAAGCGTAAATGTGGTATTTCGTGTGGGAGGAAACCGGAGTACCCGGAGAAATCCCACCTGTCCGATCTGGCGACCATCGTACCATCTCACATACTTCCCTGTCCGAGGATCGAACCCGGGTCGCATTGGTGAGAAGCTACGCTAACCACTGCGCTAATCGGACAGCCACAGATACAATACAGTGATTTACTCTATAAACTATTCGGTTGGTGTTATAAATTATTTAATATTAAATATACTTCAAAACAATACTGTAATAATCAAAGTCATTCAAATTAAACCTAAAATTACACAATACGTTCATTATATTTGCTAAGCATATTAATTTATAGCGCTAAACATATGGTCATAAATATTAGGTTTTGGCAGGGTCTATTTTGTGGGAAGTTTACATTTGTGATATAAAAACGCTGTGTGTGTGGTATATAATTGCGTGATTTCAGCGATAAATGTTTACAATACATACATTTATTTCTCTTGTCATTAAAGTAGGGTAGTGTTACAGGGGTTTTAAATCGATATCTGATCAGCGTCATATCATAATGTTTTTTTCTACGCCAAGCTGCCGTATATTCTCTCAGCAGCTACCGCACATAAATCTAAAACATATTGAATAGAGACTGGAGTCTGATCACAGTCTCGTATATATATATATATGATCTTACATGAGTGGTGATTTCATACAATATTTTATGAAACATTTTGGCGAGCTATTAGCAACATTCCAAACTGAGTTTCATAAAATATGGTATAAAATCACCACAAGTGTAACATTCTTTAAATATCACATTAACATATTGGGGTTTAATCATATTTTGCACAAAATAACACTGCTACTATCATTTTGGTGCCAAATTTCAATGCAAATTGTCATGACGTCACTAAAACGTAATGACGTCACGACGCAAAGCATATTTATGTTTTAAACACCGTTTTAATTGCGTTTTAAATTCTTTTAAATCATAGTTTGTCTTACCATTAATGTGGTGCTGGCCGTTTTCTAATGTTCTTACAACTTGTGCCAAAACCATTGTATTATCATGCTATGTAACCACGTGTATATTATACCATTATGAATTCAATAAAATATGAGTAATCTAAATTAACGTTATGTACACATTCACATGGAAAATGTGCATACATTATAGCTTAATTTACAAATGATATGGATTATTCTCTCAACCAATCAGAATCCTTCCATGTGTTATTACACGTGTGTACATATAAGAAATTACGATGTGGTGTTATTACACTCAATTCAAGTAAAGCTATCTGATATATGTATGTAGGCATATGGTGTTCCATTTATGTTCCATTTATGTTCCATTTATGTTCCATTTATGTTCCATTTATGTCAAATAAATGGCACTATCTATCAGTCCATGCAAACAATATGTTACACACATAGTATAGTTGTGCTTATATGTTTAATAATGGATTTTATTTCATCGATTTGTCACAGGATCATATTTTATTGTTTACAGTTCATGCGAACCATGCCTTGTAACATATATTAAAACATACATCGAAAGCATTATGCTCGTGTGCCTCTTCATCATTACCAAATGTCCCCTTATTTTTCATTTTCCTCAGTTATCACAATCTCCGATAGCTCATTCTAACTATTACTAACCTGTCAATCGTAACTGGATGAACAATATTCGGGTAACTTGTGTAATGCTTGTTACAACTGGGATTTGGACACTGTTGTGTCGAGTTACTTGTTGACGTAATATTATTAAATGTTTTCAGTGTTCAGTTATCTTTCACCCCGGCATCCCCACAGCGGACCCTATATAAATTAATGCCGAACGGACTACGCCCACAGCGGACCCTATATAAATTAATGTCGAATGGGCTACGCCCACATTAGACCCTATATAAAGTATTGCCGAATGGGCTACGCCCACAGCGGACCCTATATAAATTAATGCCGAATAGGCTACGCCCACACCAGACCCTATATAAATTAATGCCGAATAGGCTACGCCCACAGCAGACCCTATATAAATTAATGCCGAACGGACTACGCCCACAGCGGACCGTATATAAATTAATGCCGAATGGGCTACGCCAACAGTGGACCCTATACACATTAATGCCGAATAGGCTACGCCCACAGCGGACCCTATATAAATTAATGCCGAATGGGCTACGTCGACAGCAGACCCTATATAAATGAATGCCGAATGGGCTACGTCGACAGCAGACCCTATATAAATTAATGCCGAATGGGCTACGCCCACAGCGGACCCTATATAAATTAATGCCGAATGGGCTACGTCGACAGCAGACCCTATATAAATGAATGCCGAATGGGCTACGTCGACAGCAGACCCTATATAAATTAATGCCGAATGGGCTACGTCCACAGCGGACCCTATATAAATGAATGCCGAATGGGCTACGTCGACAGCAGACCCTATATAAATTAATGCCGAATGGGCTACGCCCACAGCGGACCCTATATAAATTAATGCCGAATGGGCTACGTCGACAGCAGACCCTATATAAATGAATGCCGAATGGGCTACGTCGACAGCAGACCCTATATAAATAATGCCGAATGGGCTACGTCGACAGCAGACCCTATATAAATGAATGCCGAATGGGCTACGCCCACAGCGGACCCTATATAAATGAATGCCGAATGGGCTACGTCGACAGCAGACCCTATATAAATTAATGCCGAATGGGCTACGCCCACAGCGGACCCTATATAAATTAATGCCGAATGGGCTACGTCGACAGCAGACCCTATATAAATGAATGCCGAATGGGCTACGTCGACAGCAGACCCTATATAAATTAATGCCGAATGGGCTACGTCGACAGCAGACCCTATATAAATTAATGCCGAATGGGCTACGTCGACAGCAGACCCTATATAAATTAATGCCGAATGGGCTACGCCCACAGCGGACCCTATATAAATTAATGCCGAATGGGCTACGTCGACAGCAGACCCTATATAAATTAATGCCGAATGGGCTACGCCCACAGCGGACCCTATATAAATTAATGCCGAATGGGCTACGTCGACAGGGTGATCACTGGCATTTGTATTTCCACGAGTGGCGTGGAAATACATATTTCGGTGATCACTACCACGAGTGGAAATACATATTTCGATGATCACTAAGACGCGTGGAAATACATATTTCGGTGATCACTACCACGAGTGGAAATACATATTTCGATGATCACTAAGACGCGTGGAAATACATATTTCGGTGATCACTACCACGAGTGGAAATACATATTTCGATGATCACTAAGACGCGTGGAAATACATATTTCGGTGATCACTACCACGAGTGGAAATACATATTTCGATGATCACTAAGACGCGTGGAAATACATATTTCGGTGATCACTACCACGAGTGGAAATACATATTTCGATGATCACTAAGACGCGTGGAAATACTATATTTCGGTGATCACTACCACGAGTGGAAATACATATTTCGATGATCACTAAGACGCGTGGAAATACATATTTCGGTGATCACTACCACGAGTGGAAATACATATTTCGATGATCACTAAGACGCGTGGAAATACATATTTCGGTGATCACTACCACGAGTGGAAATACATATTTCGATGATCACTAAGACGCGTGGAAATACATATTTCGGTGATCACTACCACGAGTGGAAATACATATTTCGATGATCACTAAGAAGCGTGGAAATACATATTTCGGTGATCACTACCACGAGTGGAAATACATATTTCGATGATCACTAAGACGCGTGGAAATACATATTTCGGTGATCACTACCACGAGTGGAAATACATATTTCGATGATCACTAAGACGCGTGGAAATACATATTTCGGTGATCACTACCACGAGTGGAAATACATATTTCGATGATCACTAAGACGCGTGGAAATACATATTTCGGTGATCACTACCACGAGTGGAAATACATATTTCGATGATCACTAAGACGCGTGGAAATACATATTTCGGTGATCACTACCACGAGTGGAAATACATATTTCGATGATCACTAAGACGCGTGGAAATACATATTTCGGTGATCACTAAGACGAGTGGAATACATATTTCGGTGATCACTAAGACGCGTGGAAATACATATTTCGGTGATCACTAAGACGTGTGGAAATACATATTTCGGTGATCACTAAGATGCGTGGAAATACATATTTCGGTGATCACTAAGATGAGTGGAAATACATATTTCGATGATCACTAAGACGCGTGGAAATACATATTTCGGTGATCACTACCACGAGTGGAAATACATATTTCGGTGATC
>CM026392.1:12808807-12895223 GCA_014843695.1 Archivesica marissinica | reverse complement strand
ACGCATAAATAATAACACCGCACAAGTGACGTATTTGAGAGATTCAGGTGCGACAATTAGTTTATTGTCGGCTACTGATCAGACCGCTGATCATTTAGAATACACAGGTGAACGGGTAACAATCCGCGGTGTCAATTATATCCCTGGTAATTATCCGATAGCAAAGATTAGCGTCGATTGTCCAATATACCAAGGAACATTGAAGGTGGCTGTATTAAAACACAGATGCACCGCGGGGGTGGATCTTATAATAGGTAACGACTGTGAAACTGCCCCTGTCACTGATTTGATTACCTGTGGCGTGGTTACACGCTCAAATAAGAAAATTATCCCGTTTGATGAAATTGTCACGTCCAACCCAGACTCAGAAAACACGACCGATACAAATCACAATGTCTTACCTTTTCGGAATACAATTGAGATCAATTCCCCCTCTGAGAAAGCCAGTACAGTTAAACCCCAAAATATTCCCTCTATTGACGATTTGAGTCCTGATAAATTATTGCAAGAACAGAATAATGACCCGACCTTAGCACCCCTCTGGGAAATGGCTCAAGAAGGAACACCTATTCGGCAAGGATATTACATCCAGCTCGAACCCCGACTACTTATGAGGAGAGAACAACCTCAAGACACGTCCAAAGTTCGACCCTGGAAAATATATGATCAGGTGGTAGTTCCACGGGGATTCCGTGATCATATAACGGGACTCGCCCATGACAGTTTAAGTACGGGACACCAGGGACCTAGTAAGACCCTGAAGCGCATTAAGCGCCGCTTCTTTTGGCCGGGAATCCGCGCAGATGTTAAACGATTCTGCCATAGCTGTGGGCCGTGCCAGAGAGCGGGTAAGGGACAGAAAGCCACTGTAGCCCCATTGAAACCCCTGCCCATTATATCCCAACCATTCAAATTTATATCCGCTGATTTCGTTGGACCCATGAAGAAAACTATAAATGGGAACCAGTATATCTTGAATTTTATTGATCATGCCACTAAATATACGGAATCTTTCCCATGCGCCGCAGCGACAGCTGTTAATGCACAAAAAGCCCTGATCGAGATAATATCTCGACATGGAAAACCCCAGACCCTGTTGACTGACCGAGGAAGCGCTTTCATAGCTGAAACATTCACACGCTTCCTAGCCGAGCACGATATACGTCACTTAACTAGCACGAGTTACAGGCCTCAAACCAACGGATCAATAGAGAAATATAATGGTACATTGAAAACCATGCTTAGAATCCTTGGGGAGAACTCTTTATCGTCTTGGGATGAGATGCTACCCTGGCTATTATTTGCATATAGAAGTGCAGAGCACTCTAGCACAGGATATTCTCCCTTCTACCTTCTATATGGGCGCGAACCTAGAGATAATCTAGATTCCACTTATGATCTCTGGGCTAGAAATGAGCGGGATGAAGGGATCCCCATAAATAACTATGTACAAGAATTATGTCATAGATTAGCTGAAGCGTTACGTGACGCCAGCGAGAATGCACAACAGGCCGCAGATGGTCGTAAAACAAAGTATGACAGAAGTAAGAAAGCGAAAATGCGTGTATTCCAGCGTGGTGAATTAGTGTTAGTACGATTACCGTTAAAAGGTAATAAGCTGAAGAATGCCCTCCAGGGACCGTATCCGGTACACGAAAAGGTAGCGTCGCATACCTATATTATATACATGCCTGATAAGAGAGTAAAATACCGTGTTATGCATGTAAACCAGTTGAAGCCCTGGACAGGTAGGGAGGAGGGTGCAGCTCTAGCTGATAGTAGTCCGGTGTATGAGTCCCAAGACCCTACCCTATTAGATTACCAAGCCCCTACGGACATTGAGAAAGAATTCGATCCTTGCAGTCCTCTTGAATCTGTACCTAAGAAAACCTGGCCGGATATCAGTCATTTAAACCCAGACCACAGGGACGATATTAGTCAGTTATTTGACCGTTACCCCCGTTTATTCTCTGGACAACTGGGACGTTTCCACGGTGTTACCCATGATATTGATGTGCAAGGTGCTTCACCCGTAGTCCAGCCTTACTACCGCATGTCTCCAGAAAAGAAACAAATATTAAAAACTGAGCTAGATCAAATGTTGGAGTTAGGAATTATCCGCCCTAGCAGAAGCCAGTGGGCCTCTCCCATAATATTGGTACGCAAATCAGACTCAGAATGGCGACCATGTATTGATTATCGGAAAATTAATGACCTGACTCGAGGAGAAGCCTTCCCCATCCCGAGATTAGACGATCTCATTGATCAGGTCGCAGGTTCGAGTCTGATATCAATTTTAGATCTTAATAAAGGTTACTGGCAGATTCCGCTAACCCCTCGAGCTAGTGAAATTGCAGCGTTCATAACCCCCTGGGGCTTGTTTGAACCATTAACTCTCCCATTTGGTTTAAAAAACGGTGGAGTTACCTTCCAGAGGGCCATAAACGAGATAATCGCTCAATCCCCGACAGAACCCATCCGTGATAGATTTGCCGACGCATATCTGGATGATATTGCTGTTCGATCCAATTTATGGTCACAGCACATAAATCACTTGGATTGGACATTTCATAGACTAGAGGATAGTGGTGTTACTTTGAATCCGAAGAAGTGTAAAATTGGGTCTGGAACAGTCAAGTACTTGGGACATGAATTAGGGTCGGGAAAAATCAAACCAATTTCCAGCAAGGTTGAGTGTATTAGTAATATCTCTCCCCCACAGACCAAGAAACAATTACGAGGATATCTGGGATCAGTAGGATTTTACAGGAAATTCATTCCCCAGTTCGCTGAGATCGCCGCTCCCCTGACTGACTTATTAAAGGGCAAGCGATCAGGGAACATCATAACTCAGTGGAGCGATAAACATCAACTTGCTTTCGAATCCTTAAAGAAAGCTTTAACCAATAAACCCATACTGAAGGCCCCTGACTTTAACCAAGAGTTCGAACTCTATACTGATGCTTCCGATTTGGGAATTTCGGCTGTACTGACTCAGACCGTTGACCAAGTACCACACCCAGTAGCATTTTATTCCCGAAAACTTATTCCACGAGAGAAAAACTACTCTACAATAGAGAAGGAATTATTAGCTATAGTGGCCGGTATCGAACATTTTCGCATATATGTAAGCACAAGCAAAACAATAATTAATTCAGATCATAATCCCCTTGTATGGTTAAGTAGGTCGAAAACGTCCAATCAACGCCTCTTAAGATGGGCACTGTGTCTCTCAGAATTTAATCTGACCATTAAACATATCAAAGGGACTCAAAATGTTCTAGCAGACTTTCTCAGTAGAGTTCAATGACTGTGATGTTTGACTTAGTAAATGTACTTGGTATTATTTCAGTTGTTCAGTAAATAGTTATTGCCTCTATGATTAGAATGTTGGTACCTAGCGAAAGAAATGCTATTTTAGGACATATGATGTATTGATATTATGATTGTTTTCTACTGTATATTCAAAGGAATGAAGATTTGTAAATCGGCCGATAGCGGGCGATGTCAAACTTCTCCCCGGGTAGGGAGGATTGTGCAAAACCCCAATTTGCACGAAATATTTATTATTGTTATATATAAATAGTAATGTATTATATAAATACATTAAACTGTTTCTATATATGGCCAAATGTTTACCATGTAATATATATATATTTGTTTTATGCATAATCGTCTGCTATTATTTTCGCGCCTAAAATTATCAATCTCGCTTCGCGCGGGAAATGACTTAAGATGTTAGGCCTAATCTCAGTTTATCAAGGCCGTGGTTGCAGGTGTCCAGTTATGTAATACAAAGGCACCGAACTGGTTTGATGGTGTAATATTAGATAACATAACAGATGTTTAGGAATAACAGATGTTTTAGGAATTGTTATATCATATATACACTGATTCAATTATGTATATAAGAAATGGATTTTATTAACATAGATCAGACACACTAGAGCCTAACTCCAGGAGCGAGAAAGGTCGTGATCTCAATCTAGTATATAGAACATATAAACTGTATTTATGATACTTAGATATTATGGACATTATAAGAAATATAACTTATAAAGATTTGTCGAATAATTAAATTGTTCAGCCACAGAAGAAACATAGAGTTTCGGCGAACCATATAGAAGTTGATTAAAAGTTAATCTAATCAGAAACAGTGATTAGATTATAGTGATATTGAGTAATGACGGATTAGAAAGATTGGATGTTAAATATACTGTGTAAGCGCATATTCGGCTCACACAAATGGATTGTTAAATAAGCTTTTAATGATACGATGTATATATATATATAGATCACTGATTATATATATATGGATATTTCTGATGCCAATATAAACAAGATATTATATAGAAGAAATGTAATACTGTGTTGAGTTATCATTAATACATATAATAACGAAGAAACCCCCTAGACAACTCCAGCGAGTCTACAATAGGATAGACCCTGGTAAGAGCCGTAGCAACCGAGACATATTATTACGAGAAGAAAAAGGAGAGTTTGCGACAATACTCGGTCGATTAGAATAAAATAACGTTCAGTATACGTTTTTCTGTACTACACCTCACACTGAAATATTAAATTAAACTCATCTTCAATGCTGTTTGTATTACATAGTAAACATAATATTTCGTTTTAATCCATAGGTATTATGTGATTTACGTTTATTTATCGTCGCTACCGGTTGCCCATATGAGCGACGCCTCCTGGAGAGATTAGTCATTATAGATTTTTGGAGGATAGTGCAATGATACAGACAGAGACCCATTCCAGAGTCTCCGCTGGTTCTTTTACGTGCACGGTGTACATCACCGACACGAGACCTCGGTTTGAAGTCCCATCTGAAAGACTGTTAATCTTAGTAGGGTCAGATGGGGGATCACACATGTGATCACTGGATTACAAGTCCAGCGTGTTACCACTGGACTACAGATCCGTATGTAATCAATACGCATAGAGCTGTATATAATTATATATGCGAGCGCACGGTTACATAACATGCACTAAATAAGCATAGATAGGCCGTGCATAACGCATGTACAATGAGGCTGACTTGTGATATTCTAGAAGCGTATAATTATATGCATAACTAACTTGCTAAATCGCTATCAAATTGATAAGTGCTTTTTTTACGGAAGCAATTTTCACATAAAATGATTCACTTCAGAAGTAGCAGATGTTATCAGGAGGACTATAGGTTATTTTAAAACACACGCTGCCATTAAATATGATGAACGGTTACACGTGCAATAGCCATAAAACATATAATATATAAATATTACAGCACACTTCACTTGTATTTATATTCCTGGTAATCCAGGGATGGCAGGTTCGATCCCCCGTCTAACCATAATAAAATTAACAGTCTTTCAGATGGGACGTTAAACCGAGGTCTCGTGTCGGTGCTTCACACCGTGCACGTAAAAGAACCAGAGGGGACTCTGGAATGGGGCTCTCTCTGTGCTATTGCACTATCCTCCAAACATCTAAAATGACTAATCTCTTCAGGAGGCGTCGCTCATATGGGCAACCGGTAGCGACGATAAATAAACGTAAAACACTCACTTGTATCTATATTCCTGGTAATCCAGGGATCGTAGGTTCGATCCCCCGTCTGACCATAATACAATTAACAGTCTTTCAGATGGGACGTTAAACCGAGGTCTCGTGTCGGTGCTTCACACCATGCACGTAAAAGAACCAGAGGGGACTCTGGAATGGGGCTCTCTCTGTGCTATTGCACTATCCTCCAAACATCGAAAATGACTAATCTCTTCAGGAGGCGTCGCTCATATGGGCAACCGGTAGCGACGATACTTGTATCACCATTGCACACAGTAAAATCAAATTCCTAAAAACATGTAAATGATCGAAACAACACATTTAGGAGATTTGTGTTCGGCAGCTGAGTTTGGCATTCGAATATTCTCTCATTTCTTGAACTTTCGAAATTTACATTTTTTTTCTACCAGCTGTTGTTTTAGAACTGACGTTGCACATTTTCCTATTGAACACGGTGCTCTGGTTGACGTGTGTATATACGATCACTGATGATCACTGGTTCGAGCCCGCTCAGGCCGTGTCTGTTATTTATATATTTATATATTACGCAAGTTTAGCAAGAAATTAACAATTTTAGACACCATAGCCATCTATGCTCTTCTGAAAATGTGTCCATGCCTTTCCATTGTACTTTGTTTATGTATTGTTTGCTATAAATATGTTATCATATTTAATGCAAGACATATATTGAATTGAATTGAATTTGAATTTGAAAATGTTGGCAGCTTCTTACGGAGGTTGGTGCACCAAGTACTGGGGCCTGCTCAGGAAACGTGTTGTTAGGTAAACTGCCCGCCAGCCAAATAACCCAAAAATGGTGCTGATGAAGGCGTAAAACCCGAACAAACACCACCCTCTCATGTGCCTAGCCCCTTGACCTTGACTATTATACACTTCCACGGTTGCGATAGCTACATCTCAGACACTATATGCACAGTATACCAATGCCTACGTTTAATTTATACAAATTTATTCTTAGCTCGATTGTGAAACAAGTTATTACAATGTTAGAGTAATCGCTCTCGAGACCTCATTCCAGGTAGCATTCATCGCCATGATGGGAGCGAGAAGAGGCACTATGGAAACTAAGTGCCTTGCGGCCTAAGAGCACAATCGTAACGGCTAATTCCAATGTACTAACATACTTCAAATTACCCGTCAATCTTCCGCCTTTGAAGTAAGTAATTTAAAAAATATTTGGCATTTCAATTACACCATTGCCACTAGTTAGAAGTTTTGATGATAAAACACGATATAAATACACTGATTCCACTGCATCCTATTCTTAGTTAATTACATAATGTCAAATATATTGACAATTTGGCGGAATATCAGAAAGTTTCAAGTATAACTGGTTAGCTGTAACATTTATTGTTTCCATTTGTTCAGTGCGTAGTTAATGCAAATGTATTTTAGCTCGATTGCGAAACAAGTTCTTACAACTTATATTAATCCCTCTCGAGACCTCATTCCTGGTGGAATATATCGCCACGAGGGAGAGAGAAGAGGCAACGTGGAAATTAAATGCCATGCCTAAGGGTTGATGCACTTTTCCTAAAGGGTTCAATCGTAACGGCTCCAGCGGGGTTCGAACTCCGGAACTTTCGCACCTGAAGCGAACGCTCTACCACTGCGCTATCGCGACTTCAGTATATGTTGTAATCTCAATCCGTTAGTATAATGTATTTGTTTATTTTTGTTCCAGAAGCAAATAATACTCGACATACAATTCACTGAAGTTTTAATTATCAATTATTATATAATTATGAAACTTTCTTGATTTTATGAACATTAAAATCTGCATTCCTGTTCAGAATTATCAATTACATTGTATGTGGAGTGTCCCGGTTTTTTTATACTTGCAACGTTAACAAGAAGGTTGTCCGATTAGCGCAGTGGTTAGCACACCAGCTTATCCCCAATGCAACCTGAGTTCGATCCTCGGACCAGGAAGTATGTGAGATGGTAAGGTGCTCGCCAGATCGGAGAGGTGGGTTTTCTCTGGGTACTCCGGTTTCCTACCACACGAATGACCACACATACGCTTTCATCCCCGGCAACGAGAGTGATTAAATTAAGTTGTTGCGTCTTGTTTCGCAATCGTTGTGAAATAAAGAAAAAGTTATGCCGGACAGGTGGGTTTTCTCCGGGTACTCCGGTTTCTTCTCACACGAATGACCACACATACGCGTTCATTCGCGGCAACGAGAGTGATTAAATTAAGTTGTTGTGTCTTGTTTCGCAATCGTTGTAAAATAAGTTTATGCTTTTTTTAATAAGACGCACTAGACATGATTTAAGCCCCTTCAGTGTTTAGCTATTATAATTTAGCCGATTAAGCGAATGGAACTGGATACAAAATATGTCAAAAACGTTTGAAACCCCCAATCCTCACTTTTACAAGACACTCGGAAACGATCAGTGATACTAATGAGGGACCTCATAGGCTTTTCTATTACCTCCCTTGACAGATAAAGTCCGATTTATCCCTAATATTATAGCGGTCCTTTAAGTTGGAATCCTTTGGTTTTACTGTTGTTCCCTAACTGGATGTTACGTTATGATAATGTGATTTTATCCATATCATGTTAGATAATTGATAAAAAATATCCGATATTTACACATTTTTAGGATATCTTGTCGAGATATAGCAACATAATACTTATAATATGAGAAAGTGTAAGAAAATTGCTAGCATGTTGTGCAAAGGAAACAACGATAAAAACAGAGGAAACCACTTAAGATGACCTACATACTTTTAGGGAGTTTTCAGGGGAAGTAACTCACCGATGTCTTCATTATTATTTGCATACGGTGAGATATTTTTAGAACTTACTTTAATTGCAAACACACGACTGTACTGTGAGTGGATGTGGAAAAAGCCGAACGATTGTCGGACAAATTCGGGATAATATCTTTCTAAAAATAGACTAAGTTAGTCAAAACAGATTTTAATAATTTCGAATATATTTTAAATGTCTTGATTTCATTTGTTTATTGAGAAACTTGGGTAATAATGGTTTTTATAATGAGTACAGAAATCGATGCAACAATTTAAACAATAATCTTTTCTTTAAAGCAGCATTACATCGTAATAAAGGATATTTTGGGTAAAATATAAATACTAATGTGTGTGTTTACAAAAATCGAAATATTGCATTATTATTAGGTTGGTGCGACAGACTCAAGTACAGAATATATCTAGTTGGTTTGTGGAAGGTCGGTGGTTCAACCCGGGTACAATTCTTGCCTGAAATTCTACTAAAATCTTCCTCCATCAATAACAGTTGGAGAGACGCCATATACGCAAGATGTTGGTGCGATATTAAACTCAAAGAAACAACCAAACAAACATTAGCATGACTAATCAACAGTTCGTGAATTATAATGTTCATACTAAAATTATAATGTTCATACTAAAATTATAATGTTCATACTAAAATTATAATTGTCATACTAAAATTATAATTTGCATACTAAAATTCTATTTATTTAATACTATTAAGCTTCTATTACTAGTATGAATAATAATACTAACCACCAGAAATCCGATCCGAATTCAGAATCGATATGCAGAATATATACCACGTAGAAACTGGTTTCACTATTTCGCTAAAAAAATAAATTAAAAGTAAGTTTCCCTCCTGATTCAGCGCATCTACGTGCGAGCCGCGAGTGTGAAAAAACGAACTGTTCTCTCGGATAATGAGTTGGCTTGTGCATAGCAGTTTGTAATTAAAACATTCAAGGAGAAACAAATTTAAGGATAAGTGAAACATTCATGTAGATATCATTTTCTGAGTCTATCGTAGGGGATTATGTCATTTGTACTTTCCTCCTATACATGTGCGGTTAAGGAGAATGTTGAGTGGTTTATAAATGTGTATGCGTCTGATCGGGCTAAAAATAAGCTGATTCGGAGCATAAATATGCCGATCGGGTATATAAAGCCGATTTGGTATATAATTCATTGATCGGGTGTAAAAATAATCGATATAGTATAATAAATATGTTGATCGGGAACATGATATTGATTTTTGGATATCCATAATTCGATTTTTGGATATCCATAATTCGATTTTTGGATATCCATAATTCGATTTGTGGATATCCATAATTTCAGGCTCGCTGTTTTACTATTCATTCTGCATTTATGGATATCCTAAAATCCAATTATGGACATCCATTAATCGAATTATGGATATCCAATAATCAAAAGGAATTAATATATATCCAAAAATTAAATTATGAATATCCAATAATTTATTTATGGATATCCAAAAATCGAATTATGGATATCTTATTAAATAACGAATACATAGCAAAACGGCGCCCCATACAAACCAGTCAAGTGTTGGCATGTTTCTTGGGGCTGTTCCGACGTTATTCTGAAGCTTAACTGAACTGTATCAACACGCGTAACGCATAAGCTAATTTGACAGTCTATTAACACGCACACACATAGTAAGAGAGACATATATATAGATAATACACTTTTCTTACTAAGTAGTTTTCCACATTCGATAGACAACAGTTTTTTTTTGTTCTAATGCAAAACTAATTGCCATTGCCGCAGGTTGGAAATACTGTTAATTTGGTTTGTTTGTTTTAGAGGTTTAAAGAGACAAAATGAATGATTTTTTTGTTTTAAAAAGTACGAGGTATTTAAAGAATATAATTTCCAATCACTGTGTCTTTAACAAAAAATCCAAATATTCACAACGAAATGAAATCAAATACATATGTGTGTTTGTTTGTTCGAGTAGTACGCCTTCATCAGCACCATTTTGGGCTATATCGCCGGAACCTGGCTAGAACCATTGCAGGGCCCGCGCTGTTAGTCGCCAGAGTAGCCATTGGCTAAAATATGGCAACATTGGTTAAGAAAAACTCAGTTTGGCGAAAATGATAAAAAAGGGGAAAATCTGTCAAATATCCGACCCCCCCATCTATCTGCTAAATGAAGCACAGATTTGGCTACAAAAAAATGGCTACAAAAAATAAGAGCCAGAGCAGGCCATGACCACTGCTCTTCCGCAATACAGTATAGACAATAGAAATAGTTTATACTTGTACTTTCTCTTTGTTATGTAAGCATGCGGTATATATATATATATATTCGTAATATAAATCGATACAAAATCAGCATGTACTGTCTTCACAACTTGACCTATATTGTTCTGGGGTGGGGGTTCGGGGATAGGCAGTGAAGTAGATGGTGAGGGCAGCTCTTAAAAAACACTCTTTTTTTTTTCTTTCAGTTTACTTTGTTCATTTTTTTATTATTTTATTCAAAATGTCCCGTCTTTTTCTTATTCATTCTAAGCAATAATTATCTTGGTAAATGTAATAAAGTAGAACTACATACATCGGAATTTATTGTATAACAAAATTGACCTCTGAGAAAGGGCTGTTGCTAATGTTGTCAAAACTTGTAGCCCGATCCTTTTGCACTTTTGAAAATGTTAGGAACAATTGTCATGATTTATGTATGTGTAAATTTGATTGTATTGATGAAATGATATTGTGAAATGTAAATTGTGTTGTACATGCTGTGGAAAAAAGTTGCAATAAAATATTATTAAATTTAAAATATATATATATATATTACGTGGGTTTGTAGTTGTAAATTCAATAGATAGTGATGAAGTCCGACGATGGCGATTTTTTTACCTTACAGTTACCCGAGACAGTTGGCGAACATATGAATTACGTCCTTCTGTCATGTATGCATATATTCTCATTGGTTCATGCATATATTCTCATTGATTCATGCATACATTCTCATTGATTCATACATACATTCTCATTGATTCATATATACATTCTCATTGATTCATACATACATTCTCATTCATTCATTCATACATACATTCTCATTGATTCATACATACATTCTCATTGATTCATGCATACATTCTCATTGATTCATGCATACATTCTCATTGATTCATATATACATTCTCATTCATTCATACATACATTCTCATTGATTCATGCATACATTCTCATTGATTCATGCATACATTCTCATTGATTCATATATACATTCTCATTGATTCATACATACTTTCTCATTCATTCATTCATACATTCTCATTCATTCATACATACATTCTCATTCATTCATTCATACATTCTCATTCATGCATTCATTCATTCATTCATACATACATACATACATTCTCGATTCATTCATACATACATTCTCGATTCATTCATACATACATTCTCGATTCATTCATACATACATTCTCGATTCATTCATACATACATTCTCGATTCATTCATACATACTTTCTCATTCATTCATTCATACATTCTCATTCATTCATTCATTCATTCATTCATACATACATTCTCATTCATTCATTCATTCATACATACATTCTCATTCATTCATACATACATTCTCGATTCATTCATACATACATTCTCGATTCATTCATACATACATTCTCGATTCATTCATACATACATTCTCATTCATTCATTCATTCATACATACATTCTCATTCATTCATTCATTCATTCATACATACATTCTCGATTCATTCATACATACATTCACGATTCATTCATACATACATTCTCGATTCATTCATACATACATTCTCGATTCATTCATACATACATTCTCGATTCATTCATACATACATTCTCATTCATTCATTCATTCATACATACATTCTCATTCATTCATTCATTCATTCATTCATACATACATTCTCGATTCATTCATACAAACATTCTCGATTCATTCATACATACATTCTCGATTCATTCATACATACATTCTCGATTCATTCATACATACATTCTCGATTCATTCATACATACATTCTCGATTCATTCATACATACATTCTCGATTCATTCATACATACATTCTCGATTCATTCATACATACATTCTCGATTCATTCATACATACATTCTCATTCATTCATTCATTCATTCATTCATTCATTCATTCATACATACATTCTCATTCATTCATTCATTCATTCATACATACATTCTCGATTCATTCATACATACATTCTCGATTCATTCATACATACATTCTCGATTCATTCATACATACATTCTCGATTCATTCATACATACATTCTCGATTCATTCATACATACATTCTCGATTCATTCATACATACATTCTCGATTCATTCATACATACATTCTCGATTCATTCATACATACATTCTCGATTCATTCATACATACATTCTCGATTCATTCATTCATACATTCTCATTCATTGATTCATTCACAAATGCATACTCATTAATGTGCGGACTTAACTATCGCAGACGGATCTGTAGTCCAGTGGTAACACGCTGGACTGGTAATCCAGGAATCGCAGGTTCGATCCCCCGTCTGACCCTAATAAAATTAACAGTCTTTCAGATGGGACGTTAAATCGAGGTCTCGTGTCGGTGCTTTACACCGTGCACGTAAAAGAACCAGAGGAGACTCTGGAATGGGTCTCTGTCTGTATCATGGCACTATCCTCCAAAATCTAAAATTACTAATCTCTTCAGGAGGCTCATATGGGTAACCGGTAGCGACGATAAATAAACGTAAAACACACAAGACTTAACTATCGACATAGATGCATTGGTCTGCACAGACCAGATGGCACGGAGCATACATCAATCACAATTTTTTCTTCTTCATAAAATGTAAACCCAAACTATAACAGCTGATGCAGACAGATTTACAGACACGCAATCAATCGAGTATTTCGTCTATTTAAACTCATGAATCGATCTGCTTAAGCTCATGAGTTGATCAGCCTAGGGTCATGAGTTGATCTGCATAGATAGGGCCATGAGTCTATGGTGTTGAGTTGGTATGCATAGAGTCATGAATCGATCTGCTTAAGCTCATGAGTTGATCAGCCTAGGGTCATGAGTTGATCTGCATAGATAGGGCCATGAGTCTATGGTGTTGAGTTGGTATGCATAGAGTCATGAATCGATCTGCTTAAGCTCATGAGTTGATCAGCCTAGGGTCATGAGTTGATCTGCATAGATAGGGCCATGAGTCTATGGTGTTGAGTTGGTATGCATAGAGTCATGAATCGATCTGCTTAAGCTCATGAGTTGATCAGCCTAGGGTCATGAGTTGATCTGCATAGATAGGGCCATGAGTCAATGGTGTTTAGTTGGTATGCATTGAGTCATGAATCGATCTGCTTAAGCTCATGAGTTGATCAGCCTAGGGTCATGAGTTGATCTGCATAGATAGGGCCATGAGTCTATGGTGTTGAGTTGGTCAGCCTAGGATCATGAGTTGGTCTGCCTAGGATTATGAGTTGACCTGCCTAGGATCATGAGTTGACCTGCCTAGGATCATGAGTTGGTCAGTCTAGGATCAGGAGTTGACCTGCCTAGGATCATGAGTTGATCGGCCTAGGATCATGAGTTGGTCTGCCTAGGATCATAAGTTGGTTTGCCTAGGATCATGAGTTGGTCTGCCTAGGATCATGAATTGGTCTGCCTAGGATCATGAGTTGGTCTGCCTAGGATCATGAATTGGTCTGCCTAGGATCATGAATTGGTCTGCATAGATAGGGCCATGAGTCAATGGTGTTGAGTTGGTATGCATTGAGTCATGAATCGATCTGCTTAAGCTCATGAGTTGATCAGCCTAGGGTCATGAGTTGATCTGCATAGATAGGGCCATGAGTCTATGGTGTTGAGTTGGTATGCATAAGATCATGAGTTGGTCTGCCTAGGATCATGAGTTGACCTGCCTAGGATCATGAGTTGGTCAGTCTAGGATCATGAGTTGACCTGCCTAGGATCATGAGTTGATCAGCCTAGGATCAAGAGTTGGTCTGCCTAGGATCATGAGTTGGTTTGCCTAGGATCATGAGTTGGTCTGCCTAGGATCATGAATTGGTCTGCCTAGGATCATGAGTTGGTCTGCCTAGGATCATGAATTGGTCTGCCTAGGATCATGAATTGGTCTGTATAGATAGGGCCATGAGTCTAGGGTGTTGAGTTGGTCTGCCTAGGATCATGAGTTGGTCTGCCTAGGATCATGAGATGGTCTGTCTAGGATCATGAGTTGATCAACATAGGATTATGAGTTGGTCAGCCTAGGGTCATGAGTTGATCAGCATAGGATCATGAGTTGGTCAGCATAGGGTCATGAGTTGATCAGCTTAGGGTCATGAGTTGATCAGCCTAGGGTCATGAGTTGATCAGTCTAGGATCATGAGTTGATCAGCCTAGGATCATGAGTTGATCAGCCTAGGATCATGAGTTGATCAGCCTAGGATCATGAGTTGATCAGCCTAGGGTCATGAGTTGATCAGCCTAGGGTCATGAGTTGAATTTGGTCAGCATAGGATCATGAGTTGGTTTGCTTAGGATTATGAGTTGGTCAGCATAGGATCATGAGTTGATCAGCATAGGATCATGAGTTGGTCAGCCTAGGATCATGAGTTGGTTTGCCTAGGATCATGAGTTGGTCAGCATAGGATCATGAGTTGGTCAGCATAGGATCATGAGTTGGTCAGCATAGGGGATGAGTTGGTCAGCATAGGGGCATGAGTTGATCAGCCTAGGATCATGAGTTGGTCTGCCTAGGATCATGAGTTGATCAGCATAGGGTCATGAGTTGGTCAGCATAGGGGCATGAGTTGGTCAGCATAGGGGCATGAGTTGGTCAGCATAGGATCATGAGTTGGTCAGCATAGGGGCATGAGTTGATCTGCCTAGGATCATGAGTTGGTCAGCATAGGATCATGAGTTGGTCAGCATAGGATCATGAGTTGGTCAGCATAGGGGCATGAGTTGGTCAGCATAGGATCATGAGTTGGTCAGCATAGGATCATGAGTTGGTCAGCATAGGATCATGAGTTGGTCAGCATAGGGGCATGAGTTGGTCAGCATACGGTCATGAGTTGATCTGCCTAGGATCATGAGTTGATCAGCCTAGGATCATGAGTTGGCCAGCATAGGATCATGAGTTGGTCAGCATAGGGTCATGAGTTGGGAAGTAGATGCAGAACATCATACCTGTTTCATTCAACGATCTACTAAGCTAATGAGATTTTAACTACCTGTGACTGCCTTATATCTTTAATTGATTTTCGTCGGTTACACTCTTAATAATTAGTAGATTTATATCTGTACACATTTCCGTTAGCACGATTACAAAGCAAATTCTTAACATTAGATTAACTGCTTTGAAAGCTAGTTAAGGTCTTGAAGACAACATTCCAGAATCAAACGCCATGAAGGAGAGAGAAGAGTCATATTTGATGTAAGTGTATTGCGTAAGGACGTTGATGTAAGTGTATTGTCTATTGTCTAAGGACGTTGATGTAAGTGTATTGTCTAAGGACGTTGATGTAAGTGTATTGTCTAAGGACGTTGATGTAAGTGTATTGTATAAGGACGTTGATGTAAGTCTATTGTCTATTGTCTAAGGACGTTGATGTAAGAGTATTGTATAAGGACGTTGATGTAAGTGTATTGTCTACGGACGTTGGTGTAAGTGTATTGTCTATTGTCTAAGGACGTTGATGTAAGTGTATTGTCTAAGGACGTTGGTGTAAGTGTATTGTCTATTGTCTAAGGAAGTTGGTGTAAGTGTATTGTCTAAGGACGTTGGTGTAAGTGTATTGTCTAAGGACGTTGATGTAAGTGTATTGTCTAAGGACGTTGGTGTAAGTGTATTATCTAAGGACGTTGATGTAAGTGTATTGTCTAAGGACGTTGATGTAAGTGTATTGTATAAGGACGTTGGTGTAAGTGTATTGTCTAAGGACGTTGGTGTAAGTGTATTGTCTATTGTCTAAGGACGTTGGTGTAAGTGTATTATCTAAGGACGTTGGTGTAAGTGTATTGTCTAAGGACGTTGATGTAAGTGTATTGTCTAAGGACGTTGATGTAAGTGTATTGTCTAAGGACGTTGGTGTAAGTGTATTGTCTAAGGACGTTGATGTAAGTGTATTGTCTAAGGACGTTGATGTAAGTGTATTATCTAAGGACGTTGATGTAAGTGTATTATCTAAGGACGTTGATGTAAGTGTATTATATAAGGACGTTGGTGTAAGTGTATTATCTAAGGACGTTGGTGTAAGTGTATTGTCTAAGGACGTTGATGTAAGTGTATTGTCTAAGGACGTTGATGTAAGTGTATTGTCTAAGGACTGTGGCAAAGTGCAAGTTTAATACTTTAATAAGAATAATAAGTACCAGGTTTATCCGTACAAAACTTAGCCAACATATTAGCCGAGGTTATGTGCAAACCAGACGAAAAATTACTACATTATAACGTCAACAATTTTCGCAGTCAGGTCTTAATTCTTTCTGGCATTTACACATAGAATCATAAATTAAACACTTATCAGCTAGGAATTTACTTACTGACTGCATTTCCGGAATGTGGTAGTGGGGAGGGGAGGGGGAGGGGGCGTTAGTGCGCATACTCTAGTGAGGTATACCTATTTATATACATACATGAATGGCGCTATTGTAAATTGAATGCATTTGGTCTGGATTCCCGGAAAGAATTCTACAAAACTTATTATATTTTGCGTGTCCTGGGCGGAATGCAATTGAGATGATAACCACAGTAAATAGTTGCATTAGCATGTGCACAAATATATAAATTAACTATTCAAGTGATCTTTTCTATGGAATGTGCACTTGCGGAGTACCATGTAACGTGTGTGTTTTACTTGTCATCGTCGCTACCGGTTGCCCATATGAGCGACGCCTCCTGAAGAGATTAGTTATTTTAGATTGTTGGAGGATAGTACAATGATACAGACAGAGACACATTATAGAGTCTCCTCTTGTTTTTGTACGTGCACGGTGTACAGCACCGACACGATATTTTAGTATGGTCAGACGGGGGATCGAACCTGCGATCCCTGTATTACCGGTCCAGTGTGATACAATAGGACTACAGATTCGTCTAACCATGTTACTAGCATTCGTGGATGTCTTATTTGAAAATGGTCATACATGATAATTATGTTATGTTTGATATATCTATGGTATAACTGATGTATGGTATAATATCTCTGATAAGACTATATTAATTTGAAACGCCGCATTCTCCATCACTTATCCGATAACAAAGCATTCACACCGATACTACCATTGTCTTGCGCGCCACATTCTCCATCACTTATCTGATGTTATAGTAACAAAGCATACACACAGAGAGAACCATTGTCATGCGCGCCACATTCTCCATTACTGATCTGATGGTATAGTAACACAGCATACACACAGAGAGAACCATTGTCATGCGCGCCACATTCTCCATTACTAATCTGATGGTATAGTAACAAAGCATTCACACCGATACTACCATTGTCTTGCGCGCCACATTCTCCATCACTTATCTGATGTTATAGTAACAAAGCATACACACAGAGAGAACCATTGTCATGCGCGCCACATTCTCCATTACTTAGCTGATGGTAGAGTAACAAAGCATACACACAGAGAGAACCATTGTCATGCGCGCCACATTCTCCATTACTTAGCTGATGGTAGAGTAACAAAGCATTCACACCGAGGCTACCATTGTCTTGCGCGCCACATTCTCCATCACTTATCTGATGTTATAGTAACAAAGCATACACACAGAGAGAACCATTGTCTTGCGCGCCACATTCTCCATTACTGATCTGATGCTATAGTAACAAAGCATACACACAGAGAGAACCATTGTCTTGCGCGCCACATTCTCCATCACTTATCTGATGTTATAGTAACAAAGCATTCACACCAAGGCTACCATTGTCTTGCGTGCCACATTCTCCATCACTTATCTGATGGTAGAGTAACAAAGCATACACACAGAGAGAACCATTGTCTTGCGCGCCACATTCTCCATCACTTATCTGATGTTATAGTAACAAAGCATTCACACCGAGGCTACCATTGTCTTGCGTGCCACATTCTCCATCACTTATCTGATGGTAGAGTAACAAAGCATACACACAGAGAGAACCATTGTCTTGCGCGCCACATTCTCCATCACTTATCTGATGTTATAGTAACAAAGCATTCACACAGAGACTACCATTGTCTTGCGCGCCACATTCTCCATCACTTATCTGATGTTATAGTAACAAAGCATTCACACAGAGACTACCATTGTCTTGCGCGCCACATTCTCCATCACTTATCTGATGTTATAGTAACAAAGCATACACACAGAGTGAACCATTGTCATGCGCGCCACATTCTCCATTACTGATCTGATGCTATAGTAACAAAGCATTCACACCGAGGCTACCATTGTCTTGCGCGCCACATTCTCCATCACTTATCTGATGTTATAGTAACAAAGCATTCACACCGAGGCTACCATTGTCTTGCGTGCCACATTCTCCATCACTTATCTGATGGTAGAGTAACAAAGCATACACACAGAGAGAACCATTGTCTTGCGTGCCACATTCTCCATCACTTATCTGATGGTAGAGTAACAAAGCATACACACAGAGAGAACCATTGTCTTGCGCGCCACATTCTCCATCACTTATCTGATGTTATAGTAACAAAGCATTCACACAGAGACTACCATTGTCTTGCGCGCCACATTCTCCATCACGTATCTGATGTTATAGTAACAAAGCATTCACACAGAGACTACCATTGTCTTGCGTGCCACATTCTCCATCACGTATCTGATGGTAGAGTAACAAAGCATACACACAGAGAGAACCATTGTCTTGCGCGCCACATTCTCCATCACTTATCTGATGCTATAGTAACAAAGCATTCACACCGAGGCTACCATTGTCTTGCGCGCCACATTCTCCATCACTTATCTGATGTTATAGTAACAAAGCATTCACACAGAGACTACCATTGTCTTGCGCGCCACATTCTCCATCACTTATCTGATGCTATAGTAAAAAAGCATTCACACCGAGGCTACCATTGTCTTGCGCGCCACATTCTCCATCACTTATCTGATGTTATAGTAACAAAGCATACACACAGAGAGAACCAGTGTCATGCGCGCCACATTCTCCATCACTTATCTGATGGTAGAGTAACAAAGCATACACACAGAGAGAACCATTGTCATGCGCGCCACATTCTCCATCACTTATCTGATGGTAGAGTAACAAAGCATTCACACCGAGGCTACCATTGTCTTGTGCGCCACATTCTCCATTACTTATATGATGGTAGAGTAACAAAGCATTCACACCGAGGCTACCATTGTCTTGCGCGCCACATTCTCCATCACATATCTGATGTTATAGTAACAAAGCACGAGGACGGTACAACTAACCCAGTTCACCGTTGTATTGAAGTAGACCACGACGCATTTGTAAATACAATAAAAGTACGCACTGTGCATGTGTCAAACGATAAAACACTCTTTAACTACAGCTATGCGATACAATCTGTAATGACATTATTATCATATGAATGTCGAACAAATACTAGCGTACCGTATAATTACCTGTGTTGTTGTGTTAAATACTGCAAAACAAATTGCATCTTCGGGTTCTAGCCGTGTACTATCTGTTATAACGTCACAGATAAATAGTTGGTGTCACCGTACACCGTCACTGACAGATTCAGTGTCGCAAAAACGCAAACAAACACCTGTCGTATGTAACTACAACATCCCAAAAATCTAATTCATTTCATAGTATAGGGGTTAAGCATACTAAGACACGACAGTTAAAATAAATCGTGCAAATGACTTTGTGTATTTTTGTTATGTATAGGATATAAGCCGAAAACGACTCAATAGTAAACTATTTGACTGTGTGAGGCGCGTAGCACCGAATTGGATCATATTTTATATGGTTTTCTCCGGGTACTCCGGTTTCCTCCGTGATTAATATAAGTTGTTAGAACTTGCTTCGCAATCGTTGTAAAATAAATAAAGTTTAAACATGTTTTATTTATGATGATATTTGGAATTGGCTAGTAGATAGATAGAGATAGATATATACTTTTATTTCCTCCATTTCTGAAGAGCATAACATATTTACAAAGCATTATTAATATGTATGTACAAACAGTATAATATAAATGCACAAATAACCCTGTTAATTGTCAGTAGAGTACTCGCAGCTGAACTATAAGTGCATTAGAAACGTTGCAAGCACAGTTGTAGTACTCAAAGAATCAATGCACAAACATCCTGACGCATCCAAGATAACAGAAAACAATTAGTTTACGGTAAACCCATTAAGCGTGTCCTTACTCTATATAATAGTTGTGTTAAGAACACTCAAGGTCTCTTGAAAATAAGTATGAAATCAGATTTAAGACAGCCATTCTCAGAATCCGGTAAATATTGCAACGGTAATGCACAACTTTGATAAAGACTTATGTATTATATCATCTGAAGTAATAATAGTAGAAATATGTGATTAGTTTGTATTAGTATTGTTTCACTTTATGTAGATAATGCACATGTCATCCTCTTAACGAATACCATAGCAACGAAATGAGTGATGCTAATGACGTAGAATGTTTAATTAAAACTGAGTCACGTGAATAACATGCGCAGTGGTTACGGTCGTTTACTTCAAATCAAGTTCCCCTGTGTACATACAATACAAATGGTTTTGGCCACACGTTTGGACAACCGTAGAAAATCACTTTGAAATACAAGCAATGCGCATGTTTTGGCAATACATTTGGACATATTTAGAAAACGGTCCTGCTAGACATGCAATACGTATGGTTTGGTCCACATGTTTGGACAACTTTAGGAAACAGTCCCGATAGACATGCAATACGTATGGTTTGGTCCACATGTTTGGACAACTTTAGGAAACAGTCCCGATAGACATGCAATACGTATGGTTTGAGTCACATGTTTAGACAACCTTGAGAAAACAGTCCCGATAGACATGCAATACGTATGGTTTGAGTCACATGTTTAGACAACCTTGAGAAAACGGTTCTGATAGACATACAATACGTATGGTTTGGGTCACATGTTTGGACAACCTTGAGAAAACGGTCCTGCTAGACATGCAATACGTTTAGTTTGGGTCACATGTTTATACAACTTTAGAAAACGGTTCTGATAGACATACAATACGTATGGTTTGGGTCACATGTTTGGACAACCTTAGAGAACGGTCCTGATAGACATGCAATACGTTTGGTTTGGGTCACATGTTTATACAACTTTAGAGAACGGTCCTGATATACATACAATACGTATGGTTTGGGTCACATGTTTGGACAACCTTAGAGAACGGTCCTGCTAGACATGCAATACGTTTGGTTTGGGTCACATGTTTGGACAACCTTAGAGAACGGTCCTGATATACATGCAATACGTTTGGTTTGGGTCACATGTTTGGACAACCTTGAGGAAACAGTCCCGATAGACATGCAATACGTATGGTTTGAGTCACATGTTTAGACAACCTTGAGAAAACGGTTCTGATAGACATACAATACGTATGGTTTGGGTCACATGTTTGGACAACCTTGAGAAAACGGTCCTGCTAGACATGCAATACGTTTAGTTTGGGTCACATGTTTATACAACTTTAGAAAACGGTTCTGATAGACATACAATACGTATGGTTTGGGTCACATGTTTGGACAACCTTAGAGAACGGTCTTGATAGACATGCAATACGTTTGGTTTGGGTCACATGTTTATACAACTTTAGAGAACGGTCCTGATATACATACAATACGTATGGTTTGGGTCACATGTTTGGACAACCTTAGAGAACGGTCCTGCTAGACATGCAATACGTTTGGTTTGGGTCACATGTTTGGACAACCTTAGAGAACGGTCCTGATATACATGCAATACGTTTGGTTTGGGTCACATGTTTGGACAACCTTGAGAAAACGGTCCTGCTAGACATGCAATACGTTTAGTTTGGGTCACATGTTTATACAACTTTAGAAAACGGTTCTGATAGACATACAATACGTATGGTTTGGGTCACATGTTTGGACAACCTTAGAGAACGGTCCTGATAGACATGCAATACGTTTGGTTTGGGTCACATGTTTATACAACTTTAGAGAACGGTCCTGATATACATACAATACGTATGGTTTGGGTCACATGTTTGGACAACCTTAGAGAACGGTCCTGCTAGACATGCAATACGTTTGGTTTGGGTCACATGTTTGGACAACCTTAGAGAACGGTCCTGATATACATGCAATACGTTTGGTTTGGGTCACATGTTTGGACAACCTTGAGAAAACGGTCCTGCTAGACATGCAATACGTTTAGTTTGGGTCACATGTTTATACAACTTTAGAAAACGGTTCTGATAGACATACAATACGTATGGTTTGGGTCACATGTTTGGACAACCTTAGAGAACGGTCCTGATAGACATGCAATACGTTTGGTTTGGGTCACATGTTTATACAACTTTAGAGAACGGTCCTGATATACATACAATACGTATGGTTTGGGTCACATGTTTGGACAACCTTAGAGAACGGTCCTGATAGACATGCAATACGTTTGGTTTGGGTCACATGTTTGGACAACCTTAGAGAACGGTCCTGATATACATACAATACGTTTGGTTTGGGTCACATGTTTGGACAACCTTAGAGAACGGTCCTGATATACATACAATACGTTTGGTTTGGGTCACATGTTTGGACAACCTTAGAGAACGGTCCTGATAGACATGCAATACGTATGGTTTGGTTCATATGTTGGAACACGACACCAATATACATGCAGTACGCATGTGTTTGGGCCATAAATGGACACTCTTAGAAAACGGTCCTGATAAACATGTAATACCCATGGGTATGGGCAATATGTTTTTCCAAGTATGTGTTGTTCGTTTTTTTTGTCTGAAAGTCGAACTAACAGCTTAGATCATATAACGAATGTTCAGAGAGTGTTGGTGGAGAACAAACACAACAACCCGTGCCCCCCCCCCGAGCAGGGATGGACACCCGGTAAGAACCACTGATCTACCATAGGCCAGCTGGATTGCTTCCTCGCTAGAAATAGTGTGCCACCCTCCTCAGTGGGATTCGAACCTAGAAATGTGAGGGACAAGTGATCTGGAGTTAACGACATCAGTCACTCCACTACGGAGTCCCCTACATGAATAGAAACCAACCCTGACAAACGTGTACAAAATAAATATGGCTTGGGCCACACATTCTAACAACATTTAATTTGAGGTATGGGTCAGTTACTGCCCATGCATATTCCTGAAAAGTATGTATGTCCTCATAAATGGTTTACTCTGTTTTTATCGTTGTTTCCATTGCACAATATCCTATCAACTTCCATCCACTTTCTCATCGTATAAGTATTAAATTACTATATCTCGACAGATATCCTACACTATATCCAATGGGTACTGATCTATATCAACTTGTCATCAATTAATTAACAATATTTTGATAAATCACATTAAGGAGCAACAGTAAAAACAAAGGATTCCAACTGAAAGGCCGCTAAACATTTCGGGATAAATCGGACTTTATCTGCCAAGGGAGGTAATAGAAAGGATACATCATTAGTAAACGATATCGATACATATGATTTGGATAATATATGTGCCGAGAAAGCACGCGACCATAATCATTTGACACGTCATAGGAAACGTCATAATCACCATCTACATGTACGTATGGGGGTTTAGTGAAACCGCGGCGCCAACAATGTAATAAAATAAAGGTATGTGTTCGGTGGCAGTGTCACCAGTGCCACCATCGATATCAGCTCACGTGCGGTAATGTAATCGGAAACATGGGCACCATGGAGCCAGCCCTTTATACCTCTACATACAATATACTCCATCAACCTTATATAATTGTCCTTGTAATGTATTGAAACCAAATTGCTTTTCTAGTAAAATGACTATATCTTTTTAATATGAATCACGACATATACGAAGCTACAAACACATTGTCGTCTGCTAGCCCAAGACAACCTTTGGTGGTCGGCCCGTTGACCTATTTCTTGAATTACTTTATTATTTAATAATTGGTGATATTGTATAAAACAAAATAAAGAGTGCAATGTGACATAAATTGATTCAACATCAATGCATTTGTAGATAATGGAGTACACCTGAAACCAGGTAAGATAACTCGCACGCGAATAAACCGGTATTATGTAACATGGTTGTGAATACGGATTTAATGTAGCGATGAATTAAAAGTAGCCGCAAACCACACAAGGTTAAACCATTAACAAGCCGTACACTCATTGTCACGCACTTTCATTGTCACGCACACACGGATCTTGTGTAGCAGTCAAAATGCAACTACGCAGATAGAAGAGTTTTAATTTCGGTGTCGTAAATATACAGATGGATCTGTAGTCCAGTGGTAACACGCTGGACTGGTAATCCAGGGATCGCAGGTTCGACCCCCCTTCTGACCCTAATAAAATTAACAGTCTTTCAGATGGGACTTTAAACCGAGGTCTCGTGTCGGTGCTTTACATCGTGCACGTAAAAGAACAAGCGGAGACTCTGGAATGGGTCTCTGCCTGTAGCATGCACTATCCTCCAAAATCTAAATGACTAATCTCTTCAGGAGGCGTCACTCATATGGGCAACCGGTAGCGACGATAAATAAACGTAGCTAGAGTTTAAGATCTGAGAACATTTCTTTATAACCCGGCTGTTTGTGCGATGTTAATTCCACACAACAAACAATCAAAAAATAACGAGGACAGACTTCGCGACCAGTATTCTTCACTCAATCCTATCTCATCTACGAGCTTTCGAAACTTGTCAGAAAAGTTTGCAGTACGAAGAAAATAAAAAAAAACCCGAACAAGAGAAATCCATAAGGTATATAAAAACGCATGAATCAACCTGTAGAGCGGGAGATTTATATCAAACTTGATAAATGTGTCGGTTGTTGACTGTATCATTTGCACCTTATAATTTTGTAACCCAGTAGCATTACGGAGGTAGTTGATTACCCTATCTAATATCACATGAATTAAGTCTAATGGGGGCTCCGTTCATGGGTAATGAATGACGTTTAGGAACGCGTCCATCATTGCTATCTGTTTTTGTGTGTATGCTATAGCTGTATTATTTATATTCATGTTGTCTCAGTCTTGCAAATACTAAGACTATCTAGACAGAAGGAAATGAGGATCGTCAATTGCCCTGTTTTCGTTCCCCAACAAGTTTGCGGATGACGTCATCACTGTCAGTAACAGGTGCATGGACTATAAAACTGCCAAACAGGAAAATGAGCAAGATTCAGATATAGTCAAATTGCTTTCGCTAATTATATGTAAATGTCGAGGTTTTCATTAATGCCAAAGCACTCGCTTAATAGCAAACTTTTTTCGTTCACAAACAGGTTTTCGAATTTGTTTGCGAATGACGTCATCACTGTCAGTAACAGGTGCTTGGTTTATATATAATACACGTTAGAACTGTCAATCCACAGACGGATCTGTAGTCCAGTGGTAACACGCTGGACTGGTAATCCAGGGATCGTAGGTTCGATCCGTCTGATCCCCAGTCTGACCCTAATAAAATTAACAGTATTTCAGATGGGACGTAAAACCGAGGTATCGTGTCGGTGCTTTACACCGTGCACGTAAAAGAACCAGATGAGACTCTGGAATAGGTCTCTGTCTGTATCATGCACTATCCTCCAAACTCTAAAATGACTAATCTCTTCAGGAGGCGTCGCTCATATGGGCAACCGGTAGCGACGATAAATAAACGTAAAACACACACACACTGTCAATCCTCCGTCTGAGCCTAATCAAATTAATAGTCCTTCAGATGGGACTTTAACCCGAGGTCTCGTATTGGTGATTTACACCGAGCATTTCGTGGAAGTCATGATAGCGCAATGAATGCGCGTTCGCTTCAGGTGCGAAAGGTCCGGAGTTCGAGCCCTGTTGGAGCCGTTACGATTGTGCCCTTAGGCAAGGCATTTAAATTCCACGTTGCCTCTTCTGTCTCCCTCGTGGTGATGGATTCCATCAGGAATGAGGTCTCGAGAGTGATTAATATAAGTTGTAATATCTTGTTTCACAATCGAGCTAAAATAAATGTGTGTGACCTACACCAGCAACGTAAAAGAACCAGAGGATACTCTGGAATGGGTATCTGTCTGTTTCATTGCACTATCATCCACATATCTAAAATGACTAATCTCTTCAGGAGGCGTCGCTCATATGGGGCAACCGGTAACGATGATAAATAAACGTAAATCACACAAATGTCAAGCAGGAACATGAGCAAATCTCAGATAACTTTCAAATTGTAATTCGATAATTATATTTAAATGTTGATGTTTCCATTAATGCCAAAAGCGCTCGCTTAATAGCAATCTTGCAATTTCCATAAAGGTTTCGTAACATATGGTATGAGATCAGCACTCATGTAAATTAGTTTAAATCTATTTGCATTTACGTTTTCTCAGCAAGACAGTTATCTCGTGCAGTTTATCTCGTGCAGTGTATCTTATCACGACTATTATCATGCCGAGGTCGAGCGAGATTGATCTTGCATGTCGAACTCTTTATTCATTCTCATTCATTTCAGGTCCGTAGCCACACTGAGGCACACCGAAAAAAAAATGAAAAATTAAATAAATTAAATGCCAAAACTATCCCTTTGCTGTATAAAATGTCGACTGCTACAGTAGAGAACTGAACGGTCAGTACATAATTATACGTCTAAATTCAGAAAACGCAGGAAATCGCGTCAATACCCCAACAATTATTATTTTATATTTCGGGCTATATCGCCGGCGGGCAGTTTACCTAACAACACCTTTCCTGGGCAGGCTCCAGCGGTTAACCAGTACTTGGGTGCACCAACCTCCGTAAGAAACTGCCAACTTTTTCATATAAATGAGACACGGCCTGAGCGGGGCTCGAACCCGTGATCAACAGTGATGATAGGTTACAGTGGGATACAAGTCAGCGACCTTAACCACTCGACCACGTAGGCGGATAATACTCCAACAAGTTTAAGGGGGAATACGGAAATGTTTGTAGTATTGTGTAGAAGGAAGTACATTTTAAAGTGCTTATCTGTCGTATATCTCGTTCACGTTGAGGCCGATTGGTTTGTACTTTGGCAGGGAAGTATGCATTATGGACTACTTGTAAACCACCCATGTCGTGTACATTTTCCATATGAATTAACTGGATAATACATCTTAAAGTGTTTTTACTAAGAAATGTATTTGCTATCTGGGTAATAAAAGTTGTAGAATGGCTTATCAGTAATACTTCCCGTTCATTTCTAGGCAGCTTCCTCCGATACATTGTCAGGAATGTTTTATAGTTGTAACCCACATCACCATTTCATACTGCCCTGTCACGTTGTCACGGTGTCAATTTATCACGTTGATGCTGGCTGCTCTGATATATTGTCAGGAATGTTATCTAGTTGTAACCTATAGCCCCTATCTTTTTCATACTGCCCTGTCACGTTGTCACGTTGACACGTTCATACTGGTTGCTCTGATATATTGTCAGGAATCTTTTCTAGTTGGTAACCCACATCACCCATCCATTGCATACTGCTCTATTACGCTGTCACGTTGTCACGTTGATACTTGTTGCTCTGGTATATTGTCAGGAATGGTTTCTTTTTGTAACCCCCAACTCCCATCTATTTCATGCTGCTCTGGCAATTTGTCACGTGATGCTCTGTCACGTTGTCACGTTGATGCTGGCTGCTCTGATACACTGCCAGGAATCTTTTCTAGTTGTATCCCACATAACCCATCCATTGCATACTGCAATGTCACGTTGATGCTCTGTCACGTTGTCACGTTGATGCTGGTTGCTCTGATATATTGTCAGGAATGTTGTATATTTGTATTCCACATAGCCCATCCATTTCATACTGCTATGTCACGTTGATGCTCTGTCACGTTGTCACGTTGATGCTGGCTGCTCTGATACATTGTCAGGAATGTTGTCTACTGAGTTGTATTCCACATAACCCATCCATGTTATACTGCTTTGTCACGTTTTAAAACTATGTGTAAATCATTCCTACTGTTCAGTTAAGTTGTATCGTTGAGACCGATTGCTTTGATACTATGGTGAAAAACGAATAGCAATGGCCGAGTGTTTCGTATAACAACTTCCGATGATGATGATTGTGATGGTGATGATATCGATGATGATGATGATGATGATGATGATGATGATGATGATGATGATGCTGTTGCTTCTGCTGACACTGCTGCTGCTGCCGCCGCCGCCGATGATGATGATGATATACATGTATATTTACCATACTCGCCGCAGAGCAAATGGGCGAGCACCAAATTATGATGGTTAGATTATTGGTTAGATTATAATTCAAGCTGTTATTGGTTGAGGAAGACCCTGGTGGGTGCTACCCCGGCAGTAATTCATGCGCGGGAGGGCACACGTGCACACGTGTAGAAACACTCATCTTCTACAATACAGTTGAAATAATTCGACACAACCATCGGTATTCGAACGTTAATGTGGTGACCGGAACCAATCAGCCTCGGACACATCATCATCATCATCATCATCATCATCATCAACATTTTTATTAATTATGACCGACTGTCCAACATTAGAGACAGCTCTTCTCGAAATTATATATAGAATTTTGAAGACAAACTGTGTTTCGAATACCACATATGAAGAACTTGTGGCATTTTTGCTTTCTTTGCATATATTGTATGTAGACTCTGTGTCATAATAGAGCACCATAAAATATGATTAAACAAAAACTATATATATATAATTATTTAACGACTAAACGATAAATACGCACGTATAAGTTATAATATGGAGGGAATAGTAGTCACAAAAAACAAATAACTACGATGTTACGATGGTGGTTCGATTAGCGCAGTGGTTAGCACGCTCGCTTCTCACAAATGTAACCCGGGTTCGATCCTCAAATCGGGAAATATGTGAGATGGTACGGTGGTTGCCAGATCGGACAGGTGGGTTTTCTCCGGGTACTCCGGTTTCCTCCCACACGAATGACCACATTTACGCTTTCATCCGCGCCAACGAGAGTGATTAATATAAGTTGTTAGAACTGTGGTTGTAAAATAAATCAAGTTTAAACTTACACGAACGGAAATATAATTTCGGAATAAAGGGTGACTCACCAAGTGGGCCGCCATTAATAATTTAATTTCGTTGAATTCACGTTGTAAGTACGATCATGACTTTGAAGATCTTACTATATTGTTATTCGTTCGTGGGTAACCTCAGAACATTCATAAGGAATGACTCGGAACTGTCGTAAGTTTTTAATTTAGACCCTGCGCAGTTTACAATACTATACACTGCAGCTGGAACAGATCATATATGTATCATTATGGCAAAACACATGTAATATAATACATACACATAATTAACAGATATTTATTACGTACATTTATATTGTTCAAGGTAAGCTAACACCCTACGTTTATTGCATACTTCAATAGATATATATCTTTATTACCTCCATCATGGTAGGTTAAATTACATGCAATATAGTCACTGTCGTTCCATGTTATAATAATGACGCGCGCGCGTGTGTGTGTGCTGCTTTTTTAGATACATGTAAGTTGTTGTTTGTCTTAATTATTTTTATTTTAATCTGATCTGTCATTATTATAACATGGAACGACAGTGACTAAATTGCATGTAATTTAACCTACCATTCTTATAATTGTTGCACGGGAAACTCGGGATCATCGTGACACTCGGTATCATCGTGACACTCGGTATCATCGTGACACTCGGGATCATCGTGACACTCGGGATCATCGTGACACTCGGGATCATCGTGACACTCGGGATCATCGTGACACTCGGGATCATCGTGACACTCGGTATCATCGTGACACTCGGGATCATCGTGACACTCGGTATCATCGTGACACTCGGGATCATCGTGACACTCGGGATCATCGTGACACTCGGGATCATCGTGACACTCGGGATCATCGTGATACTCGGGATCATCGTGACACTCGGTATCATCGTGACACTCGGTATCATCGTGACACTCGGTATCATCGTGACACTCGGGGGAGCATCGTCATTATGTTGAACATATAAAGTAAAGCATGTAACTTATGTTAAATTATATTTCGGGTTTTACGCCTGCATCAGCACCATTTCGGGCTATATCGCCGGCGGGCAGTTTACCTAACAACACCTTTCCTGGGCAGGCTCCAGCGGTTAACCAGTACTTGGGTGCACCAACCTCCGTAAGAAACTGTCAACTGTTTCATATAAATGAGACACGGCCTGAACGGGGCTCGAACCCGTGCCCATCAGTGATGATAGGTTACAGTGGTATACAAGACAGCGACCATAACCACTCGACCACGAGGGCGGACATAAAGCATGTAAGAAAACAGAACATACAAATACATATGGTATGTATATATGTGCATGAAATTAAAGTGTTAATGTCGTTTTCAAATAAGATTAATCCAATACTGAATCTTGTCGAAACGAAACACAAGGTCCAGTCTAGGCAGCATAGTAAAATTCTGTGTGCCATGTCGATATGTATGTCTAGCAATACTGAATTGAGTTCAATCGTCTACTGTGAGGGGCAAACCTGTATAGCTATGAGGGGCAAACCTGTATAACTGTGAGGGGCAAACCAGTATAACTGTGAAGGGCAAACCTGTATAGCTGTGAGGGGCAAACCTGTATAGCTGTGAGGGGCAAACCTGTATAGCTGTGAGGGGCAAACCTGTATAGATGTGAGGGGCAAACCTGTATAGCTGTGAGGGGCAAACCTGTATAGCTGTGAGGGGCAAGCCAGCATAGATGTGAGGGGCACACCTGTACATATGTGAGGGGCAAACCTGTATAGCTGTGAGGGGCAAGCCAGCATATATGTGAGGGGCAAACCTGTACAGATGTGAGGGGCAAATCTGTATAGATGTGATGGGGCAAACCTGTATAGCTGTGAGGGGCAAACCTGTATAGATGTGAGAGGAAAACCAGTATAGCTGTGAGGGGCAAACCTGTATGATGTGAGGGCAAACTGTATAGCTGTGAGGGGCAAACCTGTATGATTGAGGGGCAACCTGTATAGCTGTGAGGAACCGTTAGCTGTGAGGGGCACCTGTACATATGTGAGGGGCAAACCTGATAGCTGTGAGGGGCAAACCTGTATAGATGTGAGGGGCAAACCTGTATAGCTGTGAGGGGCAAACCTGTATAGCTGTGAGGGGCAAGCCAGCATAGGTGTGAGGGGCAAACCTGTACAGATGTGAGGGGCAAATCTGTATAGATGTGATGGGGCAAACCTGTATAGCTGTGAGGGGCAAACCTGTACAAATGTGAGGGGCAAACCAGCATAGATGTGAGGGGCAAACCTGTATAGATGTGATGGGGCAAACCTGTATAGCTGTGAGGGGCAAACCTGTATAGATATGAGGGGCAAACCTGTATAGCTGTGAGAGGCAAACCAGTATAGCTGTGAGGGGCACACCTGTACATATGTGAGGGGCAAACCTGTATAGCTGTGAGGGGCAAACCTGTATAGCTGTGAGGGGCAAGCCAGCATAGATGTGAGGGGCACACCTGTACATATGTGAGGGGCAAACCTGTATAGCTGTGAGGGGCAAGCCAGCATAGATGTGAGGGGCAAACCTGTACAGATGTGAGGGGCAAATCTGTATAGATGTGATGGGGCAAACCTGTATAGCTGTGAGGGGCAAACCTGTACAGATGTGAGGGGCAAACCAGCATAGATGTGAGGGGCAAACCTGTATAGATGTGATGGGGCAAACCTGTATAGCTGTGAGGGGCAAACCTGTATAGATATGAGGGGCAAACCTGTATAGCTGTGAGAGGAAAACCTGTATAGCTGTGAGGGGCAAACCTGTATAGCTGTGAGGGGCAAGCCAGCATAGATGTGAGGGGCACACCTGTACATATGTGAGGGGCAAACCTGTATAGCTGTGAGGGGCAAGCCAGCATAGATGTGAGGGGCAAACCTGTACAGATGTGAGGGGCAAATCTGTATAGATGTGATGGGGCAAACCTGAATCGCTGTGAGGGGCAAACCTGTACAGATGTGAGGGGCAAACCAGCATAGATGTGAGGGGCAAACCTGTATAGATGTGATGGGGCAAACCTGTATAGCTGTGAGGGGCAAACCTGTATAGCTGTGAGGGGCAAGCCAGCATAGATGTGAGGGGCAAACCTGTACAGATGTGAGGGGCAAATCTGTATAGATGTGATGGGGCAAACCTGTATAGCTGTGAGGGGCAAACCTGTACAGATGTGAGGGGCAAACCAGCATAGATGTGAGGGGCAAACCTGTATAGATGTGATGGGGCAAACCTGTATAGCTGTGAGGGGCAAACCTGTATAGATATGAGGGGCAAACCTGTATAGCTGTGAGAGGCAAACCAGTATAGCTGTGAGGGGCACACCTGTACAGATGTGAGGGGCAAACCTGTATAGCTGTGAGGGGCAAGCCAGCATAGATGTGAGGGGCAAACCTGTACAGATGTGAGGGGCAAATCTGCATAGATGTGATGGGGCAAACCTGTATAGCTGTGAGGGGCAAACCTGTACAGATGTGAGGGGCAAACCTGTATAGATGTAAGGGGCAAACCTGTATAGCTGTGAGGGGCAAACCTGTATAGCTGTGAGGGGCAAACCAGTATATATGTGAGGGGCAAACCAGTATAACTGTGAGGGGCAAACCTGTATAGCTGTGAGGGGCAAACCTGTATAGCTGTGAGGGGCAAACCAGTATATATGTGAGGGGCAAACCAGCATAGCTGTGAGGGGCAAACCTGTATAGATGTGAGGGGCAAACCTGTATAGATGTGAGAGGCAAACCAGCATAGCTGTGATGGGCAAACCTGTATAGATGTGAGGGGCAAACCGGTATATATGTGAGGGGCAAACCAGTATAGATGTGAGGGGCAAACCAGCATAGCTGTGAGGGGCAAACCAGTATAGATGTGAGGGGCAAACCAGTATAGATGTGAGGGGCAAACCAGTATATATGTGAGGGGCAAGTGGTTTGAAGTAAACAACATAAGAACTCGGCTACGGAGGGCCTACTCCAAAGAACATACATTAGGGGTGCCATTTTTTACAAACCACTAACGAGAAGTACCCGTAGAAAACCGAAGACTTTCTTAGTACCAACATCCTCTATACGACCGCAAATCTAACTGATCGCGAAACGACCGTTCCCTACTACTTTACTAATTACGCTATCGCGTGGGCGTAAATGGTGATGATGATTGAGCTTATTGACACTCGCCGCCGGCGAACCATGTGGGCGAGCGAAGTATGTGGTTTAATCGCTTTATAGCCAACTAATGCATATACTTGTTTTTGTTTCGAAGGCCTGTCTTATTATATATATGTGGAAGATAACAATCCTAAAGAAAATGAATTAGCCTTGAAAAGGGCCTTTTAAGTTAAATTTTAATTTAAGGCGATAGTTGTGTGTGTTTTAAGTTTATTTATCGTCGTTACCGGTTGCCCATATGAGCGACGCCTCCTGAATAGATTAGTCAGTTTAGATTGTTGGAGGATAGTGCAATGATACAGACATGATACAGACAGAGACACATTCCAGAGTCTCATCTGGTTCTTTTACATGCCCGGTGTACAGCACCGACACGAGACCTCGGCTTAAAGTCAAATCTGAAAAACTGTTAATTTTAGTCATATCGAGACTCTCCAGCTATTAGTGGTGGAGGAAGACCCCGGTTGCCACCTCCTCCGAGCATTTTTTTCAAACACGGGCTAGCGCCCGGGTAGAACCACACTCCTTCCGCAAGCCAGCTTGAAAGAATTCCAGACCCCCAGTGGGATTCGAACCTACAGCGCTGATGATCAAGTGATCTGACTACGGCAGTAAACACTCGGTCACGAAGGCCCCTAACATTGTTCTTGCGCACTAATACATCGCATATATGGACAGTATCATCGGGGACTACACCGGATGTTTGAGAATCTGGAACTGCCCGTTATTTTGAAATAAGGTCAAACATGTACCAAACCTAAAACTAAAGACGCTTGTCGTGACCTTCAGGTTGTATATACGTAAATAGGCAGAAGTGCATCTGCGGTCGAATGTAGTCCCAATAACTAATTAATATAGTTCATTTTTCTTTTTAGTAAAAAAATCATTTTTACGACAGGCAGTGTATAGTTTTTGTATTTTTTGAGCAAGTGACTGGAGAAGACTTCACAGATTAGTTGATGTGTAGAAAAGATGTGGTATAAGAATTCAGGCCATTGCAAACTGAAGGTTGGTATACTGCATTATTTGGCGAAGGAATACAGCGTGTAAACACAGTGACATTATTCACAGGTGTGCACTGGCTATGGAAAACATTATAATTGGAAGAGTTTCGCTCTTTTAGAATTTCATTTGAATACCTCTTCACAGTGGATGTGGTATCAGAAGAAATGAAAGATTGGAAATATAAATGAACAGACTGTATGTTTTTACTCTTTACTATGTATTTAATAGGCACTTTATTGGTTGGTTTGTAAACCTTCAGTTTCAACAATCCATGCACTAACACAATGCCGTTGCTTGGTGCATGTCAGGCATCCGTCCTGTACAACACCAATTTTCTCCAACAAGTACTAAGTAGTTATTTCCGAAGTAGAATATGTTCATACACCAGTGACCTAATTATGTCCACACGTACACTGGAACACACACTTCCGGTTCGTCACGGTCGAGTGTTCCAATAAGAAACATCTCTAACTTTCCATTACCTCCCTTGGCAGATAAAGTCTGATTTATTCCAATATGTGAATAGGTCCTTTCAGTTAGAATCCTTTGTTTTTACCGTTGTTCCCTAACCCGATGCTGCGGTAGGATAAGTGTGCTTTTATCAAAAGCGTGTTAATTAACTGATAACATTGTTTTACAAATAAGTACGTATTGCATTTAATGTAGGAGATCTGTCGATATATAATAATTTAATAATCATATAAAGTGATAGTGGAATAACATTACTTGCATGTTGTGCAAAGGAAACAACGATAACAACAGAGGAAAACACTTAATATGACCTATCTACTTTTAGGTAGTATCCAGGGGCAGTAATTGACCGATGTCTCTCATTAGTGTCGTGATAGCGCAGTGGATGCGCGTTCGCTTCAGGTGCGAAATGTCCGGAATTCGAGGCCCGCTGGAGCCGTTACGATTGTGCCCTTAGACAATGCATTTACTTTTAGGGAGTATTCAGGGGCAGTAACTGATGCGCATTAGGATTATCATACTATACAGAAAATTTCCCGGAAACGTCATTTGGTATACAGTCTGGTATTTTAGTATCGACTATACATGTATCTAGGATCGGTGATCCATGATTTAACTTGCGAAAGGTGCAAAAGGTTCGTGGCCCACTGGAGCCGTTACGAGTGTATCCTTAGGCAAGGCATTTAAATACCACGCTGCCTCTGCTCTCTCCCTCGTGGCGATGTATTCCATCAGGAATGAGGTCACTAGAGTGATTAATATACGTTGCATGGACTTGTTTCGCAATCGATATCAAATAAATGGTATAAACTAAACACGCTGGACTTGTAATCCAGTGATAGCAGGTTCCACCCCCGCTATACCAAACTAAAATGACTCGTATACTAGAGGACATATTTTTACATGAAAAACAACTATATAAATACATAGTTTTAAACATTTTGGGTAATGTTTAGTTGTTCAGTTTGTGTTTTGTAATAAAGATGTGATATATCTTTGATGGACTCCGTATTCCGTTTTCATGTAATACTAATCCTATAATGTAGGTGTGCGTTTTCTCTGTCCTGTAGCATAGCATAATCTTTCGGATGAGACTTTTATCCGAGATCTCGTTTAACCCATTTGATTCTGGATACCGTTCAAACAGTATTTGCAAGGAACAAATAGCCAGATCAGCCACCACTGAACGTGCCGTATGATCAGGCTCTATGCTGTTTGCTATTCATAAAAGTGTTTCTTTATTATAGTGTCACTCCTATTTAAAGGGCCAGCCATTTCTGACTTATGAGACACCTTTTTTTATGAACATCAGTACTTCCTGAATCCTATGCTTGTATGCCAGACGCCAGGCTGGTAGGCAATCGGTAATCATTATTTAACTAGCTGGCGGCTCACCAACCGGCCATATCAGAACAAACCCCTGACGAGATTCCTTCGACCTCCCGTAGGCGGACGCCTTAACCAATGGGCCACGGAGACGGTATCTTGCTAAGACACGTGGCTATGTAGCAAACAACATAGATCCTGAGCAGCATGCATTATCTGGATCTATGCTGTTTGCAAAAGCCTTTAAATGTATCCAGAATGATATGGGATAATGATGAAAAATAATTGTTTTAAATTGTTTCAAAAGAATGTGTAGTACCAAGGATGTTCATTCATGAACGCGTACATGTTTTGTTTTTATGAGGCGAATGTCGCTTTAAATGTTCACCAATCAAAATGTATATACTGTCTATACACGTCTTGTTTAATCCTTTCAACACCGCAGACCTCTAAATAGGCTTACAAAAAGTGTAGATCCAGATGAGCCGGCTCGTGACGAGCAGTCTCATCAGGATCTGCACTTTTTGCCAGTAATATTGCTATTTTTAGACAAAATTACCCATTTTGATAAATGAACTGGCCCAAATGTAATGTTCTTATTAATGTATTGGTCTAAAAATATCATGGACCAGTCCATGTCAGTTACTTGGTGTTGAATGGGTTAACAGTTAACAGCATTTACATATAATTGATCATACAGATGTGTACTGTTAAAGGTGCATGCTCCTCTGAAAACGCTGTATTAGTAGGCTACAAACACAGCCATGAACATGTTTAAAGCGACACTATATAGGTGGGGGGAAAAAGCAAATTTCTACAGAATATATTAATTTGTTTCCAAATAATATTTCAACTAATAAACAAGACTTTTGGTGACATTTAATTTATACACCTTTATTTTAGCTCGATTGCGAAACAAGTTCTTACAACTTATATTAATAACTCTCGTTAATGCGGAATAAACTATTCCTACCCGTTTATATTGCTTGCTGCTACTCAAGCATGTCGTGATAGCGTGGTGGATGCGCGTTCGCTTCAGGTGCGAAAGGTCCGGAGTTCGAGCCTCGCTGGAGCCGTTACGATTGTGCCCTTAGGCAAGGCATTTAAATGTTCACGTTGCCTCTTCTCTCTCCCTCGTGGCGATGGATTCCACCAGGAATGAGGTCTCGAGAGTGATTAATATAAGTTGTAAGAACTTGTTTCGCAATCGAGCTAAAATAAATTTGTATAAACTAAGCATGTGCGTAGGCATAACCTGTTCACCTAACTTAGGAAGCTGAACATTTCCATTTCGATATTATGTTGACTTAACAGTATATATAGATGTACCAGTAAAATCACTTACCTATTTATGACATGGACAGCATATGAAAATAGATAATAAACGTGTTTCAGAAAAGAAGCATTAAAACGCTATGGCAAAAAGGTGGGTGGGGTTATGGTTAAACTTGGGTGGAAGTCGTGATAGCGCGTTCGCTTCAGGTGTGGTGCCCGGAGTTCGAGCCCATCTGTTGCCGTTACGATTGTGCTCTTAGGCCAAGTAAGGTGGTATAGTCCACATTGCATCTTCTCTCTCCCTCATGGATTCCATCTGGATTAATCTAATGGTGTAAAGATTTTTTCACAATCGGACTGAAACAAATTGTATTAATTGAAAGTGGGTGGGGTTATGATCAAAAGAATAAGGTTGTGGTATGCTAAGTGTCTGTGGGGAATGGTAATGATGTGTGCGGCAATAAATATAAATCTGTTATTTATGATAAACGAGTTTTATTATGCCTGTATTGTGACCCTATTTACATTACTTTGATATGTCAACAGACGTCGTATACGACATTTGTTTATTAGTTGAAATAATCAGTATTTGAGGCAAATATTTCGGAGGCAAATATTTCGGAGGCACATATTTGAAGACAATTACACCATATAATAGGAAATTACATTCTGTAGAAATTTGCGTTTTCACAGATGTAGTGTCGCTTTAAACAGTCTCTTATAATTCAATTATCAATGTCACTGTACATGTCACGGTTGTTATTGGTGTACATGTCACGATCGTTATTGGTGTACATGTCACGATTGTTATTGGTGTACATGTCACGATTGTTATTGGTGTACATGTCACGATTGTTATTGGTGTACATGTCACGATTGTTATTGGTGTACATGTCACGATTGTTATTGGTGTACATGTCACGGTTGTTATTGGTGTACATGTCACGATTGTTATTGGTGTACATGTCACGATTGTTATTGGTGTACATGTCACGGTTGTTATTGATGTACATGTCACGATTGTTATTGGTGTACATGTCACGATTGTTATTGGTGTACATGTCGCGATTGATATTGGTGTATATGTCACAATTGTTATTGGTGTATAATGACTAAAATAAAGTACACATAAACTGATACAAAACTGTGCACTTTTATATTAAGCGTGATCTTTTCGTTACAAATTTTAGAATTATGGATTTTACTATTATGAGTGAAGAAAATAATCCTTCACCACCATTGCACTACGACTAATTCACTATTTCGCAAATTTTGATACCACATTTGCCAATATTATTTTTAAAAGGATTTAAATTTTACCTCTAAGGCGAGTGCGCAGTTTCTTTTTTGGTGTCAGTATTATATAAAATTATATATAGGCCCGAATTAGTCAACTCTAAGATCGAACTTCATTAAATTATATTAGTATACTTGGCCGACAATACAGACATTTATTAATCTTTTGCCATGCAAATCCCCAAACATGACCATCGATCTTTTCAAATCTATATATTTTGCAAAATAAACAATGAAAGTAACAGGTCTATATACATCATATATTTGAATACTAATAACTTACAAGTTTACACTTTTGTAAAATTCCATGTCACTGCCTGTTTTTACTGTTTAATTGCTATAAACATGTGTAAACTAAGATGATAAATAATAATGTCACAGACGGATCTGCAGTCCAGTGGTAACATGCTGGACTGTAATCCAGGGATCGCAGGTTCGACACCTCCATTTGACCCTAATAAAATTAACAGTCTTTCAGACGGGACTTTAAACCGAGGTCTCGTGTCGGTGCTTTACACCGTGCACGTAAATGAACCAGAGGATACTCTGGAATCTGTATCATTGCACTATCCTCCAAAAATCTAAAATGACTAATCTCTTCAGGAAGCGTCGCTCATATGGGCTACCGGTAGCGACGATAAATAAACGTAAAACACACACAAATAATAATGTGGACACTTCAAACAGCTGTGTTGAAAGAGAGAAGTATCTTCAACAACGGCTGTCATTACAGGACGAACGAGTGGCAGGCTGAAGGAGTGATAAGTGGAAGCGGGATTGAACAACTTTATAGTTGGTGAATGTGAATTGCTTTCTCGAGAGCATGCTATTGTTAGAAGTGTGTGTAGGCTAACCCACTGTACAGCTGGACATCTCAGGTAGATCGAACTGTACTAAAACTATGAACAATCTTCAACACTTTATTCCACAACATAAGTTTATCTCCATACTGCTGATAAACAATAGGCACACTGTACTATATACCCATTGTATCTCCATACTGCTGATAAGCAATAGGCACACTGTACTACATACTCATTGTATCTCCATACTGCTGATAAGCAATAGGTACACTGTACTACATACTCATTGTATCTCCATACTGCTGATAAGCAATAGGCACACTGTACTACATACCCATTGTATCTCCATACTGCTGATAAGCAATAGGCACACTGTACTACATACTCATTGTATCTCCATACTGCTGATAAGCATTAGGTACACTGTACTACATACTCATTGTATCTCCATACTGCTGATAAGCAATAGGCACACTGTACTACATACTCATTGTATCTCCATACTGCTGATAAGCAATAGGCACACTGTACTACATACTCATTGTATCTCCATACTGCTGATAAGCAATAGGCACACTGTACTACATACTCATTGTATCTCCATACTGCTGATAAGCAATAGGCACACTGTACTACATACTCATTGTATCTCCATACTGCTGATAAGCAATAGGCACACTGTACTACATACTCATTGTATCTCCATACTGCTGATAAGCAATAGGCACACTGTACTACATACTCATTGTATCTCCATACTGCTGATAAGCAATAGGTACACTGTACTACATACTCATTGTATCTCCATACTGCTGATAAGCAATAGGTACACTGTACTACATACTCATTGTATCTCCATACTGCTGATAAACAATAGACACACTGTACTACATACTCATTGTATCTCCATACTGCTGATAGCAATAGGCACACTGTACTACATACTCATTGTATCTCCATACTGCTGATAAACAATAGGCACACTGTTGTACTACATACTCAGTAATCAATATATCTATGTATATTATAATGTCGCACTAACAGCTTATGTCATATAGCCACTCTCCAGCTATGGTTGGTAGGGAATGACCCTTGGTACCCTTCAGAGCAGTATTTCATGCACTGAATGGTATCCAGGTAGAACCACCGACCTACCGCAAACCAACTGGATAGTGTCTTCACATTAAAGAATTCGATACACCCAGTGGGATTTGAACATACAGCGATGAGGGGCAAGTAATTAGAAACAAACGACATAAATCACACGGCCACGAATCCCCCAGCAACTCCCTCATTTCATTTCTCAATTAAATTCAATTATGAATTATTTGCTCATAGTTATTTGTTAAATCACAGTTAGTTTATATTATGATTATCAAATAGATGTTGTCCTCGCGGGCTTCTACTGTGTGTGTGTGTGTTTTACGTTTATTTATCGTCGCTACTAGTTGCCCATATGAGCGACGCCTCCTGAAGAGATTAGTCATTTTAGATATTTGGAGGATAGTGCATGATACAGACAGAGATCCATTCCAGAGTCTCCTCTGGTTCTGTTACGTGCACGGTGTATAGCACCGACACGAGAACTCGGTTTAACGTCCCATCTGAAAGACTGTTAATTTTATTAGGGTCAGACGGGGGATCGAACCTGCGATCCCTGGATTACCAGTCCAGCGTGTTACCACTGGACTACATATCCGTCTGTAGGTCTTCTACTTTATGGGGAATGGAAAAATAAAATATTGAATGCTTGAAAGTATGTACTAAACGATATAATTATCTCTTTAATTTACCCTAACATTTGATCTATAAAATTAATGTACTCAACATTAATTACCATAGACGGCGCCTATCAAGCGACTAAATACACGACGTAATACTACATGTGTTCCAGAACGATCTTCATAAACGAATATATCTATCATTAAATTGTTTGATATTGTCATTTTATACGAGTAATAAAACTTCTGACTCGCAACGACTTTTAAATATATACAGGATGAGAAGAATGTGCAGCCAACCCGGGACCAGAACCCGGGACCATTCGCTTATAGGGCGAACGCTCTATCGACTGAGCTAGCCGAGCCGGTTACACATGACATCTCCCCAATGGTGACTAAATCCGTACCGCAACATACTTCCCCCCACCAAATTAGAATTCTTCCACGAATGTAGGCTACAGGGAATGTAGGCTACAGGGAATGTAGGCTACAGGGAATGTAGGCTACATGGAATGTAGGCTACAGGGAATGTAGGCTACAGGGAATGTAGGCTACAGGGATAGAGAACAAGGTGATCTCGGAAGTAGATACCCAGTCGCGGCCCCTCGTTGGGCGCCAACTGTCACAGGGTGAGAACAATGTGTTCGCCAACCTGGGATTCGATCCCGGGACCTTTCACACACAGGGCGAACGCTCTACCAACTGAGCTAGCCGGACCGCTTACACATGATGGCGACTAATTTCGTACCACGACACATAACTTATGAACTTACATTAGAGTAAACACTTGTCACTGGGATACACAAACATATTATGGACTGACTGTTCATTTGCTATAGAATATGTCCACGGTTAAAGCTTCATTCGCCCACAGAAAATCCGGTTATTGTCCCCATAATATTGTATTATGTGTGGCGTCCGTGGGCCAGTGGTAGAGCGTCGGATTTGGAATCGAACGGTCCCGAGTTCGATACTCGGTCAGGCCACGTATGTAGTATCATTGAGCAAGGCACCTCACACACACACATTGCTTAGTACTGGTTAACCGTTTAGGTCGGCTAAGCCTGCCCAGGAACACATGTCTAGGTCCCCACAAGGGGGTTGACATTAATGGAATATATATATTATAACCCCAAAATGCGCGACCATAATTTGTTATTCATGTGGCTTTATCCGTTTATTGTGAACATAATACATAATATGTTCACAATACACGGATAAAGCCACATGAATAACAAATGCACACATATAGGCCAATAATCCAGTGATAAATCCGCACAGAACACGACTATGTCCCAACAATGCACAGCTATTTCACTATAACACACGGCTATCCACACAATACACGGGTTTAGCTTAAACTACACGGCTCCCAATGATACACGACAATAGTTCTATAACTTACGTGTATATAGCCCCACACATCATTCTTGCATGCATGTTTCATTAATGTCAAATCCCTTGCGGGGACCTTGATATATTTTCCTGGACATGCTTAGCCGACCTAAGCTGTTAACGAGGACTAAGCAATATGTGCAAGGTACTTTGCTCAATTACACTATACACGTGGCCAGACCAGAGTATCGAACCCGGGACCGTTCGATTCCAAATCCGACGCTCTATCACTGGATGCCACACATTCTAAGATGTATATAAACCAATCTAGAACGTACGATGTACAAACATGATTGTAGAATTGATTAATAGTCCGCCTCCGTGGTTGAGGTCGCTGACTTGTATACCACTGTAACCTATCATCACTGATGGTCACGGGTTCGAGCCCCGCTCAGACCGTGTCTCATTTATATGAAAAAGTTGGCAGTTTCTTACGGAGGTTGGTGCACCCAAGTACTGGTTAACCGCTGGAGCCTGCCCAGGAAAGGTGTTGTTAGGTAAACTGCCCGCCGGCGATATAGCCCAACATGGTGCTGATGCAGGCGTAAACCCCGAAATAACACATATAACAGAATTGATTAATAACACAAGCTATATATTAATCGTTCTAGGATGGATTATGTACATCTTGAGTTATCAATCGATTCTAGAATTGATTGTTTGCACATCGTACGTTAGCAATCAAGATGTATATTCACCATTCTAGAATGAGAGACATCGGTGAGTTACTGCCCCTTAATACTCCCTAAAAGTAGATAGGTCCTATTACGTGTTTTCCTCTGTTTTTATCGTTGTTTCCTTTGCATAACATGCTAGCAATTTTATTCCACTATCGTTTTCTATGATTATTAAATTACTATATCTCGACAGATCTCCTACAGTATATGCAATGCGTACTTATTTGTAAAGCAATGCTATCAGTTAATTAACACGATTTTGATAAAATCACACTTATCATACCGCAACATCTGGTTAGGGAACAACAGTAAAAACAAAGGATTCTAACTGAAAGGACATATTCACATTTTAGAATAAATCAGAATTTATCTGCCAAGGGAGGTAATAGAAAAGCCAGGGAGGTAATATAAAAACCAGCGACATCTTTCATTAATTGACAACGTATTATTCAATCTAGAATTGGCTGATAATATTATCATAATGTACACACACTACTTATCGCGAAAGTGGCAGCAACAAATATCGTAAAGTTAGAAACCAATGCCAGACAAATCAGCAATTTTGGGATGCAATATAGATGTAAATTCCATACTAACGAATTCATAAAACATTACCGCCATATCTCCCCCCCCCCCATACACCTCTGCGCATACTTATTGTTTCAACTAATCGGAAGGAAATCATCCCCTAGCGACATGACACAACAGGTTTTATATTTGAACTGATAGCAACATTAACAGATATACGAGTTCATAATTGAACGGATATTTATATAACTTGTTTCTACAACGCACGTAAAATTCGTGTAATCATGCTGGTAGAGTTGGTGTGAATTCACTTTGTATTTATTACCCGTTAGTTGAATAATAATAATAATAATAATATAATATAATAATAATAATAATAATTATAATAATAATAATAATAAATATAATAATAATAATATAATAATAATATAATAATAATAATAATATATAATAATAATAATAATAATAATAATATAATAATATATAATAATAATAATAATAATAATAATAATAATAATAATAATAATAATAATAATAATAATAAATACAATTACAGCTATTGCATTGTAATGCTACAGGCATTATATAGGATTGTGAGCTGCTAAATACACCCCGAAATGAATGCAAGAAATATACTGTTACTATACAATGTTCAACACGAGGCTATGACTTATGAATATTCATGTGACCCAACACAGCGCAGGTCAATATGTTCGATATTCACGATTCTGTAGTTGATCTGATAATTGAGAAATTATTGCTATCGATTAAATTCGTTATCAGGTGTACATACGCATTATATGAGGGTAAAGGCCAGGTGACAGACGGATCTGTAGTCCAGTGGTTAACACGTTGGACTGATAATCCAGGGATCGCAGGTTCGATCACACGTCTGACCCTAATACAATTAACCGTCTTTCAGGTAGAACTTTAAACAGAGGTAACGTGTCGGTGCTGTACACCGTGCACGTAAAGGAACCAGAGGAGACTCTAGAATGGGTCTCTGTATCAGTGTGGCGTCCGTGGTCCAGTGGTAGAGCGTCGGATTTGGAATCGAACGGTCCCGGGTTCGATACTCGGTCAGGCCACGTATGTAGTAATTAGTATTAATAGTTATTGAGCAAGGCACCCCCCCCCCCCAACATTGCTTAGTACTGGTTAACCACCGAAATATGTATTTCCATTCGTGACTAATGTCACTAGTGGAAATACAAAATTTGGGGACCACTCGATGAAATAAAATATTATCATAAGCACAACTATTCTCTATTTCATAGTTATATCAACTTAGCTCCGTTTTATTACCTATTGTTAAAACTATTCCAAATTTGATGAAAGCCGATACAATGTGAAAATACAAAGATTAAAAGTATGCCAAAGTTGATGAATATGGAATACTTTCCACGTTTATTTGACTTTCATCAAATTTGGCATCGTTTTTAACTTAGTTAAAGTAGGCAACGTATGAAACAACGATCAATCTAAACACTTATATAAATGGTACCGGCTTGTAACCGGCTTCTTGCATACCTACCGTCTCTTACTTGGAATAATACTGCAATATATATATAGCACATGTTTTGATGAGTGTGCATCGCGGAATGCTACATTCCACAGACAGGAACATAATTAGGTCACCGCTCTTATCTCCTGTCACTAATTATGATTATCTACGAATAAAACATCAAGACATGTAATGCCATACTGCATAGAAGGGTGTTTTTACATTTAGAATAACGCGCGGTTTTGTTGTCCTTGATAATTGGAAATATTGATTTTTTTTGCTTCATTTTGACGTAATTTAACTGCAGAGTTAACTACCCTTATCATCAGTCTCATCAATATCACTCATCTGCAAAAACGACGTATACCGATGACGTACATATATGCGTTGTGTATTCTTGTATCAGGTGTTTATATATCACGGCCCACGCGTTTTCTCCGGAGACGCCCACACAAGTGCATTCGTCCTTGTATATTGTGTGGAGGAGGGATTTGTGTTGGGGATAGCTTTGTGTTGGGGATAGCTTTGTGTGGGAGTAGCTTTGTGTTGGAGGATAGCTTAGTGTTGGGGGTAGCTTTGTGTTGGGAGTAGCTTTGTGTGGGGAAAGCTATGTGTGGGGATAGCTTTGCATGGAGGAAAGCTTTGTGTGGGGAAAGCTTTGTGTGGGGAAAGCTTTGTGTGGGGATAGCTTTGTGTTAGGGAAAGCTTTGTGTGGGGATAGCTTTGTGTGGAGGAAAGATTTGTGTGGACAATAACTTTGTGTGTGGGGTAGCTTTGTGTGGATACTAGCTTTGTGTGGGGGGATGGATATGCGTGGAGGATAGTTTATGTGGAGAATAGTTGTGTGTGGGGATAGCTTTGCGTGGAGGGTAGTTTGTGTGGAGAATAGTTGTGTGTGGGGATAGCGTTTTGTGGAGGATGGCTATGCGTGGAGGATAGTTTGTGTGGAGAATAGTTGTGTGTGGGGATAGCTTTGTGTGGAGGATTGCTGTGTGTGTGGAGGATAGTTTGTGTGGAGGATAGTTTGTGTGGATAATAGCTTTGTGTGGAGGATAGTTTGTGTAGATAATAGCTTTTTGTGGAGCATAGCGTTGTGGGTGGCATATGCGTGTGTGGTGGATAGCATTGGGTGGGGGATATACTATTGTGGAGGATATAATTGCGGGTGATAGTTTGCGTGGGGGATAGTTTAATGTGGAGGGTAATTGTTTGGGAGGATAGCTCTATGTGGAGGATATAATTGTGTGGAGGATAGCATTATGAGGAGGATAGCTTTGTGTGGAGGATATATTTGAGGGATGGGTAGCTTTGTGTGGTGGATAGCATATTGTGGAGGATATACTTGCGTGGAGGATAGCATTATGAGGAGGATAGCTTTGTGTGGAGGATAAACGATTAGCGCACAATAAAGACACAATACGTGCACGCTACTCGCATAACAAGCACAATAAGCGCAGTCACACTAACATCGATCCTAAACTCCAAAATCGGAAATGATTTCACATATTACTATCACACAATTTCTAGGGCTATCATAAACTTCGTAGCTAGAAACGTCATATACATTGGATCTGGCCATTTATAGCCCAGTTCAATAACGTGAATTACCTCCCGTTAAAAGTATCGACAGAGTTCTTCTTCTTAGATTATTTGACTTCCGGTGAGCAAATATTTTCAAAATGGCGTCGATAACAAGTAACATAACAGGAGAAGTGTCATATGTTGACCCAGATAACGCGAACGTGATGGGAATAACGTCTTATTTAAGAAAGCATGGATTGCCTGTATCGGGATCTAAGCGCGAACTAGTTGAACGAATGAAGGGATCTCTTAAAATCGGCAGAAGGATACAACCAATCGAACAGCTGTGCATGTAAGTAATAGAGTTAACAGCATTGATGGGCTGGAACAGAAATATGCACAATAACATATTGTGTGTTATACGTTTATTTATCGTCGCTACCGGTTGCCCATATGAGTTAATAAAAACTTGGTAAAAAGGTGACTCATATTTTCAAGACATATCCCTCTGGGGACCTCAACGATTAAACTATACACCAATCAAAACGTTTTATTTGAATATCCCGCTGCATAATTTAAAAACATTTGATTGGTCTAACATGTAGGTCAAAAGCAATCTTATATTATATCTGCGCCGGAAATGAGGGTATTTGTTTGTGTGCTTTACGTTTATTTATCATCGCTACCGGTTCGGGCGTCGCTCATATGGGCAAAGTCACTTTACGTTACTTAAAGTCAATGATCGTTTAGTTTGTGTTTTTATCGAATATATAACCGTATATCCGCCTGAAGATATTGTAAGTGTCATGAGCTCTACAGCACATTAAATACAACCTATAGAGAGACAAAATAAATGTGTAACGACTGTACAGTGTGTGTGTGTTTTACGTTTATTTATCGTCGATACCGGTTGCCCATATGAGCGACGCCTCCTGAAGAGATTAGTCATTTTAGATTTGTGGAGGATAGTGCAATGATATAGACAGAGACCCATTCCAGAGGCTTCTCTGGTTCTTTTACGTGCTCGGTGTAAAGCACCGACACGAGACACGATTACCGAGATGAGTAATAATACTCATGCGTGTCACGGTGGGGTAATAATATTCATGCGTGTCACGGTGGGGTAATAATACTCATGCGTCACGGTGAGGTAATAATACTCATGCGTGTCACGGTGGGGTAATAATGCTAATACGTGTCACGATGGGGTAATAATACGCATGCGTCACGGTGGGGTAACAGTACTCACACGTGTCACGGCGCGCTAAATATACTTATATGTTCTACGCTACATGGACTCTAGAACTATCTACAATACCCACTGCGCACTTCAGTCTTTGCAGACAGTTAGTAACTCCCTTTATCCATGCTTGAGCAAATCCAGATATTCGTTTTAATGTTCTTTTTAAATTGTTATTAAAAACAAACAGGTGTGTTTTAGAGAAACGCTTTCTGTTTATTGCAGAACATTGATACATGTATATATAAATGTACATTTTCTGAAAATATTTCCTTGCAAAAAGTAAGTAAAAATGAATACTCCAGCTATCGTTGTCCGGTCGGTGACGGGTCCAGTTTTATAAGTTATCAGTGGTTATTTAACAATTCAAAGGCGAAGAAACGGATATTGACGTCGGGGTGTGTGTTGTACGTTTATTTATCGTCGCTACCGGTTACCCATATGAGCGACGCCTCCTGAAGATATAAGTTATTTTAGATTGTTGGAGGATTAGTGCAATGATACAGAGAGAGACCCATTCCAGAGTCTCATCTGGTTCTTTTACGTGCACGGTGTAAAGCACCGACACGAGACCTCGGTTTAAAGATCTGAAAGACTGTTAATTTTATTTCCTTGCAAAAAGTAATTACAAATTAATACTCCAGCTATCGTTGTCCGGTCGGTGACGGGTCCAGTTTGATCAGTTATCAGTTTTGTTCACAATTCAAAGGTGAAGAAATGGATAATGACGCTGGGGCCTGCCCCCTCCCAATAATTTAGCCAAAAATGTTCTACCCGGGTGCCAGCCCCTGTCTGAAATCCTGCTCGTAGGGGCATCCATTGTCTTCCTTAGCCAATAATTGCTGGAGATTCGCCATATGACCTAAACTGTTGGTGTGGCTTTGTGTGGAGGATAGCTTTATGTGGAGGATAGCTTTGTGTGGAGGATAGCTTTGTGTGGGGGATAACTGTGTGTGGAGGATAGCTTTGTGTGGAGGATAGCTTTATGTGGAGGATATCTTTGTGTGGAGGATAGCGTTATGTGGAGGATAGCTTTGTGTGGAGGATAGCTGTGTGTGGAGGATAGTTTTGTGTGGGGGATAGCTTTTTGTGGAGGATAGCTTTGTGTGGAGGATAGCTTTGTGTGGAGGATAGCTTTGTGTGGGGGATATCTTTGTGTGGAGGATAGTTTTGTGTGGAGGATAGCTTTGTGTGGAGGATAGTTGTGTGTGGGGGATAGCTTTGTGTGGGGGATAGTTTTGTGTGGAGGATAGCTTTGTGTGGGAGTATAGCTTTGTGTGGGAGTATAGCTTTGTGTGGAGGATAGCTTTGTGTGGAGGATAGCTTTGTGTGGAGGATAGCTTTGTGTGGGGGATAGCTTTGTGTGGAGGATAGCTGCTCGGAGGGGCATCTATTTTCTTCCTTAGCCAATAATAGCTAGAGATTCGCCATATGACCTAAGCTGTTGGTGTGGCTTTAAATCCCAAATATGGAAGTCGTGATAGCACAGTGGATGCGCGTTCGCATCAGGCGCGAAAGGTCCGGAGTTCGAGCCCCGCTGGAGCCGTTACGATTGTGTCCTTAGACAAGGCATTTAAATTCCACGTTGCCTCTTCTCTCTCCCTCGTGGCGATGGATTCCATCAGGAATGAGGTCTCGAGAGGGATTAATATAAGTTGTAAGAACTTGTTTCGCAATCGAGCTAAACTTTATTTGTATAAACTAAATAAATCCCAAATACAGAGCGAACAATTGTGTCACCGCGGACAAAAAACGTGTGGATCTATGCATGAATAAGCTACCTACATCTTGTTGCTTCATATGCATAATTTTCGTACGAGATTGCTATCAACATGTCATTATTTGAAGCCAAATAAAACCCAACGTGACGTGTGGAGGATAGCTTTGTGTGGGTGAGTATCGCTTTGTGCGGAGGATAGCTTTGTGTGAGTGAGCATAGCTTTGTGTGGAGGATAGCTTTGTGTGGGTGAGTATAGCTTTGTGCGGAGGATAGCTTTGTGTGGGTGAGCATAGCTTTGTGTGGAGGATAGCTTTGTGTGGGTGAGTATAGCTTTGTGTGGGTGAGTATAGCTTTGTGTGGAGGATAGCTTTGTGTGGGTGAGTATAGCTTTGTGTGGAGGATAGCTTTGTGTGGGTGAGTATAGCTTTGTGCGGAGGATAGCTTTGTGTGGGTGAGTAAAGCTTTGTGTGGAGGATAGCTTTATGTGGGTGAGTAAAGCTTTGTGTGGAGGATAGCTTTGTGTGGGTGAGTATAGCTTTGTGTAGGATAGCTTTGTGTGTGTGAGTATCGCTTTGTGAGGGTGAGTATAGCTTTGTGTGGAGTAAAGCTTTGTGTGGGTGAGTATCGCTTTGTGAGGGTGAGTATAGCTTTGTGTGTGTGAGTATAGCTTTGTGTGGAGGATAGCTTTGTGTGTGTGAATATAGCTTTGTGTGGAGGATAGCTTTGTGTGGAGGATAGCTTTGTGTGTGGGAGTATAGCTTTGTGTGTGTGAGTATAGCTTTGTGTGGAGTATAGCTTTGTGTGGAGGATAGCTTTGTGTGTGGGAGTATAGCTTTGTGTGGGTGAGTAAAGCTTTGTGTGGGTGAGTATAGCTTTGTGTGTGTGAGTAAAGCTTTGTGTGGGTGAGTATCGCTTTGTGAGGGGGAAGTATAGCTTTGTGTGGAGAATAGCTTTGTGTGGGTGAGTAAAGCTTTGTGTGGGTGAGTAAAGCTTTGTGTGGGTGAGTATAGCTTTGTGAGTGGGAGTATCGCTTTGTGTGGGGGATAGCTTTGTGTGGAGGATAGCTTTGTGTGGAGGATAGCTTTGTGTGTGTGAGTATCGCTTTGTGAGGGGGAAGTATAGCTTTATGTGGAGGATAGCTTTGTGTGGAGCATAGCTGTGTGGAGGATAGCTTTATGTGGAGGATAGCTTTGTGTGGAGGATAGCTTTGTGTGGAGCATAGCTTTGTGTGTGGGAGTACAGCTTTGTGTGGAGTATAGCTTTGTGTGTGTGAGTACAGCTTTTGTGAAGGATAGCTTTGTGTGTGGGAGTATAGCTTTGTGTGTGAGTACAGCTTTTGTGGAGGATAGCTTTGTGTGGAGAATAGCTTTGTATGGAGGATAGCTTTGTGTGGGGGATAGCTTTGTGTGTGGGGGGGGGTAGAATATTGTGGAGGATATAATTGCGGGCGATAGTTTGTGTGGGGGATAAGTGTGTGTTGGTGATAGTTTTGTGTGGCGGACAACAGATTGTTGAGGATATATTTGCGGAGGGGGATAGCTTTGTTTGGTGGATATCAGATTGTGAGGATATAATTGTGTGGAGGATAGCATTATGTGGAGGCTAGCTTTGTATGAAGGATAAGTGCACAATAAAGACACGATACGTGCATGCTACTCGCATAATAAACACGATGCGTACAGGCACACTAGAAATATCGATCGTAAGCTCCCAAACTCGCTTCTGTCATTCGGAAATGATTTCCCATGTTGCTATCAACAATTGCTAGGGCTATGATAAAGTACAACTTCCTATGCATATTTGTCTGATGAGATTGCTATCAACATGTCACTATTTAAAGCCACATTCAAATATAAAACCCAACGTGACATAGATACATCCATTCACAATATGCCACTAAAGGCAAACGCTGGCGGATTATATTTGTATCCGCCATTATTTGAATTGCGCAGTGTGCGCACTGCGATTCCCATTGATACGCAGTGCATGATGGGAATATATTAATAATTATCGTTTAAATACTGTCATCTTAGTATATTATGTTAAATCGAGTAAGGTTAAGCTGTACCTTTCTTCTGTACAGGTCTCCATCATGAAACTGTGTCGATTTATGAGTAGAGTAAGTACATTTCATCTGTCATAATTACAAATGGTATGAATTAACATATCGTATCAAAGGGAAGTAACTGTTCGTAGAGGAAAATAATTATATGGATATTAAGATTATGTCTTTCATTCTAATCCCTTTTCTGTATTTTGATATGTGTAATGTATGCATTGTTCAATAATTATGTATTAGATTTGGAAATAAAATATGTTTAAATTAACTATTCGTATTCTCAAATCCAAATAATTATTACAAATGGCTACTGCGCCTACACATTATATTCTTTGGACATATTTAGCATAGTTTAGTTGTAGGTGCTTATATTCGCACTGAGAGTATTTCATACGGAGACTATACAGCCATTAGGTGGAGGAAGACCCGAGTTCCCCTTTGAACATACTTTCATATCTAGATATCTTAGGGTACTCACTAGAAGAAAGTCGCTTGGCCTACACCCATTTTGATTAAAACATACAGCTCTGAGGGGCAAGTGATTTGAAGTCACTGACTGTCATCACTCGGAGCCCCCCCCCCCCTATTTGGGAAGAAACGTTATCAGTGATTGGTATGTGTCGACTAGTGGTCCATTAGTTGAAATGAAACACTGAGTGGGTGGGTATTTAGTTTAACGGCGCATCAGCAGGCTATATCGCGCCTGGCTAAGTATATCGAATACAACAAAAAAACACCATATTAAGATGACTAATATCAAATGAGACATTTATGCACCGTAAATATAAATGAAACAGGCGATCATCTGGAATGTGGATCTGTCTGTATCACTGCACTATCTCCTTATGTGTGTTTTACGTTTATTTATTGTCGCTACCGGTTGCCCATATGAGCGACGTCGCCTGAAGAGATTAGTAGCTTTTATAGATTTCTGTCCAATTCCTTAATTAAGCAGCTAGTTTCCAGATTCCCAATATGTTGTTTTATTATACATATGCCCTCTATTAAACAGCCACCTGTGCTAAGCAGCCACTTTCTGTGATTCCCGTGGCTGGCTGCTTAGCAAATGTTTGATTGATTGTATACATATATATGCTAGTCCGTTGATAAAAACAGCGTGTTTTGGGAGTCTCCGAGTCAGTCTATGTACGTCATGCCTAAAATTAGTATAATTTTAATCTAAAAATAGAACGGTTTGATTGTTAATGCTTAGATTTATACAATTTTAGTTTAGCTCGATTGCGAATTTAAATGCATTGTCCAAGGGTACAATCGTAACTGCTACACCTGTGGTATGGGGGGGGCAGGGCCTGAACGTGTTAACGTGAAAGTACACATAGTTAGTCCGATTAGCGCAGTGGTTAGCGCGCTCGCTTCTCACCAATGCAACCCGGGTTCGATCCTCGGACCGGGAAGTATGTGAGTTGGTACGGTGGTCGCCAGATCGAACATGTGGGTTTTCTCCGGGTACTCCGGTTTCCTCCCACATTAATGACCGACCACATATACGCTTTCATCCGCGCCAACGAGAGTGATTAATACAAGTTGCTAAAACGTGCTTCGCAATCGTTGTAAAAGAATTAAAGTTTAAACTTTACCTATAGTTCAGGCACGTGGTAACAAAATCTTTCAATTCAATATCGTTCAGCGGAATCCAAGTTTATACTGTGTACGGGTAATGAAACCGATCTTCAGACACTCCCAAGACATTGCATGTAGTAAATAATGTCAAAACCTGCGCAAATAATTTCATCGTGCATTTCACAGTAAACGCAACGCTCGGTAATTACACGTGTCAAGGATGTTCCGATTGGCAGCAAAGCGTGCATAAATGTCTTTATTGTAGTCACATGTCAGCCATGTGTGTATGTTATGTTTTTCGTTGTACATCTATACGGGTTTATGTTTATTTCTCTGAACATTGATTTATTCTTTATTTCACTCCCATCGTTGTACAATACATAAAATATACACAAAACATTATCTTAGCAAAGTAAAATAAATCAAACCAATCTGTAATACGACAAAACAAATATATCTAGTCAAATTATTTAAATAAAGTGTAAACAATAGATGGTTACGTTTTACGAAACATATTCTGTTTGCTCTCTGTAAATTAGATTTGCTATGTACCGCTGTTTAAACCCGTATTACTATATATATACCTCATGTTTGTATCGTGTATGATGCACTAAGTGAATACATTTGATTTGATTTGATTTGAAAGTACAACACCATTCATTATAAAAGAATTATAAGAGACTAATCTAATCACAGATAATCAAACTATCACAGTCTACTGACATATTATTATATCTAAATATTAAAACCGAGGAACAGTCGCTAATTGAAAATTAAATACTTATTATGGGGCTACCATGATGCACCCGATGTTGAATTAATACCTTCCAAATATTGTAGAACAATACTATGCATAAGGTGCTCAACAAACCTGAACGCACTATATTGAGAACTTGGTTGTCTCCCCATCTAGATACGCAGAAAACTATTAATGATAAAATACTGGATAAAAGTATTAACCAGAAGATTCAGTACAAAAGAGCACACGTTCAAATATATATATATATATATGTAAAGTTCCATATCACTGCCTGTTTTAACTTAATTGCTACAAACATACATAATATACTGTATTATGCAATAAACTTATTGTATTATATCAAAACCAGACATTTTGAAATACTGAGATAGAAAAAAGCACTAATTCGCAATTAAGAAATGTTCTAAAAAACAGTTATCAGCCTCGATTAGATCGCTGTTGAACTAATTAGCAGCTGTTTGTCGGAATGGATAGACACACAATTAATAAAACAAATGGATACAGTATTTACATAAATAAAAGGATCGTCTTTGAAGAATATAAAAACAGGTTTTGGCAACAGTTCTAATCAGATGTTTATTTATAGGAACATGTTTATTTAGAGGAACATGTTTATTTATAGGAACTTGTTTATTTATAGGAACATGTTTATTTATAGGAACATGTTTATTTATAGGAACATGTTTATTTATAGGAGCATGTTTATTTATAGGAACATGTTTATTTATAGGAGCATGTTTATTTATGGGAACATGTTTATTTATAGGAGCATGTTTATTTATAGGAACATGTTTATTTATAGGAACATGTTTATTTATCTGAACATGGTTATTTATAGGAATATGTTTATTTATAGGAACTTGTTTATTTATAGGAACTTGTTTATTTGTAAGAACATGTTTATTTATAGGAGCATGTTTATTTATAGGAACTTGTTTATTTATAGGAGCATGTTTATTTATAGGAACATGTTTATTTATAGGAACATGTTTATTTATAGGAACTTGTTTATTTAACATCATTTCATAAAATATAGTATGATATCACTACTCATGTAAGATTCTATATTTATGAATGTAAGATTCTATGTAAGTTTCTATATTTATGAATTTAAGATTCAATAGTTATGAATTTAAGATTCTATATTTATGAATGTACGATTCTATATGTATGAATGTAAGATTCTATATGTATGAATGTAAGATTCTATATGTATGAATGTAAGATTCTATATGTATGAATGTAAGATTCTATATGTATGAATGTACGATTCTATATTTATGAATGTAAGATTCTATATGTATGAATGTACGATTCTATATTTATGAATTTAAGATTCTATATTTATGAATGTAAGATTCTATATTTATGAATGTAAGATTCTATATTTATGAATGTAAGATTCTATATGTATGAATGTAAGATTCTATATGTATGAATGTAAGATTCTATATTTATGAATGTAAGATTCTATATGTATGAATGTACGATTCTATATGTATGAATGTACGATTCTATATGTATGAATGTACGATTCTATATGTATGAATGTAAGATTCTATATGTATGAATGTAAGATTCTATATGTATGAATGTACGATTCTATATCTATGAATGTACGATTCTATATGTATGAATGTACGATTCTATATGTATGAATGTACGATTCTATATGTATGAATGTAAGATTCTATATGTATGAATGTAAGATTCTATATGTATGAATGTAAGATTCTATATTTATGAATGTAAGATTCTATATGTATGAATGTAAGATTCTATATGTATGAATGTACGATTCTATATGTATGAATGTAAGATTCTATATTTATGAATGTAAGATTCTATATTTATGAATGTAAGATTCTATATGTATGAATGTAAGATTCTATATGTATGAATGTAAGATTCTATATGTATGAATGTAAGATTCTATATCTATGAATGTACGATTCTATATGTATGAATGTAAGATTCTATATGTATGAATGTACGATTCTATATGTATGAATGTACGATTCTATATGTATGAATGTAAGATTCTATATGTATGAATGTACGATTCTATATGTATGAATGTAAGATTCTATATGTATGAATGTAAGATTCTATATGTATGAATGTAAGATTCTATATGTATGAATGTACGATTCTATATGTATGAATGTACGATTCTATATGTATGAATGTAAGATTCTATATGTATGAATGTAAGATTCTATATGTATGAATGTAAGATTCTATATGTATGAATGTAAGATTCTATATGTATGAATGTAAGATTCTATATGTATGAATGTAAGATTCTATATGTATGAATGTAAGATTCTATATGTATGAATGTAAGATTCTATATGTATGAATGTACGATTCTATATGTATGAATGTAAGATTCTATATGTATGAATGTACGATTCTATATGTATGAATGTAAGATTCTATATGTATGAATGTAAGATTCTATATGTATGAATGTAAGATTCTATATGTATGAATGTAATATTCTATATGTATGAATGTAAGATTCTATATGTATGAATGTAATATTCTATATGTATGAATGTAAGATTCTATATGTATGAATGTAAGATTCTATATGTATGAATGTAAGATTCTATATGTATGAATGTAAGATTCTATATGTATGAATGTAATATTCTATATGTATGAATGTAAGATTCTATATGTATGAATGTATGATTCTATATGTATGAATGTAAGATTCTATATGTATGAATGTAAGATTCTATATGTATGAATGTAAGATTCTATATGTATGAATGTAAGATTCTATATGTATGAATGTAAGATTCTATATGTATGAATGTAAGATTCTATATGTATGAATGTAAGATTCTATAGTATGAATGTAAGTCTATATGTATGAATGTAAGATTCTATATGTATGAATGTAAGATTCTATATGTATGAATGTAAGATTCTATATGTATGAATGTAAGATTCTATATGTATGAATGTAAGATTCTATATGTATGAATGTAAGATTCTATATGTATGAATGTAAGATTCTATATGTATGAATTTATCCTAAATAAGTGCGGCTTCAAGGTATATGGATTACGTCTATGATCATGAACCAGTTTAGACATTAAATGAATATACTGCTCGATAAATGTCCAATGAAAGGATCACTATAATTGATATAGTAAACTATATTGCATGAACTTGCAAATTTCATTTCATAACGTAATTTGCGTGCAGTTTTAATGTTTGATTTTATCTGAAATTGTAATTATGATTCAATTTGTAAGGTTATTTATTTAATAAGTTAAGATTATTGCCCGCATCCGTCAAATGTTACGTCAGTTGTTATTTTCCGAGATGCAGTCAAACTCGTAATAAAATCGTATTCCTAATAAAAATGTCCACAAATTCGAAATTGCACTGTAGGCAATGCGAGTGTACAGTATGTTAGCTTTCGAATCAATGATAGAGATTTCTCAGGGAAAGAAAAACTCCACCATACACCGCTTTGAAACAGTGAATGATGGCATTTTCTCGTCCATCGGTCGCGTTTAGTATTCATGCGCGGTTTGGATGTACATTTGTATTTTACCTATTTTCTGACTATCATGAACAGTTTAATAATTAAGTAATATATTCTAATGAATTTGTTTTGTCTGTAGTTTTTAATTTTGACAGCAAACAGAAACTAACTTTAAATTGTGCAGGAACTATTTCTTATTAGGGAAGTTCACACTAAGATAAGTGGTTGTGCGGTTGTGTCACGTAGTGCAATGAGGCTCCTGACAGGGCCATTAAAATGAATACAATTTTAAAAAAGTAAATTTGTTTTGCCAGTCATTGGGAAGCATAGCAGTAAAGACGATATGTGTTTATTAGACTAAGTGTAAGATAGGATTTTATTTCGTCTCGTGATCTACGAAATACAAATGTTACACTAATAAACACAACTAGCCTCTAGTTTTATACTCGCAGCAAGGTTAATGATACATTATCAGCGTATTTAAGCACATTCCGGATGGTACTGGATACATAAATGTTAACTATTGAATCCCACGCCATTGATAACCCAACTCTTCGTCATACACCCACACACCCCATACAGTTTTTTTTATTGCATTTTTTTTTTTTAAATTAATTATTTTCTGGTACAATCTACAAGCCAATGCCTTCGTATATCAGCTACGTGCCTTCGTATAGCAGCTACGTGCCTTCGTATAGCAGCTAGGTGCCTATCATATCAACACACACATGTAGCACTTAAATATGTTTTTTGAATATTTTTAAATTCACCTCACCCGTCAACCTCTCCAAGTTTCGATTGCCCAATTAGTTCGTTAGTGGAGAGAAAGGAAATATAATTAATAAAGCGGAAATCAGGAAGTATCCATATATGAACAAGAGCACGTACAGCATGCGTATGTAGTGCATGGGGGTGGTTGAACATCATTAGGTTGAAGTGTTAAAAGTTGCGCAATACAATAAACATCAAGTGGGTTGTTCAGCTTAATTTGTGATAAATATAGTATATTATTATACTATATTTTTGATGCGTTTGTTTCAATGTTTGAGTGAATAATATTTCACCGAATGCAAGGCATTTAAATTCCACGTTGCCTCTTCTCTCCCTCGTGGCGATGTATTCCATCAGGAATGAGGTCTCGAGAGGGATTGATATAAGTTGTAAGAGCTTGATTCGCAATCGAGCTAAAAATGTTTTGTATAAACTAGTGATATAGAATTCGATTATTCAGTTAAACAAACAGTTTTTATTATTAGATGAAAAGTGTTGTATGTATGGAAACGATGCAACCACGGTGCGCTAATGACGTCATCGCGTTTAGCCTAAACTTTAGGCGGTGTCATAAATGACGTCACCAATAGCTTGTATCCAAATATGTTCACGTTGCCAAGCAAGAGTGACAAGGAACCTTTTCAAATTTCTATATTGCATTGGAAATCATAAAATACGATTAACTATATATGGATACATATTTCAAAATGACGAAACTATCGATGTGTTGTGTGTTTTACGTGTATGTATCGTCGCTACCATTTGCCCATATGAGCGACGCCTCCTGAAGAGATTAGTCATATTAGACTTTTGGAGGATAGTGCAATGATACAGACAGAGACCCATTCGATCCCTGGATTACAAGTCCAGCGTGTTACCACTGGACTACAGATCCGTCTGTCGAAACAATCAACATTCTATGACTCGGCCCCCCTTGTTAATACAAGATTTTTTTCTTAATAAAGGGTATCGGTATATATTGCATGTATAAATAAACAATTAAACATTAAACCATGTAATTAAGATGGCTATAAATGCTATTCTCGCCTAATATAACCCGTCACCTTTGACAAAGATAGCATCACTAAGCTATTAAAAGCATCCCACATAAATCACAGGAGTTGTAAATCAATGATATAGCTTTACCTTCTAACTTTGGAAATCTGAGATGGTCGTTTAACATTAAGTCATCCACTGTTTAATTACTTATTTTTAATGTTAGCATACAATCTTTAGCTCTCGTATACAACTCACAGGCAGACGTAACTGTCATTCGATAGTACAGTCAAACCTATGTTAGTGGTCACCTCTATTAAGCAGCCAGACTGTATTAAGCAGCCAGATTCCAGATTCACAATACGTTGTTTTATACAACAACAACAATAATTTATTGCATAAAACATAGTCATATGCTTATAGCAAATTACATATGACCTCTAGTAAGAAGCCACCTGTGCTAAGCACCCAGTGTCTGTGATTTCCTTGGCTGGCTGCTCTTACAGGTTTGACTGCATTCAGATTCTTGGTAATCATTGGGATATCAGCTAAATTACTAACTAATCTCCGATTAGCGCAGTGGTTAGCGCGCTCGCTTCTCACCAATACAACCAGGGTTCCATTCTCGGACCGGGTAGTATGTGAGATGGTACGGTGGTCGCCATATCGGACAAATGCGTTTTCTCCGGGTACTCTGGTTTCCTCCCACACGAATAACCACATTTACGCTTTAATCCGTGCCAACGAGAGTGACTAATATAAGTTGTTAAAACTTGCTTCGCAATCGTTGTAAAATAAATCAAGTTTAAACTTATTACTAAATGCAATGTCAAGGTAGCTCTTAGATAATTATGCACGTGAAATCTAGTTTTTTTGTATCAGCGTGAACGGCTGCGTTTCGAGATTTAACACCAAACGTTGTCTGCCTGTAGTGCAGTATAAACTACATATGTTTTAGCTTCGAGGATTGAATATAATCACCCACGAGGGGGGTATTGAATACGTTCAGAGCGGAAATACGGGAGGGCTGATTATCTCGATATGCGCTGTCGAGATAGTGTTTTTTGTTTGCATGATTTGGGTGGGGGGGGGGGCGCTAACGTCACACTGACAACTAAGGATATATGGCGACTCTCCAGGTACGTGTGGTGGAAGAAGACCACGGGTGCCCCTCCGGGCAGGATTTCAGAAGAAAAAAAACTAACTGTAGCATAAACCGGATTTTAATATGCATTTGTTTATAATTCACATTTGAGATATTCAAAGAAATGCATTTATTAGAAAATCTGTAAAAAATATCGATATGTTGGTAATTACAGCAATAAGGGATTTGTATGATCTGGTCTATAGTGAGCAGATATAATATTTTTACCAATAAGTTGACCAGGTGCTGTGTGCTAGAGGGAGTTCCCAATAAATGGCTATTAATAGCATGTTATTGTAAAACCGCTGGCTGGTTAGAAAGTAAAGGTTAAAATGTGATTTGGGAAAGCAGTTTTTTGTGGGTTATGTTTACTAGGTTGAGGGGCTAACAGCCCTTAATGACACACTGGTATAGATGTGGCTTACTACAGTGTATAGAAATGATCGTTATTGTTTACGGATTGTCGCATACCGCTTTGCTTAGGTAAATGTGTATAATGTTTTTGAATATCAAGCTATGTGGATTGATCATCACATCATGTGTTATACTGTATATATGTGTCAAGAAACTGTGTATGGTTTACGACAATAAAATATTCTGTCTGTCTGCTTATGTTAAATATGTACAGGATGCAACATGATGCAAGTAACTAATCTTGTCTAGTTATTAATGATGGCTAACTAGACTGGGGGATATAGAAAGAGAGGCTATTCTGGATATGTATAGATTGTGTATAGATACATGTTAAAGCGACACTACATCGGTGAAAAAACAATTACACAAACGCGGTTTGTTGACATAATAAAATAATGTAAATATGGTCGACATTCATGCTTAATACAACGCTTTATCATGAATAACACGAGATATGGTACATTTATGCATAATCTTAGTGAAATTATTATCTAAACGAAAGTATGGCGTGTTTAGTATTGAATCCAATGTCAAACAAACGTCAATTCAGGAGCGTGGATTATATGAACTCCTACTTTCACTTTTGAAAGTTTGCATATCACAGCAACATTGTTTATTGATTGAGGTGTTCGAATGTATTAAGAAGAATTTGTAGTAGCAATGCAACTATACGTGAAAACATGCATATTTCCTTTTTGCGATGTAATGTCGCTTTAATAAAACTATATATAGATCAATGCTACCTTCTTATAGAGACAACAACTATCTACGATATCACTAACATGATATCACTAACATGATATCACTAACACGATATCACTAACACGATATCACTAACACGATATCACTAACACGATATCACTAACACGATATCACTAACACGATATCACTAACACGATATCACTAACACGATATCACTAACACGATATCACTAACCCCTGGGTCACCTTGCGACACTTCATCATAACATGTTTCAAACTTTATTGTCATTATTGTCAGCGCAAATAGTCATGACATCATTAAATTGACATGACGTCACTAAAGCAGTGTCATATTTAGTTTAATTATGTTATATTTCGGATTTTACGCCTGCATCAGCACCATTTTTGGGCTATATCGCCGGCGGGCAGTTTGCTTACCAACACCTTTCCTGGGCAGCCTCCAGCGGTTAACCAGTACTTGGGTGCACCAACCTCCGTAAGAAACTGCCAACTTGTTCATATAAATGAAACACGGTCTGAGCGGGGCTCGAACCCGTGACCATCAGAGATGATAGGTTACAGTGGCCTTAACCACTCGACCACGGAGGCGGACTTTATTGTCATATTTAGTTTATACAAATTTATTTTAGCTCGATTGCGAAACAAGTTCTTATAACTTATACTAATCACTCTCGAGACCTCATTCCTGATGGAATCCATCGCCACGAGGGAGAGAGAAGAGGCATGTGGAATTTAAATGCCTTGCCTAAGGACACAATAGTAACGGCTCCAGCGGGGCTCGAACTCCGGGCCTTTCGCACGTGAAGCGAACGCGCTACCACTGAGCTATCACGTCTATTGTCATATTATTTTGTTAAATATATTATTGGTATTTCAGTAATATAATATTGTATGCCACTAATTATCGGCGATCATCTATATTTCGCTAATTTGCCAGATCTAAGGTTATCGCGAATGCATGGTTCTCGTGAATAATACTTTGTCCGAATTAGAGCTATATCCGTAAATAAGCATACTTTATCAAAATTTGAAAGTCAATACAATTACATAATTGTATACGCGATATGCATAAACAGTCACCGTTATATTTCGCGATACATCACGAATGTGCTAATTCAAAACTCCACGAATTATTAGAAACTATTTATAATCGTGAACATCGCGAAATAAAGTAGTTCGCGAAATTATAGTATTTTACAGTATATCACAACAGATATCTAGGCTTGCCTGGAGGTTACACAACTTGTCTCCAATCTTAAGCTCAGTATCAAGCTGCTGATTGGTTCAGTTGAGCATAAATCTAAGAATCAACCAATCAAATCACTTGAGCTCGAGTTTGAGAACTGTTTTATAATCGGGTTCTCGGCTATTTGCAACGGCGCTTGTATGCGACATTTACGGTGAAAGAGTTAATTAATCAGGTTTTGCATAAATAGTTTGAACAAAGTGATTTCTTCATAATGCATAGCTGTAGAATAATTTATCAATACTTAGTGCACCAACCTCCGTAAGAAACTTCCATTTTTTCATATAGCACTGTATGGGCGGTGCTCAAACCAGTTACCATCAGTGATGATACGTCACAGTGGTATACAAATCAGTGACTTTAACCACTCGACCATGGAGGCGCTCAACATATTACCGATTGGTATACAGTCAAACCTGTCGTAAGCAGCCAGCCAAGGGAATCACATAAAGTGGCTGCTTAGCGAAGGTGGCTGCTTAATATAGGTCAAATGTATATTAAAACAACATATTGGGAATCTTGAAACTGGCTGCTTAATACAGGTTGGCTGCTTAATAGAGGTGACCGCTAACACAGTTTTGACTGTATATAAAAAATTAGTATGTTGTTGAACTGTTAACAGAACAAAATCCAAAAAGATATGATACTAATAAAGAATTTGACGGTTAGAGCCATACCATGGATGACTTGTTCAATTCCTAAATGTGTACATGCAATATGAGATGTTATATAAAGGGTTAATGCAAAACAATAAATTGTGCGGAACAGTCGACAACGCGACCCTCAAGGCTGTGAATAGACTCATTGTGGGATGGGCATTCAAATAACTTACGAGATGTCATCACATACGCAGGACTGATTCTACAATGTTTTACGTGTGTGGAAAAGATGATCCATAAGATATGTACAGCTCGTCCTTAACCTTTACTGTTCTGGAAACGAGTATATGCGTTTTTGCAAACTAGCATAGAGCCAGATCAGATGTTATAGAACGTGCACAGAACGTGCACAGAACGTGCCGTCTCATTAGACTCTATCATTTTTGCTATTCGGACAGTGGAGATAAAACAATTGGCTGAATAGCGAACAAAATAGATCCTGTCCAGACGTGGAGTTACGCCGCGGCTGATCTGGATCTATGTTGTTTATGGAAGTCGTGATAGCGCAGTGGATGCGCGTTCGCTTCAGGTGCGAAAGGTCCGGAGTTCGAGCCCCGCTGGAGCCGTTACGATTGTGCCCTTAGGCAAGGCATTTAAATTCCACGTTGCCTCTTCTCTCTCCCCCGTGGCGATGGATTCCATCAGGAATGAGGTCTCGAGAGTGATTAAATATAAGTTGAAAGAACTTGTTTCGCAATCGAGCTAAAATAAATGTGTATAAAAAATATGTTGTTTGCACATTCCTTCGATTTCTTCAGCATGCTATGAGTTAAAGCGATACTATATCGGAATAACATTTCCAGAGAATGTTTGTTTATACTCACAAAGAAACGAAAGAAAATCAAATAAATATAGCAGCGTCGTATACGAATTGTTTATCAACACATATAATTGTGCAAGCAATGCTTAATAAACAAACGTGACGCAACAGCGGATGTTGATACTGCTGTCTTAGAGGATTGTTCTGTTTGCCGATATAGACCGATGCGTTCCGAATGTACACAGTGTGTGACGAACGTATTTTCAGTTTGTCATACAGACGGATCTGTAGTTCAGTGGTAACACGCTGGACTGGTAATCCAGGGATCGCAGGTTCGATCCCCAGTCTGACCATAATAAAATTAACAGTCTTTCAGATGGGACGTTAAACCGAGGTCTCGTGTCGGTGCTTTACACCGTGCACGTAAAAGAACCAGAGGAGACTCTGGAATGGGTCTCTGTCTGTATCATTGCACTATCCTCCAAACATCTAAAATGACTAATCTCTTCAGGAGGCGTCGCTCATATGGGCAACCGGTAGCAACGATAAATAAACGTAAAAACACACTGTAAAACGTATAGCCATCTCTTGATTAAAGAGTAATGTTTTGGACAGTTTCTGAATAACCAACAGAATGAATTTAAATTTGCATAGCTCAGTGGAAAAACGCTTTAGAAATGCGATTAGTTTATTCAAATTTATGTTAACATGTTTTGCGAAGCAAGTTCTGTCAACTTAAGTCTTAAGATTAATCACCCTCCAAACATTAACCCTAACATTTCTTGGTGAGGGAGAGAGAAGAGGAAATGTAGGTTTTGTGTCTTGCCTATGGACAATTGGCTAAGCTATACTCACACGAAAAAGAAAGTGTGCACTTGGTTAGAGGGACAATTTTATACTTATATTCACACGTAAAACAATGTTCTGATAATTATCAAATTTCAATTAAAAGTAAAACATCGTGTAGCCAATACAGTTTTGCACATTTTGATACCAAATTTGCCTATATTTTGGTATAGATCTATATAAGTATAAATTTTAGTTTATACAACTTTATTTTAGCTCGATTGTGAAACAAATTCTTACACCTTATATTACTCACTCTCGATACATAATTCCTGATGGAAACGATCGCCACGAGGGAGAGAGAAGAGGCAACGTGGAATGTAAATGCCTCGCTTAAGGACACACTCGTAACGGCTCCAGCGGGGCTCGAACACCGAGCCATTCGCACCTAAAACGAACGCGCTACCACTGCGCTATCACGACTTCCATTTCCATAAGTATAGATTGTTCGCTCTACCCGAGTGCACACTTTCCTTTTCGCGTGAGTATATAATAATGTATGTCTGATTAAATTAAGCGGAACACATAGATGAGAGTAAATCTGTCGTATGTACCTTTAATATCACAATAAAGAATAGACTTGTATTGTATAAAACAAACGTCACTACATGAAGACATTAATTACTTTAGGCATGCATTACAATGAGTTCTTGTTCAAATGCCTATGTTATTGCTTTCATACAATTGCATTCCGATGTTCGAACTCAAAACTTGCTACCATCCGCCAATCTCCAACTTTACCCTCCTAAGCCAACTACTGAAGTTTTTAGAAACTCTTTCTTATATTCAGGGTCACACTTGTGGACACTTGGGAAGGGCCGTTTTCTAATGTTGGTTATAACTTGTGGCCCGACCCTTTTGCAATGTTACACAAATGGATATATGCATCTTATACATTGTTAATTTCTTTTCTGTATCATGCATGTTTGTCAACTGTACTGTTTAATATGCATATGCAATAAAATATGGTTAAATCAAACACTTGTGGAATTCCCTCCCCTTATCTCATCAAAACAGCACATTATGTTGTGTGTCTTTTACGTTTATTTATCGTCGTTACCCGTTGTCCATATGAGCGACGCCTCCTGAAGAGATTAGTCATTTTATATTCTTTATAAGGGCACATCTCCGGCCTTTCTAACCTGAAGCGAACGCGCTACCACTGAGCTATCACGACTTCCACGTGACTGTACTTGAGCATTGCTGAAACAAATCTTGACTAGGTTAATCTGTTTCCATTCGACTCTCTCTCTGGTTCCAATTATCCGTAACACATCATAACAGCAATGCAATTAATGTGTGTACGTCACTTTTAACACGTTTTATAAATAGTGTGGTTTGGGTGTTGTTTGTGTGTGTTTTTGTTTTTTAGTGCTGACGTAAACAATTGGGACACTCGCATACAATGCAATTTCCCCCTTTTTTAACAGGAAATAAATATCTTGTGGAAATCGTGATAGCGCAGTGGTAGAGCGTTCGCTTCAGATGCGAAAGCCCGGAGCTGTGTCCTTAGGCAAGGCATTTAAATTCCACATTTCCCCCTCACTCATGGCGATGGATTCCATAAGGAATGATGTCTCAGGAGTGATTAATATAAGTTGCTTCGCAATCGAGCTAAACTAAATTTGTATAAAATAATATAATTATCTTTAACGTTTTAATTGTTCTTGGAACAGTGTTGAAAAATATAGAATTTGTGTGTTTTACGTTTTGTCTTTTTAGAGTTTTGGAGAATAGTGCAATGATACAGACAGAGACCCATTCCAGAGTCTCCTCAGATTCTTTTACGTGCACGGTGTACAGCACCGACACGAGACCTCGGTTTAAAGTCCCATCTGAAAGACTGATAATTATATTAGGATCAGACGGGTGATCGAACCTGCGATCCCTGGATTACCAGTTCAGCGTGTTATCCACTGGATTACAGATCTGTTTGTGAAAAATGTGCTATTAAACTTCCTGGAATATAAAACGAGACAATCGCATACACAGCAATCTCGTTTTTTTTAACAGGAAGATCACAAGTCAAGTCGCGAATCAAGATCAACTGTTTTTGTCATCCTTTAAGAATCCAAACTGGCCGATACGCAATAAATAGAATACCGAGAGATCAGACACTGTAACTGCTGTAATACATTAGACATAGAAGACGAATATCATTTTATATGTATATGTTCATGCTTTAGCAATATACGTAAAAAGTACTTACATAAATATTACCATTCTAAACCATCGATGTATAAGTATTTAGAATTGATAAAGTCAACTGATAAAAAATGTATATGTAACTTGTCCAAATATGTTAAAGAAGCAATATCCATAAGAAACACGTTGTTGAATAACCAAACTCTTATTTAGTATACTATATGTTCACCCTCTTTACCGTAAATTGTAATCAGTAATATACTGATTAACTTTCTTATTAGAATGATAGAAATTATATTAATATTATTGTACTACTAACTATTGTTATACACCATCCTTACATCACATGACAATAACTATGCATAATATATTGTATACTTTTCGACGATGTACTATGTACAAGTCTTGAAAATAAAAAATATGTTCTGTTCTGTTCTGTAATTTAAATTGATGACGTAATAAGAGTTATGGTGTAATTATAGCATCCAGACATCAAAATATTATAGAAATCTTTATTATCGTCCCATCAATGCATATCACATAATACATTCACACATCACAATATGATACACAATAAAATATTATGCATTGCCATTCAATATATGAATTATAAGAGATTAAAACTCTAAAAATGTTTTACACGATCATATATCACCCCAGTCAGACTGTAGGTGAACTGATTAGCAGCTATTTCTTGGAAAACTGTAAACGAAAATGGATATGAAATGAAATATATAAAAGAATTATAGCATTATTTACAAAGATAAGATTTGCGTCTGTTAAGAATATCAAAGCAGGTTTTGGCACAAATTCTAATAAGTGAGGTAGTAATGAAAAGAAACACTAGCTTTTCACACTCTGAAAAATTCAGAAAATTTAATTCTATGCTTAAAGCGCCATCAAACAGTATGTCCCTAAGATCAATGTATAAAGAACAGTTTATTAATACATGAGCTTCAGACTCAACAACGCCGGTTATACAGAAATGGCATGTGCGATCATTAACTGCTAAGTTCTCATATCTCACATCTAGAATGAACTGTGGGGTGGTGGTTGTTCGATACTTCTTACTAGACATAATATTAACGTAATTAATAAAATAATAAAACCATAAAGCATCATCATTGTACGTACACTATGTACACTAATATTACATTGTTTACATAATTAAAGTTATTATGTTATATTTCGGGTTTTACGCCTGCATCAGCACCATTTTGAGCTATATCGCCGGCGGGCAGTTTACCTAACAACACCTTTCCTGGGCAGGCTCCAGCGGTTAACCAGTAATTGGGTGCACTAATCTCCGTAAGAAACTGCCAACTTTTTCATATAAATGAGACACAGTCTGAGCGGGGCTCGAACCCGTGACCATCAGTGATGATAGGTTACAGTGGTATACAAGTCAGTGACCTTAACCACTCGACCACGGAGGCGGACATAATAAAAAGTACAATGCAACTCCAACATGGAGTTATAGGAGATGAACACAATTATACACACCCAGTTATCACTGTTACGGTGACAGTACACTGAATACTATCTAGCTAGCAGTACTTTTAAAGTTACGTATATTTAATATATATTTTATATAATAATTTAAGTACCAAAACATTTGAAGTTCCATAAAATGAAAATAAATTAAGTACAAACATCTTTAAAGTTCAAAACAATTTAAATACTAAATCCTTAAAACTTCCAGAAAATGAATACAATCTAATTAATAAAACCTATAAAGCGACATTACATCGCAAAAAGCAAATAAAATGCTTTTTTTCACGTATGAATGCATTGCAATTACACATTCTTCTGAATGCATTGAACACTAACATTGAATCTATTTAACAGTGTTTTGTGGTATACAAAATTTCAAAGGTGAAAGTAGCATTTCATATAACGTTCATCCAGGCTCCTGAATTGGCGTTTGTTGTCATTGAAGTCAATACTAAACACGCGATACTTTCGCTTAGAGATACTGTAATTAAGATTAGCCTACACATAAATATGCATAGGCACACATGTGAGATATCACGGTAAATATGTAGCATTTTATTCAGAATAAACGCTTTGTATTACGCATGAATGTCGACCGACCCTATTTACATTATTGTGTTATGCCAACAAACCGTGTATACGACGTTTGTTTATTTGTTGAAATACGCAGTATTTGAGAACAATATTTAGGGGGAAACTATAATAATAGAACAGAACAGAACAGATTTTTTATTTTCAAGACTTGTACATCGTCGAAAGGTATACAATATATTATGCATAGTTATTGTCATGTGATGTAAGGATGGTGTATAACAATAGTTAATAGTACAATAATATTAATATAATTTCTATCATTCTAATAAGAAAGTTAATCAGTATATTACTGATTACAATTTACGGTAATAGCAAATTACATTCTGCAGACATTTGCGTTTTCACCGATGTAGTATCGCTTTAAAGCTCCAACGTAGAAAATGCTGCAAAGCGGATGATTAATTAAATATTTTGATTGCAGTTTGATATTTCCTTTTATTTCTCTATAAACATTTATATTCAGCGCACATTTTGAATATTAGCAAACAAATGAAATGGTTAATGCCAAATTGACATTGTACAAATTAACAACCTTGAATGATATTTATTTATAGAATCACTTGTAGTTTTGTAAATGGTCACACTAGGATTCAAACTGTTTTTAATTTTTTTTAACTCTTTCACCGCCAATGTCGCATAAAGGCGACTTTGCAAAAAAAACAACAGAGAACACTTTCATCCGCGTCAACGAGAGTGATTAATATAAGTTGTTAAAATTTGCTATAAGTTTAAATACCCCCCACATAAAGATACTACATAGTTAATTAAATGGACCATCACTGAAAAGAAAACATACCCATACAAATACCCCCAACTTCCAATAACACTAACAGCTAAACAAACAAAAAACGACAAAAAACAATCAATTAATATAACTGAATTAAATTGTCCGAAAAAAAGAGAATCTTACCTCACTGGCAATGATATAACAGTAGCGTTTATTTAAATATCCGTTAAATATCCATTACATTACACATGGAAATATTACGATGTTTAATATCAAGTCCAAAAACTAAACAAAAATCGCTAAATTCCAACTACTGCGCCAGCTCGCAAATCTACAACAGCGTCTTACAGCTCTATCTGGATACCACGACAATAATCTCTAGTCCATTCAGTACACATGTAGTACAGCGTGTGAACGATTACGTTTCAGTTAATTCATTTGCTAAATTATATCAGAACGTATCAAATAATTTGCCAAGTCGACATAAAACGATATCGAAATAGTGTGTTTCGGTTTTCACTGAAGCATGCCGGTCGCGCATGTAACATGTGTGGTTACGGAATACTGCAATGACATGAATGCGATGTTTGAATAATTTTCTTTTTTTTATTATATTTTTTATTTAAGTTTATTTAACGTCGCTACCGGTTGCCCATTTGAGCGACGGGCAGTTTACCTAACAACACCTTTCCAGTACAGGCCCCAGTGGTTAATCAGTACCTGGTGCACCAACCTCAGTAAGAAACTGCCAACAGTTTCATATAAATTTGCAATAAAATATGATTAAACTAAAATATAAATGAGACTTAATTTAAACTTGATTTATTTTACAACGATTGCGAAGCAAGTTCTAACAACTTATATTAATCACTCTCGTTGGCGCCGATGAAAGCGTATATGTAGTCATTCGTGTGGGAGGAAACCGGAGTACCCGGAGAAAACCCACCTGTCCGATCTGGCGACCACCGTACCATCTCACATACTTCCCGTTCCGAGGATCGAATAAATAAGACACGGTCTGAGCAGGGCTCGAACCCGTGATCATCAGTGATGATAGGTTACAGTGGTTTACAAGTCAGCGACCTTAACCACTCGACTACGGAGACGGTGAATCATTTAAGTTGCTGTTTGGTGGACATGCTACATCGCATGGACATGCATGTACATCAGCAAAAAGCAAGAAAGGCCACTTTATCAAATATTTGAAAGAACGGAAAACTATTGAAGAACAAATAGCCTTTATGAAGGATAAACTTAATACTCATAACAAGAAATGGAATCAATTGATATTTGACTGATGGGAAGTACAAAACACACATGTAATCATACATATTTAAGGTTGAAACGATGTTAATATATTACTTAGATCGGAAATCTTTCGTATTGATTTCTTACTTTTTCTTATATAATTTCTTCACTCTTACTATGCGAACATTGATTGGTACATTTGTAATATATAAAACAATGTAGCTAAGGTATATGTAATTTTGAACAATAATTATTGTGTTTTTTATATGTGATATATGTGTATCTATCAATGTTACGTTGGAAAATAAACGGGCTACATCTTGTTAGCTCAAAATATAAAAAAAAAAAAAGAAAGAAAGGCCACTGTCCGAAGAGTGTCTCGTCACAGGTGCTTGACACAGTAAACACCGCATTTCGCTAACATTGAACGTTGACAAATGCTGTTTGAAAGATTGTATTGTTTAGAATTCAAGTTGGTTTTGCGGCTCATTAATAATGAGAAACATTAATCAGTTACTGCCCCTGAATACTCCAAATAGTAGATTAGTTTATACAAATTTATTTTAGCTCGATTGCGAAACAAGTTATTTCAACTTATATTAATCACTCTCGAAACCTCATTCCTGATGGAATCCATCGCCACGAGGGAGAGAGAAGAGGCAACGTGGAATTTAAATGCCTTGCCTAAGGGCACAATCGTAACGGCTCCAGCGAGGCTCGAACTCCGGACCTTTCGCACCTGAAGCGAACGTGCATCCACTGCGCTATCACGACTTCCAAAAAAGTAGATTGGTCTCTTAATCATGTTCCCTTTGTGTTTAACGTTGTTTCCTTTTCTTATCCTAAAATTATAAAATTTATAAATCTCGACAGATATCCTACAACATGTCCAAGGAGCGTTTACTTTAAAAAATGATTAGCAATTAAATAACATGATTTTGATAAATATTGCATTTATCATACAGAAACATTTGGTTACGGAACAATAGTAAAAATAAAGGATTCCAACTAAAAGGACCAATCAACATTTCGGGATAAATCGGACGGTATCTATCAAGGGAGGTAATAGAAAAACTCAATGTCTCTCATTTACCTCCATAGCTAGGAACTGTGTATGTTATGTTTGGCTGTGTGTGTTTGTCTGTCTATCTACCTGTGTGTATGTGTGTGTATATGTCTGTCTGTATGTCTGCCTGTGCGTGTATGTATGTGCCTGTCTGTACATGTGTTTGCATGTCTGTCTGTGTGCGTGTGTGTCTGCTTGTCTATATGTGTGCATGTGTGTGTGTGTATATGTCTGTCTGTATGTCTGCCTGTGCGTGTATGTATGTGTCTGTCTGTACATGTGTGTGCATGTCTGTCTGTGTGCGTGTGTGTCTGCTTTTCTATATGTGTGCATGTGTGTGTGTGTATATGTCTGTCTGTATGTCTGCCTGTGCGTGTATGTATGTGTATGTCTGTACAGGTGTTTGCATGTATGTCTGTGTGCGTGTGTGTCTGTCTGTGTGTGTTTGTCTGTCTGTATGTGTGTGCATATGTCTGTCTGTATGTCTGCCTGTGCGTGTATGTATGTGTATGTCTGTACATGTGTTTGCATGTCTGTCTGTGTGCGTGTGGTGTGTGTGTCTGTCTGTCTATCTGTCTGTCTGTATGGCTGTAGGTGCGTATGCCTGTATGTGTGCGTGTGTGTCTGTCTGTCTGTCTGTCTGTCTGTCTGTCTGTCTGTCTGTCTGTCTGTCTGTCTGTCTGTCTGTCTGTCTGTCTGTCTGTCTGTAGGTGCGTATGCCTGTCTGTGTGCGTGCGTGTCTGTCTGTCTGTCTGTATGTCTGTCTGTCTGTCTGTCTGTATGTCTGTATGTGGTATGCCTGTCTGTGTCGTGCTGTCTGTCTGTCTGTTGTCTGTATGGCTGTATGTGGTATGCCTGTCTGTGTGCGTGTGTGTGTGTGTCTGTCTGTCTGAGTGTCTATCTGTCTGTATGTATGGCTGTAGGTGCGTATGCCTGTCTGTGTGCGTGCGTGTCTGTCTGTCTGTATGTCTGTATGGCTGTATGTGCGTATGCCTGTCTGTGTGCGTGTGTGTGTCTGTCTGTCTGTGTGTCTGTCTGTGTGTCTGTCTGTCTGTCTGTCTGTCTGTCTGTCTGTCTGTCTGTCTGTCTGTCTGTCTGTCTGTCTGTCTGTCTGTCTGTCTGTCTGTCTGTCTGTCTGTCTGTCTGTCTGTCTGTCTGTCTGTAGGTGCGTATGCCTGTCTGTGTGCGTGCGTGTCTGTCTGTCTATCTGTATGTCTGTCTGTCTGTCTGTATGGCTGTATGTGCGTATGCCTGTCTGTGTGCGTGTGCGTGTGTGTGTCTGTCTGTCTGTCTGTATGGCTGTAGGTGCGTATGCCTGTCTGTGTGCGTGTATGTCTGTGTGTCTGTCTGTCTGTCTATCTGTCTGTATGTATGGCTGTAGGTGCGTATGCCTGTCTGTGTGCGTGCGTGTCTGTGTGTCTGTCTGTCTGTCTGTCTGTCTGTCTGTGTGTCTGTCTGTGTGTCTGTCTGTCTGTCTGTCTGTGTGTCTGTCTGTCTGTGTGTCTGTCTGTCTGTCTGTCTGTCTGTGTGTCTGTCTGTGTGTCTGTCTGTCTGTCTGTCTGTCTGTCTGTCTGTCTGTCTGTCTGTCTGTCTGTCTGTCTGTCTGTCTGTCTGTCTGTCTGTCTGTCTGTATGTCTGTCTGTCTGTCTGTCTGTCTGTCTGTCTGTCTGTCTGTCTGTCTGTCTGTCTGTCTGTCTATCTGTCTGTATGTATGGCTGTAGTGCGTATGCCTGTCTGTGTGCTGCGTGTCTGTCTGTCTGTATGTCTGTATGGCTGTATGTGCGTATGCCTGTCTGTGTGCGTGTGTGTGTCTGTCTGTCTGTCTGTCTGTCTGTGTGTCTGTCTGTCTGTCTGTCTGTCTGTCTGTCTGTCTGTCTGTCTGTCTGTCTGTCTGTCTGTCTGTCTGTCTGTCTGTCTGTCTGTCTGTCTGTCTGTCTGTCTGTCTGTCTGTCTGTCTGTCTGTGTATCTGTCTGTCTATCTGTCTGTCTATCTGTCTGTCTGTATGGCTGTATGTGCGTATGCTTGTCTGTGGGACAGGATAACTCGAACCTTTCAGTTTAATCGTATTGTATTGCTCGATTCATTTTACATATATCTAAGACAAGGAAAAGCAAACGGGTCGTGTCTTAAGTTCTAACAACATTAGTCACGGCTATCTTACCGCCAGGGTCTTCCACCGCCAATAATAACGTGAGAGTCGAGCCTTAAACCCCAAATACGAACAAAACGAAATGTGTTTTTGCGATTAGTTATCGTCAGTTCCTATTGCCCATATGAGCGACGCCTCCTGACGAGATTAGTCATTTTAGATTGCGGAGAATACTGCATTATATAGACCTAGATACCAGAGCTCTGGTTCCTTTACGCGTAAGTGCGCAAATATGAGAAGTCGGTTTAAAGTCCCATTTGAACCTCTGATAATAGTATTTGGGTCTGACGCGGGATCGAACCTGCGACTCCTGTGTTCGCAACCAAACGTGTTAGGTAGTAACTCGTTTACTGACACGACTTTGCAGTGTAGATTAGTTTTCATCTTGCAATTTTACCGCAATCTGATAAACATTTCGTCTAGACATGAATGTCACGGTAACTTCCCAATGCTCGGTGTATCAGTTCAATGTACACAACGTAACAATGCAGATCATTAGAGAAGTTGGCAATAGGATGTGAATACATCGTGAAGATGGACGAGTGCATCGCGATATACTGACACAGGTGCTGTGTTGTTTATACTGTAGTTATAATGCCGGTGTAGCTATTAACAGTCTTTCAGATGGGACTTTAACTCTTTCGGCGCTGAATATAATTCAGAGCATGTGCAAAATCAACATAGATACAATAGTAACGCAGCGTCTGATCAGGATCTATGTTGTTTGCTATTCTGACATGTGTTTCAGCTCCACTGTCAAGAGCAATCAACATACATCCATATCAGACGGCATGTTCTGTTCTGTCTGATCGGGTTCTCTGTTGGTTTATGTTTTTTTGCAAAGTCGCTTTTATGCGACATTGGTGGTAAAAGAGTTAAACCGAGGTCTCGTTTCGGTGCTGTACATCGTACACGTAAAAGAACCAGAGGAGACTCTGGAATGGGTCTCTGTCTGTATTATTGCACAATCTTCCACAAATCTAAAATTACGAATCTCTTCAGGAGGCGTCGCTCATATGGGCAACCGGTAGCGACGATAAATAAACGTAAAACACACACACTGTCTTACTCACCTCGATATCTTATAGCTGTGTTATTCAACACTGTCAATTAACATATGCAATGCACGTAGAATGTTGTTTTTTCTGCTTTCAATGTTTATTCAGTTTACAAATATTACAAAGAATAAATGAGAATAACGAGTGTGACATACTGCACATTTATACCGAATGAACCACAAAATAAATTTAATGTTAGGAAACATTCCACGAAACAATCCACTTAACGTAATTCGATATAAACGGTGCCAGTTATATGTATGAGGGCTGTAAATAATGTTGTTATAACTTGTAGCCCAACCCATTTGCTTTTTTTCCCTATACAAAACAAATGTATCGTATACTGCAATCATATAATTACATATTAATCTCTGATTTGTTCTTAGTATTGTATGTAATGTAATGTATTGTATGAAAAATTGCAATAAAATATTATTTAAAAAAAAAGTTATACGTAAAATGATAGTGTCTGAAAAGGGACTTTGATACAGACGGATATGTAGTCCAGTGGTAACACGCTGGACTGGTAATCCAGGGATCGCAGGTTCGATCCCCCGTCTGACCCTAATACAATTAACAGTCTTTCAGATGGGACGTTAAACCGAGGTCTCGTGTCGGTGTTTTACACCGTGCACGTAAAAGAACCAGAGGAGACTCTGGAATGGGTCTCTGTCTGTATCATTGCACTATCCTCCAACATCTAAAATAACTAATCTCTTCAGGAGGCGTCGCTCATATGGGCAACCGGTAGCGACGATAAATAAACGTAAAAACACAGGGACTTTGATCCGACATCGAGATAACAGGGTAATTCGAAATAACCGACTTTGACATAACGGATGCAGACTGTACATGTATACTAATAAATAATTAGATATTCGTACAGTTAAGATTACATACTATTTTCAATGTTCCTCAAGAACCAAGTAGTTGTGCTATGTTTACTATATTGATGCATTCGTGTTTTTTCGGCTTTTCAATATTTTGCATTCAATCAACATGTGCCCGTCTGTTTTCACTAATAGTATACGATATTATATAGAAACCCCCTTTTATGATACAATTAATAACAAATTAGTTTATACACATTCATTTTAGCTCGATTGCGAAACAAGTTCTTATAACCTATATTAATCACTCTCGAGACCTCATTCCTGATGGAATCCGTAGCCACGAGGGAAAGAGAAGAGGCAACGTGGCATTTAAATGCCTTGCCTAAGGGCACACTCGTAACGGCTGAATAGTTGCCAAGCATGAAACAATCCGACACCTCCAGTGATTTTGGAACATACAGCGACGATGGACAAGTTAATTGAAGTCAGCTACCGTAACCACTCAGTAACGGACCCCTACCCTCACAACTCATCGTTCGATTCCTGTAACCTCAATAGCGATGTGAACAAAATGCCAACACATTCTGTGATGTAACTGTATGTTATGCTTGAGTGGGAAATACTGTGCTTTGCGAATGCGTTTACGTTATGCAAAAATGCCGGTGATCGAGAACTATGCACAAGTTGTAAAATAATTTATTTAACACACGTGGAACACACGTAGAACAAAGAAGGGGTGAAATGACATGTTGCAGCTATGTCGCACACCTAAATAAAATAAACGAACATACTTGCAAAAATGTGGAGAAATGTACAAAACAATGTTAGGTGCGTTGGCAAATGTAATGCATGAACTCTAACTTGACTGCTGTAAATTCCTACATTACAGATTGTCTACATAATCGTTACTTGGTATAATAGTTACCTACATGTGTACAGTTTAATTCTAGAATGTCTCGACATTTTGTTTGTATACGCAAAGAAGGTGTTTACCTTTGCTGAATCTGCAATAAAACATGCTTTGCGTGTTATGGAAAACGTGACGTCATTTGTGTAGTTTGTGACGTTAACTGCGGCTTTCAAAAAAAGTAACACTGGCCATTTTTGCGCTATTGGGATATTTTGGTGTGTTAGAATCGAAATCATATTTGTATTTGTGTTAATTATAGTCGAATAAACCCCGAGTTGTCGTTCTGAACGGCCGAATCAACGAACTTATGCATACGGCCTCCGTGATTAATTCCTACACGTCAGAACTCCAAACCATGTTTTATACCCTAATAAACAACGGAGACAAATATTAGATCTTAAATACTTGACATCCACTCAGATATAGATATTCTAGTACCCGAAATGGACTGGTTAAGTCTTCAATGACCAGAATGGGGCTAACGTAATCGACTGATAATCCTATGTTCCTGGTTCATGGCCTTTGTGGGTTGAAGCCACACGGCGGTCGGATTCTAATAGTTTATACAAATTTATTTTAGCTCGATTGCGAAACAAGTTATTTCAACTTATATAAATCACTCTCGAGACCTCATTCCTGATGGAATCCATCACCACGAGGGAGAGAGAAGAAGCAACGTGGACTTTAAATACCTTGCCTAAGGGCACAATCGTAACGGCTCCAGTGGGACTCGAACTCCGGACCTTTCGCACCTGAAGCGAACGCGCATCCACTGCGCTATCACGACTTCCATGTCGGAATCTTATAAATGAAGACGTAATCGACTGATAATCCTATGTTCCTGGTTCATGGCCTTTGTGGGTTCAAGCCCACGGCGGTCGGATTCTTATAAATGAAACGCTACACAACTGATATGTCGAAGTGAATGCCCAAATTACTCCCCCGTACACGATGCCCAGAAGGTGACATACGCGCTCATCCACACAACTTCCGACTCTAGTTCCAGAATATTCGTTGCATTTTATTTGTTGTAACTATTGTGCAGTTTGTGTATAAGTAAATATGTAAGTAAGTTTTTATTAAAGTGACATATGCAAACATAAACATTCAATACAAAATATTTACACAGCTTTAAGATGCACCCAGCCCGATGGGCCTATCTGTCATCTAATGCCTGCATAACAATATAAATGAAAGCAAGACATTATAAAAATGTCAACAGAAGAATAAGATTCACCACATTTAACTTAAACGACTGTCAGAATATATAATAGTATGCATGTTATTTGAAAGCAATACAATATGCTTAAACTGAAAGAAAACATGGCGCGGACCATGTCTGATTCATATCATGTTTTGGCAGAACTTGTTTGGGGGGGGGGGGCAACTATAATGAGGGTGCATCTACTACTAGATAGTATAAATTTTATCATTTAGACTAAGATTGTTCTAACATACATGAAAAATAACAACGCAAATTCAGTTTCGCTTATTCCGATTAATTTCACTGGGGAGGGAGGGCCAATTACTAATGTTGATAGAACTAGTCGCCCAACCCATTTGCATTCATGTGTGTGCCAATATTTGTATTGTTTTATATGTGTATATAATACAATACAGTATATGTGTATATAATACAATACAGTATATGTGTATATAATACAATACAGTATATGTGTATATAATACAATACAGTATATGTGTATATAATACAATACAGTATATGTGTATATAATACAATACAGTATATGTATATAATACAATACAGTATATGTGTATATAATACAATACAGTATATGTCTATATAATACAATACAGTATATGTGTATATAATACAATACAGTATATGTCTATATAATACAATAAAGTATATAATACAATTAAATATTATTAAAGTAAAATATGCATACTATTATTCTTTGTGAATTCAATAGACATGAAAATGTATACGTTATCTCCCTTTGCATTATCGCCATTTGCAGTAGAGTGCGAATTGTACTATTATCCTTGTTTAAAGCGACATTTAATGAACATAAATTAAGTACCAACACCTTTAAAGTTTCATTAAATGAAAATAAAATAAGTACAAACATCTTTAAAGTTCCTTTAAATGAAAATAATTTAAATACTAAATCCTTCAAAGTTTCGGAAAATGAATACAATCTAATTAATAAAACCTTTAAAGCGACATTACATCACAAAAAGCAAATAAAATGCATTTTTTCACGTATAAATGCATTGCTACTACAAATTCTTCTGACTACATTCGAATTCTAACCTTGAATCAATAAACAGTGTTTTTGTGGTATACAAACTTTCAAACGTGAAAGAAGGATTTCAAATAACGGTCATCCATGCTCCTGAATTGACGTTTGTTGTTATTGAAGTCAATACTAAACACGCGATACTTAAGCTTAGAGATAATGTAATTAAAATTAGTCTACACATAAATATGCATAGTCACACATGTGTGATATCAATATGACGTTTGTTTATTTGTTGAAATACTCAGTTTTTTTAGGCAAATACTTGGGTAAAATATTATACCATATAATAGCAAATTACATTCTGCAGAAATTTGTGTTTTCACCAATGTAGTGTCACTTTAAGTTATTAATTAATGAAGGGCACCATTGTTTCTTGTTCTTTTATCGGGTAAATGTTTGTAAGTTTGTGTCATCAAGATAATTACGAAATTATGAGCGCTGCTACTATATATACAAGATTATTGTATAAATCAGACACATGCTTATTTTACAACGATTGCGAAGCAAGTTTTAACAACTTTTATTAATCACACTCGTTGGCGAGGATGAAAGTGTAAATGTGGTCATTCGCGTGGGAGGAAACCGGATCACCCGGAGAAAACCCAAATGTCCGATCTGGCTACCACCGTACCATCTCACATACTTCCCTGTCTGAGGATCGAACCCGGGTTGCATTGGTGAGAAGCGAGCGCGCTAATTACTGCGCTATTCGGACAGCCCCGTACTGGTTAACCACTGGAGCCTGCGCAGGAAAGGTGTTATTATTAAAACAAGTAAACAGTAAGCGCATAAAATCCATACTTCTAAGATTTGTAACGAAAAAGTAATGCTCATTATAAAAGTGCACAGTTTTTCAATATTTCAATATTGTCAATATCACGTAAAAGAACCAGAGGAGATTCTGGAATGGGTCCCTGTCTGTATCATGCACTATCCTCCAAAATCTAAAATAACAAATCTCTTCAGGAGGCGTCGCTCATATGGGCAACCGGTAGCGACGATAAATAAACGTAAAAACACACACTATTTGTTTTGGGTCATGTTGTGTTATTGGAGCATTTGAAAACGAATTACTCTACTGTAAATGGAAACTATGCTAATGGACATTTCACTAAGTGGCTGTGCTGTACACATACACATCACAGTGAACTTGGAAACGTCGCGACAAACTGTTAACGCAAGCATACCTATGGCGACTAAAGCAGATTCTATTCGATATGGCAACCCCTGCACGCATGTCCTTCACGCGTCATCAAACGAAAACAAGAATCTACAGTCCACACAATTAATTTTGAACTAAATCATAAATTGTGCGAACCAGTATAATTGCTTTAAATTATATTTAGCAAATGAAACATGCATATAATTTGCATGTAGCTTTATAGAATGAGTACATTAGACTAGTAGGTCAATTTAAATTTGAGGCGAGTTGGAGAGAATAGTTGTTTGCTTGTTTGGGTTTTACGCCTACATCATGGGTTATACCGTCGGCTGGCAGTTTAACTATCAACACCGTACATGGACAGGCCCCAGCGGTTTACCAGTTCTTGGTGCACCAACCTCAGTATGACACTGCTAACGGAGGAAACAAAGAACGTCCAATGTGTACATAGTTTACTGACACGTGTGTATGTTTTACGTTTATTTATCGTCGCTACCGGTTGCCCATATCAGCGACGCCTCCTGAAGAGATTAGTCATTTTAGATTTTTGGAGGATAGTGCAATGATACAGACAGAGTCTCCTCTGGTTCTTTTACGTGCGTGGTGTACAGCACCGACACGAGACCTCGGTTTAACATCCCATCTGAAAGACTGTTAATTTTATTAGGGTCAGACGGGGATCGAACCTGCGATCCCTGGATTACCAGTCCAGCGTGTTACCACTGGACTACAGATCCGTCTGTATTTACTGACACCATAAAAAATGTGCACTTTTATATTGAGCGTTACTTTTTCTTTATAAATATTATAATTATGAATTTGTTATAATTATGAATTTTACTTTTTCGTTACAAATGTTATAATTATGAATTTTACTTTTTCGTTACAAATGTTATAATTATGAATTTTACTTTTTCGTTACAAATTCGCACATTCTTATGCCAAATTGCCTATATTGTTTTCTAAAGGGATATACATTTTACCTCTAAGGCAAGTGTACAAAAAGATCTCTTTGGTGTCAGTATATTGTGTTGTGCTAAAGCGATATTACATCGCAAAAAGCAATCAAAATTCATTGTGTTCACTACAAATTCATCCGAATACATTCAATCAATGCTTTTGTGGTTTACAACCTTTCAAAAGTGAAAGTAGCATTTCATATAACGTTCATCCACACTCCTGAATTGACGTGTTATTGCACATATGTGAGATATAACGGTAAATCTGTACCATAAATAGTGTTATTCCGGATACACGAGTTGTATTACGCAAGGATGTCGGCCCGATTTACATTAGTTTGTTATGTCAACAAATTGCGTATACAACGTTTGTTTATTTGTTGAAATATTCAGTTTTTGAGGCACATATTTGGAAAAATAATTATACCATATAATAGGAAATTACATTTTGTAGTAATTTGCTTTTTCACTGATGTAGTGTCGCTTTAACCTATTCACTGGTTTCAGGAATATTAGCAATTAAGTGTGCACAGTTAAGGGAGAATGCCTTCTAAAAATTAACGTGCTTGCTTTTGACCAAAAACAAACACTTTGAAAATAAACACAAAAAAGCGCTGTCAACACGCTCATTTTTATTTAATTTAATTGGCCAAACTACGATGTTTAGAAACAGAAACTTGAGTTTGAAATGTAATGGTTAAATTAATGAATCTCTAGAACAATATCGACCAGAATGAATGAATAGTTTATGTCAATATTGTATACAGTTATGCTGTGGGTCAAAACTATATAGGGGCTCTAAGAGGTGTATGCACATATGCTATGCAAAATGCACGTTCACTGAATACACGTTTTTGATCTTGGTTTGTCTTGATCGCGAAATTCGGTGACAAAGTTTTGGAGGGCAAAAAGTTATCATTGATGATATTTGTTTGTTTGTTTGTTCGGGTTTTACGCCTGCATCAGCACCATTTTGGGCTATATCACCGGACGGTAATTTACCTACCAACAGCTTTGCTGTGCAGGCTCCAGCAATTAACAAGTACTTGGTGCACCAACCTCCGTAAGAAACTGTCAACTTTTTCATAAAAGTGAGACACGGCCTGAGCGGGGCTCGAACCCGTGACCATCAGTGATGATAGGTTACAGTGGTATACAAGTCAGCAACCGTAACCACTCAACCACGATGCAGATTCATTACATTATAGATACAGTCATTCTTGAACGTGTCAGTACGCAAGGCGATACCTTACCTAGTATTGTATATGTTTATTCAGAGACGAGTCAAATAAATTTAAATATATAAGATATCAAATAATATTCTATTTACCCTATCTACCGACTCAGTCGATTTTAACAACTTTTATTAATTACATTCGTTGGCGAGGATGAAAGTGTAAATGTGGTCATTCGTGTGGGAGGAAACCGGATCACCCGGAGAAAACCCACATGTCCGATCTGGCTACCACCGTACCATCTCACATACTTCCCTGTCTGAGGATCGAGCCCGGGTTGCATTGGTGAGAAGCGAGCGCGCTTACTACTGCGCTATTCGGACAGCCCCGTACTGGTTAACCACTGGAGCCTACGCCGGAAAGGTGTTATTATTAAAGCAAGTAAACAGTAAGCACATACAATCCATACTTCTAAAATTTGTAACGAAAACGTAATGCTCATTATAAAAGTGCACAGTTTTTCAATATTTCAATATTTTCAATATCACGTAAAAGAACCTGGATAGGAGATTCTGGAATGGGTCTCTGTCTGTATCATGCACTACCCCCCACAATCTAAAATAACCAATCTCTTCAGGAGGCGTCGCTCATATGGGCAACCGGTAGCGACGATAAATAAACGTAAAAACACACTATTTGTTTTGGTCGATTTTAAATACATCATTGTCTTTTTAAATTAATCACATATTTTCCATAAATTATGGATTTTTTCTGATTTACTTTTTCATTACAAGTTTACAGCTTGATTCATTTTGTTACAATTGATTGTTTGTCATTACATTTTACTACATATATATTCTACGTACATGTATTTTACTACATATATTTTCTACATATCTATTTACTACATATATATTCTACATATATTTTACTACATATCTTTTCTACATATCTTTTACTATACATATTTTCTACATATCTATATCTTTTCTACATATCTCTTTACTACATATATTTTCTACATTTCTGTTTACTACATATGTTTTCTACATATCTTTTACTACACATATGTTCTACATATCTATATATTTTCTACATATCTTTTACTATACATATTTTCTACATATCTATATCTTTTCTACATATCTCTTTACTACATATATTTTCTACATATCTATATATTTTCTACATATCTCTTTACTACATATATTTTCTACATATCTTGTATACAATATACAAAACCCGGCGCGATATAGGATTAACTGTCCTGATATGCCGTTAAACCAACTCTCGCTCTCTATGATTCAGAGTGGCTCACTGCCAGTGTACAGATACCAGTGGGGGAGTCGCACGCAACTACACAGGGCATTTGATAAAGTCATGCAAACGACGAAGCATTGTGCGGCGTCATATGCTTGAGTCATTCAAATGACGAGTTGCGCAGTAATGTTAATAATATGGCATAACCCACGATTCACAGCGGTAGTTCCGGTGTACTGGTTCCCACTTAAAAAGTGGCGCAACCACGAAACCATCGATCACTAATGCCGAAAAAGCCGAATCTACAACATTTTATTTGCGTATGTGTGTTATATGATCGACGCCTCATGAAGAGATTAGTCATTTTAGATTTGTTGAGGTTAGTGCAATGATACAGACAGAGACGCATTCCAGAGTCTCCTCTGGTTCTTTTACGTGCACGGTGTAAAGCACCGACAGGAGACCTCGGATTAAATTCATAGGCTTAAGTTTAGGCGTATATAATTCACTTGCCACTCACAATTGGATGTTCGAATCCAACTGGGGCCGTGTCAAATTCGTTCAAGCGAGGAAGCTATCCAGCAGGCTAGCGCGATAGGTTGGTGGTTCTACCCGTGTGTCTGTCATTGCTTGAAATACTGCTAAGCAGAAGTCGTCATCTGACATAAGCTGTTGGTTAATCGACAAACATTGCTCTACATGTCTGTTTATTTGTGTAGCTTCAGTATAATAATAATAATAATAATAATAATAATAATAATAATAATCATAATAATCATAATCATAATAATAATAATAATAATTAATAATAATAAATAATAATAATATACTTTATTTAACGAGATAACTCATTTGAACAAGTAAGTCAATCTGCCACGAGGCCCTCAATAAGTTAAAATATCAAATAACACAATGAAACATGTAAACAATGATCAGTAAGATGGGAAATAAGATATAAGCTGCAAGAACTAATACTTTTATATACATGTATAATTATAATGTATCGGTGTATCAGGTTAACGATCTGTTCGTTGCACCACTTGATATATAAAGCTTTGATGTGTGGAACAGAATGTGCTGTTTTGATGTGTTAAGGGAGGGAATTCCATAAGTGCGATCTCGAATATAAGAATGACTGTCTAAACAATACACTATTTGACAGACGGATCTGTAGTCCAGTGATTAATACGTTAGACTGGTAATTCAGTGATCGCAGGTTCGATCCCCCGGTCTGACCCTAATGAAATGAACAGTCTTTCAGATGGGACTTTAAATCGATGCCGCGTGTCGGTACTTTACACCGTGCACGTAAAAGAACCAGATGAGATTCTGGAATGTGTCTCTGTCTGTATCATTGCTCTATCCTCCAAAAATCTAAAATAACTAATCTCTTCAGGAGGAGTGCTTACACCATTGCTAGGCCACCGAGTGCTTACACCATTGCTAGGCCACCGAGTGCTTACACCATTGCTAGGCCACCGAGTGATTACACCATTGCTAGGCTATCGAGTGCTTACACCATTGCTAGGCCACCGAGTGCTTACACCATTGCTAGGCCACCGAGTGCTTACACCATTGCTAGGCTATCGAGTGCTTACACCATTGCTAGGCCACCGAGTGCTTACACCATTGCTAGG
>CM026392.1:12773822-12807807 GCA_014843695.1 Archivesica marissinica | reverse complement strand
AATGGGCTACGCCCACAGCGGACCCTATATAAATGAATGCCGAATGGGCTACGTCGACAGCAGACCCTATATAAATTAATGCCGAATGGGCTACGCCCACAGCGGACCCTATATAAATTAATGCCGAATGGGCTACGTCGACAGCAGACCCTATATAAATGAATGCCGAATGGGCTACGTCGACAGCAGACCCTATATAAATTAATGCCGAATGGGCTACGTCGACAGCAGACCCTATATAAATTAATGCCGAATGGGCTACGTCGACAGCGGACCCTATATAAATGAATGCCGAATGGGCTACGTCGACAGCAGACCCTATATAAATTAATGCCGAATGGGCTACGCCCACAGCGGACCCTATATAAATTAATGCCGAATGGGCTACGTCGACAGCAGACCCTATATAAATGAATGCCGAATGGGCTACGTCGACAGCAGACCCTATATAAATTAATGCCGAATGGGCTACGCCCACAGCGGACCCTATATAAATGAATGCCGAATGGGCTACGTCGACAGCAGACCCTATATAAATTAATGCCGAATGGGCTACGCCCACAGCGGACCCTATATAAATTAATGCCGAATGGGCTACGTCGACAGCGGACCCTATATAAATTAATGCCGAATGGGCTACGCCCACAGCGGACCCTATATAAATTAATGCCGAATGGGCTACGTCGACAGGGTGATCACTGGCATTTGTATTTCCACGAGTGGCGTGGAAATACATATTTCGGTGATCACTACCACGAGTGGAAATACATATTTCGATGATCACTAAGACGCGTGGAAATACATATTTCGGTGATCACTACCACGAGTGGAAATACATATTTCGATGATCACTAAGACGCGTGGAAATACATATTTCGGTGATCACTACCACGGGAAATACATATTTCGATGATCACTAAGACGCGTGGAAATAATATTTCGGTGATCACTACCACGAGTGGAAATACATATTTCGATGATCACTAAGACGCGTGGAAATACATATTTCGGTGATCACTACCACGAGTGGAAATACATATTTCGATGATCACTAAGACGCGTGGAAATACATATTTCGGTGATCACTACCACGAGTGGAAATACATATTTCGATGATCACTAAGACGCGTGGAAATACATATTTCGGTGATCACTACCACGAGTGGAAATACATATTTCGATGATCACTAAGACGCGTGGAAATACATATTTCGGTGATCACTACCACGAGTGGAAATACATATTTCGATGATCACTAAGACGCGTGGAAATACATATTTCGGTGATCACTACCACGAGTGGAAATACATATTTCGATGATCACTAAGAAGCGTGGAAATACATATTTCGGTGATCACTACCACGAGTGGAAATACATATTTCGATGATCACTAAGACGCGTGGAAATACATATTTCGGTGATCACTACCACGAGTGGAAATACATATTTCGATGATCACTAAGACGCGTGGAAATACATATTTCGGTGATCACTACCACGAGTGGAAATACATATTTCGATGATCACTAAGACGCGTGGAAATACATATTTCGGTGATCACTACCACGAGTGGAAATACATATTTCGATGATCACTAAGACGCGTGGAAATACATATTTCGGTGATCACTACCACGAGTGGAAATACATATTTCGATGATCACTAAGACGGTGGAAATACATATTCGGTGATCACTACCACGAGTGGAAATACATATTTCGATGATCACTAAGACGCGTGGAAATACATATTTCGGTGATCACTACCACGAGTGGAAATACATATTTCGATGATCACTAAGACGCGTGGAAATACATATTTCGGTGATCACTACCACGAGTGGAAATACATATTTCGATGATCACTAAGACGCGTGGAAATACATATTTCGGTGATCACTACCACGAGTGGAAATACATATTTCGATGATCACTAAGACGCGTGGAAATACATATTTCGGTGATCACTACCACGAGTGGAAATACATATTTCGATGATCACTAAGACGCGTGGAAATACATATTTCGGTGATCACTACCACGAGTGGAAATACATATTTCGATGATCACTAAGACGCGTGGAAATACATATTTCGGTGATCACTACCACGAGTGGAAATACATATTTCGATGATCACTAAGACGCGTGGAAATACATATTTCGGTGATCACTACCACGAGTGGAAATACATATTTCGATGATCACTAAGACGCGTGGAAATACATATTTCGGTGATCACTACCACGAGTGGAAATACATATTTCGATGATCACTAAGACGCGTGGAAATACATATTTCGGTGATCACTACCACGAGTGGAAATACATATTTCGATGATCACTAAGACGCGTGGAAATACATATTTCGGTGATCACTAAGACGTGTGGAAATACATATTTCGGTGATCACTAAGACGCGTGGAAATACATATTTCGGTGATCACTAAGACGCGTGGAAATACATATTTCGGTGATCACTAAGATGCGTGGAAATACATATTTCGGTGATCACTAAGACGTGTGGAAATACATATTTCGGTGATCACTAAGATGCGTGGAAATACATATTTCGGTGATCACTAAGACGCGTGGAAATACATATTTCGGTGATCACTAAGATGCGTGGAAATACATATTTCGGTGATCACTAAGATGCGTGGAAATACATATTTCGATGATCACTAAGACGCGTGGAAATACATATTTCGATGATCACTAAGACGCGTGGAAATACATATTTCGGTGATCACTAAGACGCGTGGAAATACATATTTCGGTGATCACTAAGACGTGTGGAAATACATATTTCGGTGATCACTAAGATGCGTGGAAATACATATTTCGGTGATCACTAAGATGCGTGGAAATACATATTTCGATGATCACTAAGACGCGTGGAAATACATATTTCGATGATCACTAAGACGCGTGGAAATACATATTTCGGTGATCACTAAGACGCGTGGAAATACATATTTCGGTGATCACTAAGACGTGTGGAAATACATATTTCGGTGATCACTAAGACGCGTGGAAATACATATTTCGATGATCACTAAGACGCGTGGAAATACATATTTCGGTGATCACTAAGACGCGTGGAAATACATATTTCGGTGATCACTAAGATGCGTGGAAATACATATTTCGGTGATCACTAAGACGTGTAGAAATACATATTTCGGTGATCACTAAGATGCGTGGAAATACATATTTCGGTGATCACTAAGATGCGTGGAAATACATATTTCGATGATCACTAAGACGCGTGGAAATACATATTTCGGTGATCACTAAGACGAGTGGAAATACATATTTCGGTGATCACTAAGACGCGTGGAAATACATATTTCGGTGATCACTAAGACGCGTGGAAATACATATTTCGGTGATCACTAAGATGCGTGGAAATACATATTTCGGTGATCACTAAGACGCGTGGAAATACATATTTCGGTGATCACTAAGACGCGTGGAAATACATATTTCGGTGATCACTAAGACGCGTGGAAATACATATTTCGATGATCACTAAGACGCGTGGAAATACATATTTCGGTGATCACTAAGACGAGTGGAAATACATATTTCGGTGATCACTAAGACGCGTGGAAATACATATTTCGGTGATCACTAAGACGCGTGGAAATACATATTTCGGTGATCACTAAGACGTGTGGAAATACATATTTCGGTGATCACTAAGATGCGTGGAAATACATATTTCGGTGATCACTAAGATGCGTGGAAATACATATTTCGATGATCACTAAGACGCGTGGAAATACATATTTCGATGATCACTAAGACGCGTGGAAATACATATTTCGGTGATCACTATGACGCGTGGAAATACATATTTCGGTGACCACTAAGACGCGTGGAAATACATATTTCGGTGATCACTAAGATGCGTGGAAATACATATTTCGGTGATCACTAAGACGCGTGGAAATACATATTTCGGTGATCACTAAGACGCGTGGAAATACATATTTATCATATATTGGTTTTGCTCTTATTATATATGTCTTTGAAGTTATTATGTACATGTATATAGCAATAAAATATGATTAAACTAAAAAAAAAAAATACCTCGGTTTAACGTCCCATCTGAAAGACTGTTAATTTTATTAGGGTCAGACGGGGGATCGAACCTGCGATCCCTGCACTACAGATCAGTCTATTTATAGTGTTGCTTTTAGATTCAGAGAATTTACATAAGCCAAATTATTCTTAAGTTAACAATACATAGCATTGGTTCTAAACGGTAAAGATTTTATTGCGTAATTATTTTCAGTGTGTGGCCTGATTAAATCACAAGTATTCCCCATCACACGATACTATTTACTTTAATGCACGCCTTGTACCATAATCCGTTTCCATTAGGTTTAATAATTCTTTGGGTAATATATTCTGTTAGCAAATTCCTGGGGCTTGTTTCACAAAGCAACTCGGGGATATTCATATAATTGGCCTTTAACTTTTATTGCCTTTGTTTTTAATTCCCTCTATCATTTTTAAATTAGTAAAAAATAATTCACTGGTATATAGTGATGTATCGCTTTAAAGTGATCTGGGTGGTACAACCGGATTTGTAGTCCAGTGGTAACATGCTGGACTGGTAATCCAGGGATCGCAGGTTCGATCCCCCGTCTGATCCTAATAAAATGAACAGTCATTCAGATGGGACGTTAAACCGAGGTCTCGTGTCGATGCTTTACACCGTGCACGTAAAAGAAACAGAGGATATTATGGAATGGGTCTTTGTCTGTATCAACAACTAAAAATATTTAAAACTATGTATTTATATAGTTATTGTTTTTCATGTAAAATCACACTTATCCGAAGTGCGCGTTTTCTTTGTTCTCTAGTATAGATTTGGAAATAAACTTTGTTTAAACTAAGCTAAAAAATATACGATTTCAATGATAAACAGCGAAATTTGCAATAAATGCCATTTCGTAAATGCTTGCAAGATTGACATACCACATGCAATGAATTTCATTAATATAGGTGTAGATTCAATTACTATCACCCGGAGAATGCATGTTGCTGATTATGCTGTCTAAATAGATCTAAGCATTTCTCATTAAAAGACATTCAAAGATGTCAAAAAAATAAATGCTTCTTCCGCTTTGAATTGTAAAAAACCACTTGACATTAATACGGCATTAAAGTAGTCTGTATTTGCTTTTTGATTGAAGCACGATTTGTCAGTTTTCATTTTTTTTTTAAGATTATTTATCGTCGCTACCGGTTGCACATTTGAGCGTCTGGCAGTATACCTAATAACACATTTCCTGTGCAGGCTCCAGTGGTTAACCAGTACTGGGTTGTCTGATTAACTGATTACTGCAGTGGTTAGCGCGCTCGCTTCTCACCAATGCAAACCGGGTTCGATCTTTGGACCGCGAATTATGTACGGTAGTCGGTTTCCTCCCACACGTATGGCAAATTTACGCTTTCATCCACGCCAACGAGAGTGATTAATATAAGTTATTAAAACTTGTTTCGCAATCGTTGTAAAAATTAATAAATAAGTTCATACTTATTTTCAAGATACCCCTATACGTCATATCTGCACATTGTTATATAGATTTATTGTCATTAATTGTCTCATTCCCCTTTTCTACTCTACTAGACAATTCCATATATCATCATATTCCACAACATATATATAGTTTCTCTACTGTTTAACATTACTATATAATTCCAATATGCAGTTTTCACTTATAGTCTTATCTTTTGATTGCATTTGATTTGTATATATGTTGAGGGTCTCGTGGTAGATTAGATGGATCTGTAGTCCAGTGGTAACACGCTGGACTGGTAATCCAGGGATCACAGGTTCAATCCCCCGACTGACCCTAATAAAATTAACAGTCTTTCAGATGGGACGTTAAACCGACGTCTCGTGTCGGTGCTTTACACCGTGCACGTAAAAGAACCAGAGGGGATTCTGGAATGGGTCTCTGTCTGTATCATTGCACTATCCTCCAACATTCTAAAATGACTAATCTCCTCAGGAGGCGTCGCTCATATGGGCAGCCGGTAGTGACTATAAATAACGCACGCACGCACGCACACACACACACGTCGCGGCTGATCTGGATCTATGTTGTTTGCACATTCCGTCCAGTTTATTCGGCAGGCTAAGGGTTAACTATTTCTTTTCAGTACGATTCTGTAGACATCCAGTCCATTGGTATTATTAGCATTATAACATAAATCTTGATCTCCCGCCTATTTGAGAACATTCATTTAGCTGCAATATAAGTGTGCTTCAAAGCAAGTGTCGCTATTTTATGGTGTTATTATTTAAAGCGACTGAATTTAATTACCATGATGTTATTTAATATTAGATAGTAATCATAACACAATGATTTAAGCTTATCTTTAAAGTACCATTTAACATTAAACATACTTTATATGCACCCATCACCCCATCATGTTCCGCTGTATATGAAACTGTATCAATAATTGATATAAAGCTGTTTTTTAAAAAATATTAAACCGTAAAGACTCACGAGCAATTTGAGCGATCGGATATAGAAGGAATTTATTAAATTAAAAATAAGTCGGTTACCAATCTGCACCAATAATCGACAGCAAAGTTCAAGGTCGGTTAGTGCGCTCGCTTCTCACTAATGCAAACCGGATTCGATCCTCGGACCGGGAAGTATGTGAGATGGTACGGTGGTCGCCAGATCGTACAGGTGGGTTTTCTCCGGGTACTCCGGTTTCCTTCCACATGAATGACAACATATACGCTTTCATCCGTGCCAACGAGAGTGATTAATATAAATTTGCTTAGCAATCGTTCTAAAATAAATAAAGTTTAAACTAAGCGTGTGTGTGTGTGTGTGTTTTACGTTTATTTATCGTCGCTACCGGTTGCCCATATGAGCGACGCCTCCAGAAGAGATTAGTCATTTTAGATTTTTGGAGGATGGTGCAATGATACAGACAGAGACCCATTCCAGAGTCTCCTCTGGTTCTTTTACGTGCACGGTGTACAGCACCGACACGAGACCTCGGTTTAAAGTCCCATGTGAAAGACTGTTAATTTTATTAGGGTCAGACGGAGGGGATCGAACCTGCGATCTCTGGATTACCAGTCCAGCGTGTTACCACTGGACTACAAATCCGTCTGTAAACTAAGCTTAGTTAACTCTTTGGTAAGTACTGTATTCTAGCCTAAACCAGTTTTTATGAATGAATAGTTTATCTGGACAGGACATATTTCTATGGTCTATATTTCATAAAGTAATAAACTTTGTTAAATTTACAACTTATATTAATCACTTTCGTTGGCACTGATGAAAGTATAAGCTATATGTGGTCTTACGTGCGGCAGGAAACCGGACTACCTGGAGAACACCCACCTGTCCGATGTCGCGGCCATTATGTCATCTCGTATATTTTCCGGTTAGAGAATCGAACCCTGGCAGCATTGGTGAGAAGGGATTGTGCTATCAACTGCGTAATTCGGACAGCCACATTCTACACTCATCATGCAACGTGTCTGGTGCATCCACTCAAGATACGGGACCCTATAGTATTTCTCGAAACCGGACTCCGGTCTAAACATAAACTTGAGATGTTTTTCAAAACCGGCCCTTATTTAAGCAGAAACCTACGGTATTTATCGAAACCGGACTCCTGTCTAAACATAAACTTGAGATGTTTTTCAAAACCGGTCCTTATTTAAGCAGAAACCTACGGTATTTATCGAAACCGGACTCCGGTCTAAATATAAATTTGAGATGTTTTTCAAAACCGGCCCTTATTTAAGCAGAAACCTACGGTATTTTTCGAAACCGGATTCCGGTCTAAACAGAAACTAAAGATGTTTTTGGTTTAAACAGAAACGTAAGAGGTCTTGTGTCACTGCACACACACCCACTTCCCAGGTCTAAATATAAACTTAAAAATGTTTCACGAAACCTGTCCCTGATCTTAGCAGAATTTTAAGACGTTTCTCGGAACCGCACCATGATCTATGTATAAGATCACACATAAAACAGTAAATAAAGAAAAACTATAAAACTTTCCAGGGAAATAATTCATCGTGTTTAACCAATTTATTTCTTGGCATTTTAAAAGATTTTAATAAGGTGTATATTTCCGGAACGATAAGCCGACTATTTAAGCCCTTGATTCTTCAGCATTATTACATACGGTGCAATGATTAAAAAAACTAGTCTTCATGTCAGACGAAACACCAAAATAAGTCACAAACTAAAAAAATAAACAAGTAACCGAAATTCAAAACACTCTTGTGACGTCATACATTTGTACTTTGCATTTGCAGTCCATTATTATTAGTTTATACAAATGTATCTTTAGCTCGATTGCGAAACAAGTTCTTTCAACTTATATTAATCACTCTCGAGACCTAATTCCTGATGGAATGCATCGTCACGAGAGAGAAAGAGGCAATGTGGAATTTAAAAACACGAATGGGAACTGAAAAAGTGGTCTCTAAGCAGGAATGGTATCTTAATACAGGCTAACATGTTCATTAACAACACACGGGAACTGAAAAAGTGTTCTCTTAAAACAAGTGTCTTTTTAATAGACCTGGTCTTTCGAGAAAGTTTGACTGTACATATATTATCTTCCCTTGAAACAGTGTTCCTTGGATTATCTTTCTTGGGTATTACCCATAAGTATCCATGAAGAGTATTAAGGGAGATACTCTGATGCTGAAGAGTATTAAGGGAGATACTCTGATGCTGAAGAGCATTAAGGGAGATACTCTGATGCTGAAGAGTATTAAGGGAGATACTCTGATGCTGAAGAGCATTAAGGGAGATACGCTGATGCTGAAGTGTATTAAGGGAGATACTCTGATGCTGAAGAGCATTAAGGGAGATACTCTGATGCTGAAGAGTATTAAGGGAGATACGCTGATGCTGAAGAGTATTAAGGGAGATAATCTGATGCTGAAGAGTATTAAGGGAGATACTCTGATGCTGAAGAGTATTAAGGGAGATACTCTGATGCTGAAGAGTATTAAGGGAGATACTCTGATGCTGAAGAACATTAAGGGAGATACTCTGATGCTGAAGAGCATTAAGGGAGATACTCTGATACTGAAGAGCATTAAGGGAGATACTCTGATGCTGAAGAGCATTAAGGGATATACTCTGATGCTGAAGAGCATTAAGGGAGATACTCTGATGCTGAAGAGCATTAAGGGAGATACTCTGATGCTGAAGAGCATTAAGGGAGATACTCTGATGCTGAAGAGTATTAAGGGAGATACTCTGATGCTGAAGAGTATTAAGGGAGATACTCTGATGCTGAAGAGCATTAAGGGAGATACTCTGATGCTGAAGAGCATTAAGGGAGATACTCTGATGCTGAAGAGCATTAAGGGAGATACCCTGATGCTGAAGAGCATTAAGGGAGATACTCTGATGCTGAAGAGTATTAAGGGAGATATTCTGATGCTGAATAGTATTAAGGGAGATACTCTGATGCTGAAGAACATTAAGGGAGATACTCTGATGCTGAAGAGCATTAAGGGAGATACTCTGATGCTGAAGAGCATTAAGGGAGATATTCTGATGCTGAAGAGCATTAAGGGAGATACTCTGATGCTGAAGAACATTAAGGGAGATACTCTGATGCTGAAGAGCATTAAGGGAGATACTCTGATGCTGAAGAGCATTAAGGGAGATACCCTGATGCTGAAGAGCATTAAGGGAGATACTCTGATGCTGAAGAGCATTAAGGGAGATACTCTGATCCTGAAGAGCATTAAGGGAGATACTCTGATGCTGAAGAGCATTAAGGGAGATATTCTGATGCTGAAGAGCATTAAGGGAGATACTCTGATGCTGAAGAACATTAAGGGAGATACTCTGATGCTGAAGAGCATTAAGGGAGATACTCTGATGCTGAAGAGCATTAAGGGAGATACCCTGATGCTGAAGAGCATTAAGGGAGATACTCTGATGCTGAAGAGCATTAAGGGAGATACTCTGATGCTGAAGAGCATTAAGGGAGATACTATGATCCTGAAGAGCATTAAGGGAGATACTCTGATGCTGAAAAACATTAAGGGAGATACTCTGATACTGAAGAGCATTAAGGGAGATACTCTGATGCTGAAGAACATTAAGGGAGATACTCTGATGCTGAAGAGCATTAAGGGAGGTACATTTTTGATATACACGTGTGGTTTTGCGTTTATTTATCGTTGCTACCGGTTACCAACATGAGCACAGCCTATTGGAGACATTGGTGTTGGGGGAGTCGTGATATCGCGGTGGTAGCACGTTCACTTCAGATGCGAATGGCCCGGAGTTCGAGCCCCGCTGGAGCTGTTAGGATTGTGTCCTTAGGCAAGGCATTTAAATTACACGTTGACCCTTCTCTCTCCCCCATGGCGATGGATTCAACCAGGAAATGAGTTCTCGAGAGTGATAACTATAAGTTGTAATAACTTGATTCGCAAAATTTGTATAAACTAAGACATTGGTCATCTTAAGATTTGGAAGAAAATAGCAATGATACAGACAGGGTCCGTTCCAAGGGCTCCTATGGTTTATTTACGAGCACGGTGGAAAACACCGACACGAGAACTTTAACATGATAATCAGAACTAAAGATCCTTTTGCAAACATCATATAACCAGATCTGACGATACAGAACGGATAGTGGGGCTAAACACGTGTTTGAAAAGCAAACAACATAGATCCTGATCAGACGCGGCGCTTTGCTTCTGTTGTGTGCACGTGTTTGAAAAGAAAACAACAAAATGATAATCAGAACTAAAGATGCTTTTGCAAACAGCATATAACCAGATCAGACGGCACAGATCGGATAGTGGGACGACACTTGTTTGAAAAGCAAACAACATAGATCCTGATCAGACGCGGCGCTTTGCTTCTGTTGTGTGCACGTTCATTCCAGTGTATTCAGCATTTTAATGGCTAATATATCATCCGAACTACATTATGTTATTAATCCTTTTAGCATGTTACAGTACATGAGATTTGAACCTATGAGCCGTGGTTTACGAGCCCAGCATGTTAACCAATGGAACACTGATTGTTCTAATAATTTCACAGACGCTTGGGGTCTGGCCAAATGTTTTCGGGTTCAAAAACACAAAGCTAAAATACATTTGTTTTTAAAACCACTATGATACACTGTAGGTTTGGCAATCTACATACGTTGTAGAACAGCACAGAACAGAATAGAACATATTGTTTATTAGTCTTAAGCATTACATAGCTCATCATCATAATAATATATATACAATTGCATGCAATGAAAAAAAAAAGTCATAAATATATGAAGAGTGTTAGACTGATGGTAGATATACATGTTGATTAAAATGTTTCCAATGTGAGAGTGTTAGACTGATGGTAGATATACATGTTGATTAAAATGTTTCCAATGTGAGAGTGTTAGACTGATGGTAGATATACATGTTGATTAAAATGTTTCCAATGTGGGAGTGTTATGAGAGATACTAGATAGGAATTATCTCAGCATCTCTATTTTAATTCAATTTTATGTAGAGCAGATTAAATTTTAATTAATCTATGAAATGGTGTTATACACATGATGGTGTACTCGGCACAGCGTGTTAAGTAGCTGTATACAATGCTTAATTTCTTAATTATAATATCATGTACATGTACATGTGAGTTACAAACTTAAAATATAAAATTATATAGATTTAACACACATACCATTTAACACAAATATATATATATATATATAAATATATAAATTATATAAATTAACACATATTATACAATACATATGTTTATGTTAAATGGTGTGTGTGCTATATATACACACTATATGAGTATATATCCTTGATAGTGACAGGGTGTCAATTGTCCGAGTCTCGTGTCGGTGCTTTACATCGTGCACGTAAAAGAACCAAAAAACCAGTGGATACTCTGGAATGGATCTCTGTCTGTATCATTGCAATATCCTCAAGCAATCTAAAATGACTAATCTGTTCACGAGGCGTCGCTCATATGGGCAACCGGTAGCGACGATAAATAAACCTAAAAACATACACAAGTGTCATTTTAAAACTTGCTTGGCATAGCCTAGAAAGATCGTATGCATAGTGTCAAGCTAATAGTGTATCAGTGTTATTAACAACAAAACATGTATTTATTGTTGTTGTTTTGAACCCGAAAACATTTGTCCAGACCCAAACGTCTGTGAATAAATTTGGAAAAGTGTTACTGTGTTCAGTTGTTTATACTGTTCTTGATCTTCACGTTATGGTTTCGATGAGCCTATGATAATGTCTATTTCGCCAGGAGTTACAGTAGCATGTAGGAGCCCGCTGTGTGGATAACTGCCTATAAGCAACATGTTATGTCGTAAAATAGCCGAATAATTATGTATGTTTGGCCCGCTAAATATAACCAAGCCATTATGTATGTTATTTTGGATCTCGTTCAAGATAACTGTGGGGTGTATTAACAAGTACATATGTTAGTATTAGCTATATATTAAGTTTAAATTAATTACTCTCTGTTTTGCTTATTACGTCACGACTATGCAGTTTCCATAATCAAATCACTTCAGTTTTATTGATATAGGTACACAATTTGCAGACAGGGCTCAAGTGTTCATGATACGTGATATGTACTAGAACCGGGTTCAATGCAGCCTCGTTTTCATGATATAGGTACATACCATGTACTAGGCCGGGTTGAAGGCAGCCCCGTTTTCATGATATATGTACATACTATGTACTAGGCCGGGTTCAAGTCCGCCTCGTTTTCATGATATAGGCATATACTATGTACTAGGCCGGGTTCAAATCTGCTTCGTTTTAATGATATAGGTACACAATATATACTAGGCCGGGTTCAAGTCCGCCTCGTTTTCATAATATAGGTACACACTATGTACTAGGCAGGGTTCAAGTCCGCCTCGTTTTCATGATATATGTACATACTATGTACTAGGCGGGGTTCAAGTCCGCTTAGTTTTCATGATATAGGTATAATACTATGTACTACGCCGGGTTCAAGTCCGCCTCGTTTTCATGATATAGATACACAATATATACTAGGCCGGGTTCAAGTCCGCCTCGTTTTCATTATTATATGTATACACTATGTACAAGGCCGGGTTCAAGTCCGCTTAGTTTTCATGATATAGGTGTACAATATATACTAGGCCGGGTTAAGGTCCGCCGAATTACCATGTCATGATATAGGCTTACGATATGTACTAGGCCAGGCTCAAATTCCCGAGTTTTCGTATGATCAGAAAGTGCATTGTGCCTTACAACAGTTTGCTGTACAATGCCATCATGCAATGATTGGTCTACACGTGTTTAGCTATACAGTTACCTCTCAACGATGTATGTCTGGTAAACAAATTTATTCTTGCGCTGCAAAAACAAACAAAAATATGCAGAACATCTGGTTGATGCATGATGGTGCCAACAGATTTCCTTCAGTATATATATATATGGAGAAGCAAAAGGGTTCGTACAATGTCCCCAGCCAGCCAAACGCGCAGCATCACCCAGGCAAATATCGTCTCAAAAGAACAGCATAACTGTATACTATATTTAGGTATATCTTTGCTCAAAGCGCCTTGTAGATTTAATATAAGGTTGAACATGTTTGAAAATATACTCATTTCCTTCGTGCGTTAAATTTTCGAAACGAACAGTAGTTTTCTTGTGCTTACAGGATGATTGTACGTGTGCTTATGAATAGTAGTGTATACAAATTTATATTAGCTCGATTGCGAAACAAGTTCTTTCAACTTATATTAATCACTCTCGAGACCTCATTCCTAATGGAAGCCATCGACATGAAGGGGAGAGAAGAGGCATGTGGAATTTAAATGCCTTGCCTAAGGGCACACTCGTAACGGCTCCAGCGGGGCTCGAACTCCGGACCGTTCGCACCTGAAGCGAACGCGCATCCACTGCGCTATGACCACTTCCACACATAGTAAGCGACTGCGTGACGTTATTAACACATAGACAAAGCAAGAAAAGATGTGATTAATATAAATTGTAAGAACTTGCTTCGCAATCGTTTGAAAAGAGTTTCAACATATACCACTGCTCAGAAATTAGCAGGCCGCGTATACCATTGCTCAGAAACTAGCAGGCCACGTATACCACTGCTCAGAAACTAGCAGGCCGCGTATACCATTGCTCAGAAACTAGCAGGCCGCGTATACCATTGCTCAGAAATTAGCAGGCCGCGAATACCACTGCTCAGAAATTAGCAGGCCGCGTATACCGCTGTTCAGCCACTAACAGGCCGCGTATACCACTGTTCAGAAACTAGCAGGCCGCGTATACCGCTGCTCAGAAACTAGCAGGCCTCGTATGCCACTGTTCAGAAACTAGCAGGTCGCGTATACCACTGTTCAGAAATTAGCAGGCCGCGTATACCACTGTTCAGAAACTAGCAGGTCGCGTATACCACTGCTCAGAAACTAGCAGGCCGCACATACCACTGTTCAGAAACTAGCAGGCCGCGTATACCACCGCTCAGAAACTAGCAGGCCGCGTATACCACTGCTCAGAAACTAGCAGGCCGCGCATATCACTGCTCAGAAACTAGCAGGCCGCGTATACCAATGCTCAGAAACTAGCAGGCTGCGTATACCACTGCACATAAACTATCCGGTCGCGTATATCATTGCTAAGAAAGCGGAACTAGCAAGCCATCAATGTGAACACAAGCACAGATATATATTAAGATAATAATCATTTTATGATAACATGTCATTAATCTTGTATTTTTTTTTATCATTTTAACCTCTAAATACCGTTTAAATAGATATATTATCCGGGCATCATACCATCGCGAAGGTCAATGCATGTGCACTAGCGCGTTTTTGTGATAAATATTTGATGAGGTTTTCTGTTTGGCTGGTGCTGATTTACCGGTATAGCGCAGTGGAACAGTAGCCGTCGCTTACCTGAGTAATGATTTCATGCAACATTTTATGACGCATCGTGATAGCGCAGTGGGTGCGCGTTCGCTTCAGGTGCGAAAGGTCCGGAGTTCGAGCCCCGCTGTAGCTGTTACGATTGTGCTCTTAGGCAAGGCATTTAAATTCCACGTTGCCTCTTCTCTCTCTCTCGTTGCGATGGATTCCATCAGGAATGAGGTCTCGAGAGTGATTAATATAAGTTGTAAGAACTTGTTTCGCAATCGAGCTCAAATAAATTTGTATACACATTTTATGAAACGAGTTTAGAAAAGTTGCAACTAAGCCAGTATTTTGGCGAGCTTAATAGCAACAGTTCACAACTCATTTCATAAATAGAGAATATTAGGTTACTGTCTTATAAATTTTAATTTATAAGACAGTAACCTAATATTCTATTTATCCTACATTCTGAGTGTGCATCCGACACAAAAACAAACAAACTAGCCATGACAGCTTACAAACTCACTACGCACTTGGTAATATGTTGCGCATTGATATTTCTATTTATAGATAAATGATAAATGACATTTCTCTGACAACAGTAGTTTCCAGAGGGGTCTCATCGAGTGCTGTTAATTCATCCCAAACAACCTGAAAGTTTGCCTGTACACGACTATCTTCTTGGCACATTTTCCAAACTCAGCAGACAGCACAATGTGACGACAGACGCTTTGTTTATTTATAAACCGTAATCTGGGTCATAAAAGTAGTCCGTCACGAAAGCTTTATTAGGCATTGACTAATAAAGCAAACTTTAGCAGGCCGTTTTTGTACGTTATTTCGCATGAAGGTAGGATAACATATGGTATGAAATCATCACGAGTGCCAGATCCTTTTTATCACATTACCATAGCGCGTTCGTTTCATTAAATAACGTTGCTGCTCTCATTTCGGCGTCAAGTGTGAGCGCAAATGGTCATGACGTCACTAAATTGTCATGACGTCAAGTGGTGCCAGGCAAAGCAGTTTTATAATTAATATGTTAAACAGAGTTATAACTGCGTCGATACTTCTTTTAAATAGTAATATGTTTTACCATTAACGTTATGTAATAATTCAAATAGAAATATGCAAACTTTAAAGTTTAATTTACAAATAATGAGGATTATTCTCTCAACCAATCAAAATCCTTTCAGGTATCATTACACGTGTGTACATATAAGAAAGTATGTGATGGCTGTATGAAACTGAATACAAGCAAAGTTATGTGATACAAGTTTATATGACAGTAACATTCGTCAGAAGTTATCTATCTCTTTAGTAGCATATTGCAAACTAGTATAGTATTACACTTGGTGTGGCGTCCGTGGTCCAGTTGTAGAGCGTCGGATTTGGAATCGAACGGTCCCGGGTTCGATACTCGATCAGGCCACGTATGTATTGTCATTGAGCAAGGCACATCACACACATTGCTTATTACTGGTTAACCACTTAGGTCGGCTAAGCCTGTCCAGGAAAACATGTCTAGGTCCCCGCAAGGGGTTTGACATTAAAGGAACATACATACTCATATAGATATTACAATTTATTGATTATAGCATAGTTGATGCAGATTCACCTGTCTTTGTAACCTATTATTTACATACTCTTATAGATATTACAATTTATTGATATGGGTATTATAGCATAGTTGTTGCAGATTCACCTGTCTTTGTAACCTATTATTTACATACTCTTATGGATAGAACACTTTAATGACACAGGTATTACAGTATAGATGATGCAGATTCACCTGTCGTTGTAACCTATTATTTGCATACTCTTATGGATAGAACACTTTAATGACACAGGTATTATAGTATAGTTGTTGCAGATTCACCTGTCTTTGTAACCTAGTATGTGAATACGATTAGGGATATGTCACTTGATTGATATGGACATAAACGTGTTGTCGTTCGCTTTCGTCCTGGTTTCTCCGAAACCCCGTTTCTCCTTTGCAAATCACAGCAAATAACGTAATGTACGAATATCATTTTTGGAACGTTCTATTATATTTTCATCGCAAAGAGGGAGAGAGAAGAGGCAACGTGGAATTTAAATGCCTTGCTTAAGGGCGAAATCGTAACGGCTCTAATGGTGCTCGAACTCCTGGCCTTTCGCACATGAAGTGAACGCGCTACCACTGTGCTATCCACATGGGGTTCGAACCTACAGTGGTGTTGAACAAGCGATTTGAAGTCAATGACTTTAACCACTCGGTCACAGAGGCCCCCAATGAACTAATGATACCTGACCTAGATTCTTTGTATAATTAATATCCACGTTGGCTTCAATCATTAACAGGGAGGGGTTGGAATACACTGTGCAAGGTAATTTGATTAATACATTTTCGTCTATGCCATAGAGATGGATTTATACGGTCCTGTACATTACGTTATATAGGTACTCGTGGTCATGACTTTATACGTCTATCTAAAGATGATTTACACGGTTTGACTGGTGGACGCGAAGTTATATGTTCGGGTTTTACGCCTGCATCAGCACCAGTATGGGCTATATCGCCGGCGGGCAGTTTACCTAACAAAACCTTTCCTGGACAGGCACCAGCGGTTAACCAGTACTTGGGTGCACCAACCTCCGTAAGAAACTGCCAACTTTTTCATATAAATGAGACACGGTCTGAGCAGGGCTCGAACCCGTGACCATCAGTGATGATAAGTTACAGTGGTATGCAAGTCAGCGACCTTAACCACTCGATCACGGAGGCGGACTGGACGCGAAGGAGATGATATATATAGTTTCAGAATTATGGGAAACTAAACACCCTTAAGAGGTATAGAGTGACAGCTATGATACAATGTACGGTATCTTTATCGTACTATTAATGGCTTTTATCTGAATGATAACATCTTTTTACTGGGCACGTTTCATTTTAATAATAATTGATTGCTTTGTGTGTAATAGTATGAAATAAAGCACTGCCTTAATAGGGATATATCTAACAGTATATATGTGTTTATTTACGACATACATAGTTGCGTCCATTGATGCCACAAAGCGACTAAACCGGATCTTCAGATTCGCAAAAACTGACATTTTGGAATACCTCGAACTTTACCGTTAACATAGTTCATCAGTGACTATGTGGTGGATGTGGATACTCACTCAGCTTTACACCGTGCATGTAAGAGAACCAGAGGAGCAGTATATGTCTGTATCAGTGCACTATCCTCCAAAAATCTAAAATCACTAATCTCTTCAAGAGGCGTCGCGTCGTTCATATGGGCAACGATAAATGAACGCCAAACACACAGCAAATAATATGCATGCATACATATGCACACATTAGGCAATGTTCGAACAACAAATCACAACATAACACATTACATACATTGTGTGTTTTACGTTTATTTATCGTCGCTACCGGTTGCCCATATGAGCGTCGCCTCTTGAAGAGATTAGTCATTTTAGATTTTTGGAGGATAGTGCAATGATACAGACAGAGACCCATTCCAGAGTCTCCTCTGGTTCTGTTACGTGCACGGCGTAAAGCACCGACACGAGACATCGGTTTAACGTCCCATCTGAAAGACTGTTCATTTTATTAGGGATAGTCGGGGGGGGGGGGTTCGAACCTGCGATCCCTGGATTACCAGTCCAGCGTGCTACCACTGGACTACAGATCCGTCATTACAGACGATATAGCAAACTAAATATATAGGATAACACATATTTAAAAACTACTTTTCCGATTTAAATATTGTTACACACTTGCATTGCTGGGAACATAGTCCACATACACGGTAATTTGAAATAGAAATAATACTATTTTCACTGTAATAAAGAAACAAATATAGTTTATATTCCTGGAAAGGTTCATGGGTAGGGCTTAATTAGAATTAGCAGAATTATTAAAATAGTCCAACAAATAAAGTTATGATGGCGCGCCGTGTTTTCCGTTCTTTTCGAATAATATATACAGGGGTGCCGTATTTTCCGTTCTTTTCCGAATAATATATACAGGGGTGCCGTATTTTCCGTTCTTTTCCGAATAATATATACAGGGGTGGGTGCCGTATTTTCCGTTCTTTGTAGAATAATATATACAGGGGTGGGTGCCGTGTTTTCCGTTCTTTTCCGAATAATATATACAGGGGTGCCGTATTTTCCGTTCTTTGTAGAATAATATATACAGGGGTGCCGTGTTTTCTGTTCTTTTCCGAATAATATATACATGGGCGTCGTGTAATAAACCTGTACATTTATTTGTTTTGACAGCGGTGGTCTGGACTGACACTGATGCATTTCAAGATGTCATTGGTAAGCATACAATTAAATATCTTTAAGCTAGACACAGCAAAAGGAAATGCACCAGGCGTATGCAGTGATATAGCATGACATTCCGTACCTGCATAAGTTGGAGTCCAATTAGTGCAGTGGTTAGCGCGCTCGCTTCTCACGAATGTAACCCGGGTTCGATCCTCGGACCGGGAAGTATGTGAGCTGGTACGGTGGTTGCCATATCGGACGGATGGGTTTCCTCCGGGTACTCCGATTTCCTTCCACGCGAATGACCACATATACATTTTCATCCGCCCCAACGAGAGTGATTAATATAAGTTGTTAAAACTTGCTTCGCAATCGTTATAAAATAAATAAAGTTTAAACTTTAACGAAGTAACAAAACCAAGATGTTCCTATTTTGAATATTGCCACTGATGTATGAAGCCACACGAGATCGTATGGGGTATGTAGACACGAGGTCGCATGGGGTATGTACACACGAGGTCGTATGGGGTATGTACACACGAGGTCGTATGGGGTATGTAGACACGAGGTCGTATGGGGTATGTACACACGAGGTCGTATGGGGTATGTACACACGAGGTCGTATGGGGTATATACACACGAGGTCGTATGGGTATGTACACACGAGGTCGTATGGAGTATGTACACACGAGTCGCATGGCGTATGTAGACACGAGGTCGTATGGAGTATGTACACACGGTCGTATGGAGTATGTACACACGAGGTCGTATGTGGTGTACGAGGTCGTGGGGTTAAACAGGTCGATGGGTAGTACACGCGTGGGTATGACACACGAGGTTTGTATGTACACCGAGTCGTATGGGATGGGTGAGGGTGTACACACGAGGTCGATGGTATGTACACACGAGGTCGTATGGGTATGTACACACGAGGGTATGGGTATGTACACACGAGGCGTATGGGTATGTACACACGAGGCGTATGGGTATGTAACACGAGGCGTATGGAGTATGTACACACGAGGCGTATGGGTATGTAACACGAGGCGTATGGGTATGTACACACGAGGTCGTATGGGGTATGTACACACGAGGTCGTATGGGGTATGTACACACGAGGTCGTATGGAGTATGTACACACGAGGTCGTATGGAGTATGTACACACGAGGTCGTATGGAGTATGTACACACGAGGTCGTATGGGGTATGTACACACGAGGTCGTATGGGGTATGTACACACGAGGTCGTATGGGGTATGTAGACACGAGGTCGCATGGGATATGTACACACGAGGTCGTATGGGGTATGTACACACGAGGTCGTATGGGGTATGTACACACGAGGTCGTATGGTGTATGTACACACGAGGTCGTATGGGGTATGTACACACGAGGTCGTATGGGGTATGTACACACGAGGTCGTATGGGGTATGTAGGAGGTCGCATGGGATATGTACACACGAGGTCGCACACGAGGCCGTATGGAGTATGTACACACGAGGTCGTATGGAGTATGTACACACGAGGCCGTATGGAGTATGTACACACGAGGCCGTATGGAGTATGTACACACGAGGCCGTATGGGGTATGTACACACGATGTCGTATGGAGTATGTACACACGAGGCCGTATGGGGTATGTACACACGAGGCCGTATGGGGTATGTACACACGAGGCCGTATGGAGTATGTATCACATTAATTTGTACGGCTTATTTTGTGTGTGCTTGATTTTGGAGTTTAAAATCGCACTGGCACCTTAGATCATATCCCAACATGCCAACTATTAGTTGCGGAGGAAGACCCCGGGTGCTCCTCCGAACAGTATTTCAGGCAAGGACGGGAAGCGACCTTCCACAACCTAGCTGAATAGCTTCCTCACACAAAATAAAGTACAGTCCTTTATGGCTATTGTGTGACTAAATATTCGACAATTTTACTAGTTCACACTGTGATAAAAATGCAGCAGAATTACAATTTTAGCTGTCCACTTAATCATGGAAAATAATATATAACGAGATTTTAATGCTAAGTGTTAGTAAAATTCCACGCGATATGTGAATTTTTGTTTGAAATAAAACAGTGCACATGTGTGGCCGCACAAATGAAGGACTCATTATTAGGCATTATACGGCAAATGACACGCGAATTACGCAAATTGCCGTGTAATTCAAAACAATAAAATGCAAATATTTTCAACAACACGATACTGTTCTGTGTTTTATTGCAACTTCGTGCAGTGTTGCAGCAGTGTGTGTTTTACGTTTATTTATCGTCGCTACCGATTGCCCATAAGTATGAGCGACGCCACCTGAAGACATAAGTCATTTTAGATTTTTGGAGGAAAGTGTCTGTGGTAACAATACAATATATATATCCACATGTATATAGTCAGTATAATTATAGTCATTATAGAGTCATTATAGAGTCATTATAGAGTCATTATAGAGTCAGTATAGAGTCATTATAGAGTCAGTATAGAGCTATTATAGAGTAATTATATATAGTCATTATAGAGTTATTATAGAGTTATTATATAGTCAGTATAGAGTTATTATAGAGTCAGTATAGAGTTATTATATAGTCATTATAGAGTCAGTATAGAGTTATTATAGAGTTATTATATAGTCAGTATAGAGTTATTATAGAGTTATTATATAGTCAGTATAGAGTTATTATAGAGTTATTATATAGTCAGTATAGAGTTATTATAGAGTTATTATATAGTCAGTATAGAGTTATTATAGAGTCAGTATAGAGTCATTATAGAGTTATTATAGAGTCAGTATAGAGCTATTATAGAGTCATTATATAGTTATTATAGAGTCATTATAGAGTTATTATAGAGTCAGTATAGAGCTATTATAGAGTCATTATAGAGTTATTATAGAGTCATTATAGAGTTATTATAGAGTCAGTATAGAGCTATTATAGAGTCAGTATAGAGCTATTATAGAGTCAGTATAGAGCTATTACAGAGTCAGTATAGAGCTATTATATAGTCATTATAGAGTTATTATAGAGTCAGTATAGAGCTATTATATAGTCATTATAGAGTTATTATAGAGTCAGTATAGAGTTATTATAGAGCTATTACAGAGTCAGTATAGAGCTATTATATAGTCATTATAGAGTTATTATAGAGTCAGTATAGAGCTATTATATAGTCATTATAGAGTTATTATAGAGTCAGTATAGAGCTATTATATAGTCATTATAGAGTTATTATAGAGTCAGTATAGAGCTATTATATAGTCAGTATAGAGCTATTATATAGTCAGTATAGAGTTATTATATAGTCAGTATAGAGCTATTATATAGTCATTATGGAGTTATTATATAGTCATTATAGAGTTATTATAGATTATTATTATAGACTGTTATAAATATGATTATGTTGACGATTACTGTCAGTGCTATTTGCGCAACATTTAAGAGTAGTGACGTTACGTTGGCGTTTCGTTTGTGTTACGGTTACGTTACGGTGACGTTACAGTGCCGTTACGGTGACGTTACAGTGCCGTTTCGCTGACCTTACTGTATCGGTTAGCTAACGTTATGGTATCATTTCGTGAACGTTACGGCGCCGTTTCGCTAACGTTACTGTGTCGTTTTGCTTGCGTTACGGTGGCGCTTCGTCTACGTTACGGTGTAGTTTCGTGGACATTTCGGTTGCATTTCGCTGACGATATGGTATCATTTCGCTGACGTTACGGTGGCTTTTAGCTGACGTTACGGTTGCGTTTCACTGACGTTAGGTTGTCGTTTTTCTGACGTTGCGATGGAGTTTCGTTGACGTTACGGTGGCGTTTCGTTGACGCTACGGTGGCGTTTTGGTAGCGTTACGATGTCGTTTCGGTAGCGTTACGATGCCGTTTCACTGACGTTATGTTGTCGTTTTTCTGACGTTGCGATGGAGTTTCGTTGACGTTACGGTGGCGTTTCGGTAGCGTTACGATGCCGTTTCGGTAGCGTTATGATGCCGTTTCGGTGCCGTTATGGTGACATTTCGAGTGTGCAGTTGCCATATTCGTGATTACTAGGTGAAACCTGTCGATGCCGTTTTCAAATAAAATAACTATCTACTCGCCAATATGCATTTTCGATATCAATCCTAGCACTAGTAATAAATGTAGCATTCATCTTACCAGAACACCACCGCATGCATTATTTGAATAGGACAGAGAAGAGGCACTTAGGAATTTAAATGCCTTGCTTGCCTAAGGACACAATCGTAACGGCTACAGCAGGGCTCGAACTTAGGGCATTTCTTACCTGAAACATCGCCACGAAGGAGAGAGAAGAGGCACTTAGGGCGTTTCGCACCTGAAGCGAACGCGCTACCACGACTTCAAGCAGGTACCAGACGATACAATACTTCATTGTATTACACGATTTTAATTGCTTGCTTGCTTGTTTGTTTGTTTGTTTGTTTGTTTGTTTGTTTTGGTGGTATAAACAGTGTATGTCATGTGACGACTCTCCAGTTGCCATTCGGGTGGAATGAGATCCCGGGTGCCCCGCCCCCTCCGTGTAAACTTGCAGGCACAGGCATGGTATACCTGGATAGCTTCCTCACATGAAACAAGAAACAATTCGAAATCTCCTCAACGGGGTTCGAACCTACAGCGAGAGGCAAATGATTTGGAGTCCCCTACTTGAGTCCCCTACTTGAGTTCCCTACTTGAGTCCCCTACTTAAGTCCCCTACTTGAGTCCCCTACAATTTAATTGTAGTCACATACGTCATATTCCTGTTAAAACAACCACATTGCACTACGTCCTACGTGGCATATTCCTACGCATCAGAACGACACCATGTGTGGTTTATTCGGCGGTAAGCAACTGCAAGACAGATTAGTTCCATTCTAACATGACCCAATATAATGCTACAAGCGAATAAATGTGTTTGTTATATTGTCTCCTTGTCTGTTATTTGGTTGATGACCGTTTTTACAAAATATCTCCATATAAAATAAAGTCTGTATTTCAGTGGCACGAAACAGACGGATCTGTAGTCCAGTGGTAAAACACTGGACTGGTAATCCAGGGATCGCAGGTTCGATCCCCCGTCTGCCCCTAATAAAATTAACAGTCTTTCAAGATGGGACGTTAAACCGAGGTCTCGTGTCGGTGCTTTACACCGTGCACGTAAAAGAACCAGAGGAGACTCTGAAATGGGTCTCTCTCTGTATCATTGCATTATCCTCCAACACTCTAAAATGACTAATCTCTTCAGGAGGCGTCGCTCATATGGGCAACCGGTAGCGACGATAAATAAACGTAAAACACACAGTGGCACTAAAACGACCCTCCGGCTATCAATACTACATTTCCTACATGGCTGATATATTGACACTACAAGTGCTGACCTATTGTTGTATAAAATTGTTGAAAGTTGCGCATATTTACATCCATAGTTAAAACATTTACAAGGGGGGCAAAATTCAACAGCCGTAACCGTTTATTGCAGGTTTATCAGCAGTATATTTGTACTTTGGTTATAGGAAAATACCAACTCATGTTAGAATGTTAGTTAGAGTTATTTTGGCGAAACGTAAATCATAGAATAATTTGAAAATAAATCATGTATTTAGGTTTCGCCAAAATAAAAAAAAAGCGATGCAATAAATCAGTGACAATGCGGGGGGGGGGGGTTGGGTGTCACGTGACCTATCAGGGTCATAGTGGAAGCTATAGGTTTGGAATAACTTCTGCCTGCTCGTATCCCTGCTTTAGTTAGATTGATCCTTGGATAAGATTATGCGTATCATAAACCCCGTCTGTCAGCATAGCAACCGAAATAGCACACGAATCTACTCACATTACAGTATATCGTCTGCAAACTACAAACGAACTCAATTATTCTGTTTCATTGGTTCTAATCCAGCTGGTTTGCGGAAGGTCGGTGTTTCTACCCGGGTACCTGTTATTGCCTGAAATACGGCTCGAAGGGGTATACGGGGTATGTCTCCACCAATAACAGCTGGCGATTCGCAAACTGACATAAGCTGTGCGACCGTCAACATTTAAACCGCACACGCGCACGCACGCACGCACGCACGCACGCACGCACGCACGCACGCACCGCACACGCACACACACACACACACACACACACACACACACACACACACACACACACGCACAAACTAAATAAATCGTCATTTGAAGTCATCTTCTCACAGACGGATCTGTAGTCCAGTGGTAACACGATGGACTGGTAATCCAGGGATCGCAGGTCTGACCCTAATAAAATTAACAGTCTTTCAGATGAAACATTAAGCCGAGGTCTCGTGTCGGTGCTTTACACCGTGCACTTAAAAGAACCAGAGGAGACTCTGGAATGGGTCTCTGTCTGTATCACTGCACTATCCTCCAAAATCTAAGATGACTAATCTCTTCAGGAGGCGTCGCTCATATTGGTAACCGGTAGCGACGATAAATAAACGTAACACACACACAGTCATCTTCTGTATACATTTTTGACCATATTCCGGCTACTCCAGTTTATTATCACCGTATTATGGGTCATGTGATAGGTATCGCTACGAGAGAGAAGGAATAGAATATATTGATCTAAGTATCTTGAATAAGTACAGAACACCGTGATTCTCGAACGCATAACCCTTTCAGTAACTGAGCGGACACCACGCCGATTACACCACGTAGGCTCCACAATGCAACACTTTCAAAGTGCTAAAGAATTGATCAATGATTTACCAAATTTATTACCGAGTAATACACTGGTAACTGGTTACTGTGCCATCTCAAAACAATCCAAGTCGTGATAGCGCAGTGGATGCGCTTTCGCTTCAGGTGCGAAAGGTCCGGAGTTCGAGCCCCGCTGGAGCCGTTACGATTGTGCCCTTAGGCAAGGCATTTAAATTCCACATTGCCTCTTCTCTCTCCTTCATGGCGATGGATTCCATCAGGAATGAGGTCTCGAGAGTGATTAATATAAGTTGAAAGAACTTGTTTCGCAATCGAGTTAAAATAAATTTGTATAAACTAATCTAAAACAATCCAATCGAAACAGGTACAACATTTGTAAAGTGTCTTGCCTACTAAAAGCAGGCATACTAGGCCCATAAAACTGCGTAATCACTACATAAACCGGCACCCCGCCAGCCCCGGTAAAATCTTATTATCTATTAACTATTAGTTAACTCGTAACAGGACGAGTTGGCTCCGGAAACCATCATGTGCCTATACCTCTGACCACATTGCCTATAAAGCATGCTATTGCAAAGAGGTATTTTAGAGAAAATCATCAAAATTGGCAAACAGGTATCTGCACTTTAATGTACCCAGATGTGCTTCATATCTCAACAATGCCAACTGGAATGCTGGCAAGAGTACCACCAGCGGGTCCCAGAGTTTGGATGGTGAGACATTTTTGGGATTATGTAATACTATATCCATGTCAAGGTCACTGTCGCTGTGTTCGTTAATATGTGTCTGTGTTAATATGTGTCTGTGTTAATATGTGTCTGTGTTAATATGTGTCTGTGTTAATATGTGTCTGTGTTAATATGTGTCTGTGTTAATATGTGTCTGTGTTAATATGTGTCTGTGTTAATATGTGTCTGTGTTAATATGTGTCTGTGTTAATATTTGTCTGTGTTAATATGTGTCTGTGTTAATATGTGTCTGTGTTAATATGTGTCTGTGTTAATATGTGTCTGTGTTAATATGTGTCTGTGTTAATATGTGTCTGTGTTAATATGTGTCTGTGTTAATATGTGTCTGTGTTAATATGTGTCTGTGTTAATATGTGTCTGTGTTAATATAGTATATAATGTGTTAATACTAGTATGTGTCTGTGTTAATATGTGTCTGTGTTAATATGTGTCTGTGTTAATATGTGTCTGTGTTAATATGTGTCTGTGTTAATATGTGTCTGTGTTAATATAGTATATAATGTGTTAATACTAGTATGTGTTCGTTAATATGTGTCTGTGTTAATATGTGTCTGTGTTAATATGTGTCTGTGTTAATATGTGTCTGTGTTAATATGTGTCTGTGTTAATATGTGTCTGTGTTAATATAGTATATAATGTGTTAATACTAGTATGTGTCTGTGTTAATATATGTCTGTGTTAATATGTGTCTGTGTTAATATGTGTCTGTGTTAATATGTGTCTGTGTTAATATGTGTCTGTGTTAATATGTGTCTGTGTTAATATGTGTCTGTGTTAATATGTGTCTGTGTTAATATAGTATATAATGTGTTAATACTAGTATGTGTCTGTGTTAATATATGTCTGTGTTAATATGTGTCTGTGTTAATATGTGTCTGTGTTAATATGTGTCTGTGTTAATATGTGTCTGTGTTAATATGTGTCTGTGTTAATATGTGTCTGTGTTAATATAGTATATAATGTGTTAATACTAGTATGTGTCTGTGTTAATATATGTCTGTGTTAATATGTGTCTGTGTTAATATATGTTTGTTTTAATATGTGTCTGTGTTAATATGTGTCTGTTAAGAGTTCTACACACTGCCAAATCACCGTAACATGCATTAGTGCACGCTAATTGCATCCATTACCAATGACGTCACGGTATTAACGCATATAATTACCAAATCGCTGTTCAAAGGACATATTATCAGCAAGATGTGTGCTAATCTTGAACAAATAAATCTCACTAAAACATAAAAGACGGTGAAATAATTTTGTAAATCGCACATAAAGAAGTTGGGTTGATTATCTCAATTATAAAATTATGACGGCGGCCATTTTGGATTAACTAAATCTCATGACTTTTAGCTTTTAGAGGATGATACTCATTTCATCAACACAATATTTAATTCAACATTTCTATTAAAAACTGTTTGTGTAGCTATATATCTAGTATTGTTGACAGTTGCATGTGTTTGGTTAACCGGAAGTTAATATTTTATGTAGCTATGACGTCGTAACTACCGTGGACGTCGTGATAGCGCAGTGGATGCGCGTTCGCTTCAGGTGCGAAAGGTCCGGAGTTCGAGCCCCACTGGAGCCGTTACGATTGTGCCCTTAGGCAAGGCATTTAAATTCCACATTGCCTCTTCTCTCTCCCTCGTGGCGATGGATTCCATCAGGAATGAGGTCTCGAGAGTGATTTATATAAGTTGAAATAACTTGTTTCGCAATCGAGCTAAAATAAATTTGTATAAACTAACTACCAGCAAATATTCAAAATGGCAGCCATTTTGAACCATAGTTCATGTTTTAAAATTCCCCATAACTGCTTTATTTGAAATGCGATTTTCATAATTCTTTCAGTGTTATTCTCATATTTTCAGTTAGATGCTGCTTAAATGGGCTACACTTTTATCGATGCTTCTCTTTTACACATCAACGAAGATATGTATCAAGGTCTATACATCTAACCAACAGGCATTAACGTTTCAAACCCCACTAACACTCAATCCGTAAGATCGCTAAATCGGCATTAAAATAATCCAGCTCCATAAATCACCCCAGAACCCCTCATACAGTCTGCTACAACGACGCTATAGTTGATATTAATCATGGGTGTTGTATAATTGTATTTTTTCGCGGTGACTTAATTTTGCGGAGTTTATAAATTTGCCTAAGTTCTCAGCATTAATAATTAGCACGGCTCGGTATTTTGTCTGTCTACGCAAAGAAGGAATTTACGGACCTTTTTAAATCTGAAATAAACCACGGCTTAGCGTGTGATGACAATCTTGACGGCATATTACTTGCATTTTTGGTAGCTTTGTGACGTCATTTTACGATTTCTAAAAAATAGCACAAACTATTGTTACGCTTTTTCGATATTTTACTCATGATAGAATCGAAATAATATTTGTATTTAAGTCAAATATGTTACATGCATAAAGTACGACAAACATTGGAATTGAAACGTCATTCTACGTCAATGACGTCATGGATGTTTTTTTCCCTATTATTCCTGAATAACAACATGGGATTTGTTCTTTCATTCATTCCAAGATATATTAGGGTGGAAGTCGTGATAGCGCTGTGGTAGAGCAGTGGATGCGCGTTCGCTTCAGGTGCGAAAGGTCCGGAGTTCGAGCCCCACTGGAGCCGTTACGATTGTGCCCTTACGCAAGGCATTTAAATTCCACGTTGCCTCTTCTCTCTCCCTCGTGGCGATGGATTCCATCAGGAATGAGGTCTCGAGAGTGATTTATATAAGTTGAAATAACTTGTTTCGCAATCGAGCTAAAATAAATTTGTATAAACTAAGATATATTAGTTCCCGTTATCGCCACTCGGAATAATACTGCTTTCAGTGTTCATTCGGTGAAACATAATTCGATCATTCACTGAAACAATAGTATATTGTTATGTTATATTTCGGGTTTTACACCTGCATCAGCACCATTTCGGGCTATATCGCCGGCGGGTAGTTTACCTAACAACACCTTTCCTGGGCAGGCTCCAGCGGTTAACCAGTACTTGGGTGCACCAACCTCCGTAAGAAACTGCCAACTTTTTCATATAAATGAGACACGGCCTGAGCGGGGCTCGAACCCGTGACCACCAGTGATGATAGGTTACAGTGGTATACAAGTCAGCGACCTTAATTCACTGAAACAAACAAATATTCTCGTATTATATTGGAATTTATATCTACTACGCGTGACACTGTCGCTTCGATATAATTTAAATCAGATTAGTTTACGATTAAATGTACACATTCATATCAAAGTAATAAAAGACGTTATTGCGTGGCTAGTTCCATTTTAGCCTCGGAATCTACCCGAGGTGATTTGATATATTATAAATAGACATTTGGTCTCGCGCTTATATCAAGTTACTGCAGTACGATACGTAGGGCGATATGAAACTAGCCACGTAATAACCGCTATTTACCTCTAATTATGTGTGTTAAGTGAACACTTATGTGGCAGATATTTGGAAGAGGAAAAACACCTATAATAGGAAAGTACATTTTGTATCTAGTGTCGCTTTAAAACACACGCGAAATATACGCGGTAGACAGTAAGTAAAATACAAGATATACTATATCAATACATCTAAGATTGTATCTTTAAGTACGGTAAGTAGCTCATCAGATGAATAAAGTGTCTGTAAGGTCAATCATTATTATACAGTAAAACCTGTGTTAGTGGTCACCTCCATTAGGCAACCAACCTGTATTAAGCAGCAAGTTGCCAGGTTCCCAATTTGCTGTTTTATTATACATTTGACCTCTATTAAGCAGCCACCTGTGCTAAGCAGCCACTTTCTGTGATTCCCTTGGCTGGCTGCTTAAGACAGGTTTGACTGTAGTCGTATTTATATTCTAAACGGATATTTAGAACGAATACAAAATAATATATAAAACATATTTATCATTTATATACGTTATAAGATACGAAGCAGGGCCGAGTTAACCCGTTTATTGATTTAAACGTCTTAAATGAAAGTTGGGTACAGTCAAACCTGTGTTAATGGTCATTTTCTATTAAGCAGCCAATTTGCAGTAAGCAGCCAGTTTCCAGATTCCCAATATGTTATTTTATTGTACAGTTGACCTCTATTAAGCAACCACTTGTGATAAGCAGTCACTTATTTTAATTGAATATGATTGGCTGCTTCACACATGTGTGGCTGTATACCGGCTGTATATCAGTTTTGGAAGCTTTAAGGATTTCATATAAAAAATTAACATCATCTATGAACTATGTATTTCTAAATATGAGGCCTTCATAATTTCAGACGGTAAGCTGCCATTGGGCGCGGTCCAACAATCCAATGATTTATTCGCTGGACCTGCAGATCCATGGGCGCCGAAATTCAAAATGTTGCCATGGGTAGCTTTGGCGTCATAACTGCTTTGGCGTCATAACTACATAAAACTTGACTTCATGTCAGCCAAAATAATGATATTTATGTTATATTTCGGGTTTTATTATAGAACATGTAACATAATAATTATTATGATCATGACTGTATTAAGAATGTCGGAGATATCCAACTGGCAATTTATTCGTTAAGTGAATCACGAAGAGATACGCTTCATACGTGCATTTGCTAAGGTTAACAAGTTCCAGGGAATCGTCACATTGAAATAATTGCAATAATGTCAACATAACTGTGCAAAACCCCAATTTGCACGAAATATTTATTATTGTTATATATAAATAGTAATGTATTATATAAATACATTAAACTGTTTCTATATATGGCCAAATGTTTACCATGTAATATATATATATTTGTTTTATTCATAATCGTCTGCTATTATTTTCGCGCCTAAAATTATCAATCTCGCTTCGGGCGGGAAATGACTTAAGATGTTAGGCCTAATCTCAGTTTATCAAGGCCGTGGTTGCAGGTGTCCAGTTATGTAATACAAAGGCACCGAACTGGTTTGATGGTGTAATATTAGATAACATAACAGATGTTTAGGAATAACAGATGTTTTAGGAATTGTTATATCATATATCCACTGATTCAATTATGTATATAAGAAATGGATTTTATTAACATAGATCAGACACACTAGAGCCTAACTCCAGGAGCGAGAAAGGTCGTGATCTCAATATAGTATATAGAACATATAAACTGTATTTATGATACTTAGATATTATTGACATTATAAGAAATATAACTTATAAAGATTTGTCGAATAATTAAATTGTTCAGCCACAGAAGAAACATAGAGTTTCGGCGAACCATCTCGAAGTTGATTAAAAGTTAATCTAATCAGAAACAGTGATTAGATTATAGTGATATTGAGTAATGACGGATTAGAAAGATTGGATGTTAAATATACTGTGTAAGCGCATATTCGGCTCACACAAATGTATTGTTAAATAAGCTTTTAATGATACGATGTATATATATATATAGATCACTGATTATATATATATGGATATTTCTGATGCCAATATAAACAAGATATTATATAGAAGAAATGTAATACTGTGTTGAGTTATCATTAATACATATAATAACGAAGAAACCCCCTCGACAACTCCAGCGAGTCTACAATAGGATAGACCCTGGTAAGAGCCGTAGCAACCGAGACATATTATTACGAGAAGAAAAAGGAGAGTTTGCGACAATTGGGACGCTCATCCGGGATTGGAAATAAAGAAGAGGTGACATATCGTGACATATTGTGAAGGACACTAGGATTTATATATGGAATATTGTGAAGGACACTAGGATTTATACATGAAGAATACAAGGGACTATTAATTAACGTGGGAAAACAGAAGTGCATGCGAGACAGTGTTAGAATTTGGAAATAAGTGAAAGACGTCAACGAATTATTAAATTAATGAAATGGATTAAATTATTGGAAATGTGCAAACTTTGAATATGTGATAAATTATATATTGGATTAACGGACGAGACAGACTTCGTTCGGTAAGTACCAGTTTTCTTTTCATAGAGGCTTAATATTATCATTAAAATTATATTAGTGATTTACTTCCTTTTATTGAACTCAATTCTATAATACATTTGGAGATACATTCTGGGGATTAAAAAATTTTGGGAAATAAAAAAATAAAATGGCTACAACTAGGAGTGCTAATAAGGAAACTGAGGGGCCGGTTCACCCCGACTTGCAGACAACAGGTGATGAGATATGGGACAAATTAATGAGACTTCCCTTCTTTAATCAAGCAAATCTGGAACGTCAGGGTGAGATTTATGAGAAAGAAAGAGAGAGGGAAAGAGAGAGGGAAGAAGTAAAACAAAGAGAGAGAGAAAGAGAGAGGGAAGAAGTAAAACAAAGAGAAGAAAGAGAGAGGGAAAGAGAAGAAAGAGAGAGAGAAAGAGATGAAGTAAAACAAAGAGGGGAAAGAGAAGAGAAAGAAAGGGACAGGGAGGAAAGAATGCAAAGGGAGAAAATGCAGATGGAGATTCGCCTGAGAGAAATCCAGAGAGATCAGGAATCTCAGCAAAATAACCCCCTCCATACAGATAATAGGCCCTCTAATACAAACATTTCTGTTCCTATTTGGACCCAGACTATGAGGCCAGATAAATTCTTCGCAACATGTGAGAGACTGTTCGAAGCTAGCCAGGTCGCCAAACAAACATGGGTGGGCCCTATTATAGACAAGTTGTCCGACAAGGCCAGAAATATATATGCCACTCTTCCTGTCCAAGACGCTAATAATTACGATACCCTCAGGGCCGCCATCTTGGATGAATATAGACTCTCACCCACTGTATATAGAAAGAATTTCTTCTCTTGGGTAAAGAAACCTCAGCAGACATATTCCGAATTCATTAAGGAATTAAGGGAGCAAATGACTCTATGGACGGAGAACAATGATCCGAGCGAGGTCAACTGGATCGAGCTGCTCTTGAGATATAGATTCGATTCCCAGCTAAGTGATGAGCTTAATTTGTTCATTCTGGATAAGAAAGCATCTACTCTCCAGGAATGTATTTCCCTGGCCGATGAATATAACCTCCATCGCAGATTAGCGCCCAGGACACGGATTAATTCATATCCGAATTTGAAACCCAGATATACAGAACGCCGACCTCCAGCCCCAAGGCCATATATCCCATCACCCATGTATCGACCCAATATTAGGATAGATAATTCCCAAGCTACCCATAGAACTCCCCGGATCGAAAAATATTGTAGTTATTGTAGGCGTAATGGCCACGGACGAACAGAGTGTTGGGCAGATCCCAATTCACCTAGGTACAGGGGTACTAGAAACCTAGCAAACGGACACCAAGTGTCAAACACTACTCATAGTTCAGCCTTTATAACCAATGAGCCAGTGAACTCATATGAAAATACCGAGATGGTAAATCCATTACTTGTCAAATATACAGGTCAA
>CM026392.1:12749463-12772822 GCA_014843695.1 Archivesica marissinica | reverse complement strand
TGTGAGACGGGATCGTGGGTTCGGGTTATTTGCTTGTGAGACTGGATCGTGGGTTCGGGTTATTTGCTTGTGAGACTGGATCGTGGGTTCGGGTTATTTGCTTGTGAGACTGGATCGTGGGTTCGGGTTATTTGCTTGTGAGACGGGATCGTGGGTTCGGGTTATTTGCTTGTGAGACTGGATCGTGGGTTCGGGTTATTTGCTTGCGAGACGGGAACGTGGGTTCGGGTATGGGCGTGGTGTGGGGGAACAACAGGTGGAATCGTGAGATACATGTATCAATCTAAGCAATATTTTCTCTTTTTTATAAATTTGTCTTTTTTTCTGATCGAATCATATCCTTGTAGACCATGCGCCAGGCTTATAGGCAATCGGGCTCACCAACCGGCCATACCACAACGAACCCCTGACGAGGTTCGAACCTTCGACGTCCCGCTCCGTAGGCAGACGCCTTAACCACTAAGTGTTTAAACTAACCACTAGGCCACGGATATGTTCTTCTTATTTGTCCTATATTTAGACATTTCAGAAACTAACATCTGAAAAGCTACTATCACACTTGGCCTACCAACAAACAGTTTATAATCTTACTTACACAGACTGATAGTTTAGTTTATATACATTTATTTGAGCTCGATTGCGAAACAAGTTCTTACAACTTATATTAATAACTATCGAGACCTCATTCCTGGTAGAATCGATCCCCAGGAGGGGGGTTGTATGGGTAGGCGGTAATGTACGGGTATATGCGATTGTATGGGTACTCTCGAGACTTCATTCCTGATAGAATCGATCGCCAGGAGAGGGTTGTATGAGTAGGCGGTAATGTACGGGTAGATGCGATTGTATGGGTACTCTCGAGACTTCATTCCTGATAGAATCGATCGCCAGGAGAGGGTTGTATGAGTAGGCGGTAATGTACGGGTAGATGCGATTGTATGGGTACTCTCGAGACTTCATTCCTGATGGAATCCATCGCCAGGAGAGGGTTGTATGAGTAGGCGGTAATGTACGGGTAGATGCGATTGTATGGGTACTCTCGAGACTTCATTCCTGATGGAATCCATCGCCAGGAGAGGGTTGTATGAGTAGGCGGTAATGTACGGGTAGATGCGATTGTATGGGTACTCTCGAGACTTCATTCCTGATAGAATCAACCGCCAGGAGAGGGTTGTATGGGTAGGCGGTAAGGTCAGGTAGATGCGATTGTATGGGTACTCTCGAGACTCATTCCTGATGGAATCCATCGCAGGATGAGCGATTGTATGGGTAGGCGGTAATGTTCAGGTAGATGCGATTGTATGGAGACCTCATTCCTGATAGAATCCATCGCCAAGAGGGGGTTGTATGGGTAGGCGGTAATGTTCAGGTAGATGCGATTGTATGGGTACTCTCGAGACCTCATTCCTGATAGAATCCATCGCCAGAGGGGGTTGTATGGGTAGGCGGTAATGTTCAGGTAGATGCGATTGTATGGGTACTCTCGAGACCTCATTCCTGATGGAATCCATCTCCAGGATGGCGATTGTATGGGTAGGCGGTAATGTTCAGGTAGATGCGATTGTATGGGTACTCTCGAGACCTCATTCCTGATGGAATCCATCTCCAGGATGGCGATTGTATGGGTAGGCGGTAATGTTCAGGTAGATGCGATTGTATGGGTACTCTCGAGACCTCATTCCTAATGGAATCCATCTCCAGGATGGCGATTGTATGGGTAGGCGGTAATGTTCAGGTAGATGCGATTGTATGGGTACTCTCGATACTTCATTCCTGATGGAATCCATCGCCACGATGGAGAAGAGAGAATAGGCAACTAGGACCTTTAAGGGCACACTCATAACGGCTCCAGAATGGCTCGAACACCAAAGGGCACACATCGTAATGGCTCCAGCAGGGCTCGAACTCTGGGCATTTCGCACCTGAAGCGAACGCACTACCACAGCGCTATCACGACTAACAGGAAACGTGTTCAAAACCTATGCAAATTCATATATCACGCACATTTAGAGAAACCAAACAGCACCGTATTAGAAATCACAGCAATCTGTATACTTTTCTGGATCCATGCCTTTCCATTAAAGCGACGTTGCATCGCTAAAAGCAAATGAAGTGCAGTTTTTTCACGTATAAATGGATTGCTACAGTAACTATTAATTCTTCTGAATACATTCGAACACTAACATTGAATCAGTGTTTTTGTGGATTGAAAGTATGATTTCATATAAGGGTCGTAAACTCCTGAATTTACGTTTGTTTGTCATCGGAGTCAAAACTAAACGCCAGATAATGTCGTTTAGAGATAATTTAACTAAGAATAGTCTACAAATAAATAGGCACAAAATGAGATAGAACGGTAAATCTATACCATAAATCGTGTTATTCAGGATACACTAGTTGCATTACGCATGGATGTTTACATTATTTTCTTATGTCAACAAACCGCGTATACGACGTTTGTTTATTAGTTGAAATATTCAGTATTTGAGGCAACTATTTGGAAGCAAATTATACCATATAATTGGATAATGCATTCTGTAGAAATGTGTGTTTTCACTGATGTAGTGTCGCTTTAAGATTAAACTTTATTTATTTTACAACGATTGCGAAGCTATTTTTAACAACTTATATTAATCAATCTCTTTGGCGCGGATGAAAGCGTAACTGTGGTTATTTGTGTGGGAGGAAACCGGAGTATCAGGAGTATCCGGAGAAAACACACCTGTCCGATCTGGCGACCACCTTACCATCTCACAAACTTCCTTGTCCGAGGATCGAACTCGGATTGCAGTGGTGAGAAGCGAGCGCGTTAACCACTGCGCTAATCGGACAGCCTAAGTTCCATTGTATTGTGTGTATGTATTGGGTGCTATAAATAATTATGTTGTTTAGTAATAATAGTTTTTATTGTATTAAATACACATATACAACAATGCAAAGATTGACACAAAAATGAAAGCAAATGTGGGGGGGGGGAGAGAGACGGATCTGTAGTCCGGTGGTAACAAGCTGGACTGGTAATCCAGGGATAGCAGGTTCGATCCCTCCTTCAGACCCTAAAAAACAGCCGTTCAGATGGGACTTTAAATCGTGTCGATGCTGTACACTGTGCACGTAAACGAACCAGAGGAGACTCTGGAATGGGTCTCTGTCTGTATCATTGCACTATCCTCCAAAAATCTAAAATGACTAATCTCTTCAGGAGGCGTTGCTCATATGGGCAACCGGTAGCGACGATAAATAAACGTAAAACACACACAAAGCAAATGGGTTGGGTCACTAGGTCTATTAATAGTAATTGGCCCTCCCCAGTGAAATTAATCATAATAAACGAAACTGAATTGGCGTTGCTATATTTCATGTATATAAATACAAGCTTAGTCTAAATAATAAAGATTATTTCGTAATAAATGCATAACCCTTCGCGTATGTGTGCTCCCCCTCCCTCTCACCCACCCACCCGGGTAATTTCTGCCGAACCCAAGGTCCAGTTTCATCGAGAACGCCCATACAGCAATATGGTTTAATCCTTTTATTCCCACTTGCTGTTTTCCAGTAGACATATATGTCATATGCATACAACTTAAAGTTATGGCGAATGCACAAGTTCAAATTGAGTTTGTCCGCAACAAACGCGGTGGACAAAGTCTTGTTGTTGGTGGTTACAGGTTCATGGTATGTATATATATCTAGTTGCTGTCTGTCTGCGTGTCTGTCCGTCCGTTTGATTGTATTTGATCTTAAACACTCTTTAAACACATTTTGTCTGTCTGCATGTCTATCCGTCCCACACCCGTTTTTACCTAATTTTATATAAGTGGGAACAATAGGACTACACCAGCAATATATAGCGTTGTACATTTTGTAGCTTTTAAAATAGATGTGGAAAATTTTGCTCAAGTTTGATTTTTTGTGTTATTTATGTTATTTAGTTACCAAAGAGTATTTTAAACCTATTTTGGACAATATCTCTACTTGTAGATGATATAGGGCCTTGATTTTGGTACCTATACCCACATCATCTTAATACAATTTATATTAGTTTGATGTGTTCTGCAATATTGTTAATGCAATTTCCAGATTCCCAGACCCCTACGGTCTGGGAATCTGGAAATTGCATTAACAATATTGCAGAACACATCAAACTAATATAAATTGTATTAAGATGATATGTTATATTTCGGGTTTTACGCCTGCATTTCGGGCTATATCGCCGGCGGGCAGTTTACTTAGCAACACCTTTCCTGGGCAGGCCCCAGCGGTTAACCAGTACTTGGGTGCACCAACCTTCGTAAGAAACTGCCAACTGTTTCATATAAATGAGACATGGCCTGAGCGGGGCTCGAACCCGTGACCATCAATGATGATAGGTTACAGTGGTATACAAGTCAGCGACCTTAACCACTCGACTACGGAGGCGGACGAAATTGGAAATAGCCATTAACTAACACAATATATCTCGAGAAGCCATTGGGTAGAGGTAGAGTTGATCGTGTACCCGATTATTTGGACCTCTACTTTTACAATGTTTTTTTAAAGATAATTATCACAATCGATTAATATTGCTGGCATATAAAATGGAACACTCGCATACTATGTAATTTCGTTGTTTTAATACAACATTATATCTTTAAAGCGACATTACATCGCAAGTACACCATTAAAGCGACATTACATCGCAAGTACAGCATTAAAGCGACATTACATCGCAAGTACACCATTAAAGCGACATCACATAGCAAGTACAACATTAAAGCGACATTATATCGCAAGTACAACATTAAGCCGTCATTACATCGCAAGTGCAACTTTAAACAGTGAATATATCGCGCAAGTACAACACTAAAGCGACATTACAGCGCAAGTACAGCATTAAAGCGACATTACAGCGCAAGTACAGCATTAAACCGACATTACATCGCAAGTGCAACATTAAAGCGACATTATATCTCAAGTGCAACATTAAACAGTGAATACATCGTAAGTACAGCATTAAAGCAACATCACATCGCAAGTGCAACATTAAAGCGACATTACATCGCTAGTAAAAACATTAAAGCGACATTACATCGCAAGTGCAACATTAAAGCGACATTACATCGCAAGTACAACATTAAGCCGTCATTACATCGCAAGAGTAACTTTAAACAGTGAATATATCGTGCAAGTACAACACTAAAGCGACATTACAGCGCAAGTACAGCATTAAAGCGACATTACAGCGCAAGTACAGCATTAAACCGACATTACATCTCAAGTGCAACATTAAACAGTGAATACATCGCAAGTACAGCATTAAAGCAACATTACATCGCAAGTGCAACATTAAAGCGACATTACATCGCTAGTAAAAACATTAAAGCGACATTACATCGCTAGTAAAAACATTAAAGCGACATTACATCGCTAGTAAAAACATTAAAGCGACATTACATCGCACGTACAGCATTAAAGCGACATTACATCGCAAGTACAGCATTAAAGCGACATCACATCGCAAGTACAGCATTAAAGCGACATTACATAGCAAGTACAACATTAAAGCGACATTACATCGCAAGTACAGCATTAAAGCGACATAACATCGCAAGTACAACATTAAAGCGACATTACATCGCAAGTACAGCATTAAAGGGACATTACATAGCAAGTACAACATTAAAGCGACATTACATCGCAAGTACAACATTAAAGCGACATTACATCGCAAGTACAGCATTAAAGGGACATTACATAGCAAGTACAACATTAAAGCGACAGTACATCGCAAGTACAACATTAAAGCGACATTACATCGCAAGTACAGCATTAAAGGGACATTACATAGCAAGTACAACATTAACGCGACATTACATCGCAAGTACAGCATTAAAGGGACATTACATAGCAAGTACAACATTAAAGCGACATTACATCGCAAGTACAACATTAAAGCGACATTACATCGCAAGTACAGCATTAAAGGGACATTACATAGCAAGTACAACATTAAAGGACATACATCGCAGTACAACATTAAAGCGACATTACATCGCAAGTACAGCATTAAAGGACATACATAGCAAGTACAACATTAACACAACACCAACACAAAAACAACAACAAACAACAAAAACAACACAAGTCAACATTAAAGCGAATTACATCGCAAGTACACATTAAAGGACATTACATGAAGTACAACATTAAAGCGACATAATCGCAAGTACAACATTAAGCGACATTACATGCAAGTAAACATTAAAGGGACATTACATAGCAAGTACAACATTAAAGCGACATACATCGCAAGTCACATTAAAGCGACATTACACGCAAGTACAGCATAAAGACATCATACAAGTACACATTAACCGAAACATCGCAAGTACACATTAAAATTACATTACAACATTAAAGCGACATTACATCGCAAGTACAGCATTAAAGGGACATTACATCGCAAGTACAACATTAAAGCGACATTACATCGCAAGTACAACATTAAAGCGACATTACATCGCAAGTACAGCATTAAAGGGCATTACATAGCAAGTACAACATTAAAGCGACATTACATCGCAAGTACAGCATTAAAGCGACATCACATAGCAAGTACAGCATTAAAGCGACATTACATAGCAAGTACAACATTAAAGCGACATTACATCGCAAGTACAGCATTAAAGCGACATAACATCGCAAGTACAACATTAAAGCGACATTACATCGCAAGTACAGCATTAAAGGGACATTACATAGCAAGTACAACATTAAAGCGACATTACATCGCAAGTACAACATTAAAGCGACATTACATCGCAAGTACAGCATTAAAGGGACATTACATAGCAAGTACAACATTAAAGCGACATTACATCGCAAGTACAACATTAAAGCGACATTACATCGCAAGTACAGCATTAAAGGGACATTACATAGCAAGTACAACATTAAAGCGACATTACATCGCAAGTACAGCATTAAAGCGACATTACATACATTAAAGCGACATTACATCGCAAGTACAGCATTAAAGGGACATTACATAGCAAGTACAACATTAAAGCGACATAACATCGCAAGTGCAACATTAAAGCGACATTACATAGCGAGTACAACATTAAAGCGACATTACATCGCAAGTGCAACATTAAAGCGACATAACATCGCAAGTGCAACATTAAAGCGACATAACATCGCAAGTGCAACATTAAAGCGACATAACATCGCAAGTACAACATTAAAGCGACATAACATCGCAAGTGCAACATTAAAGCGACATTACAACGCAGTGTTATGAAATCACGAAATGTTTATTAGGCACTGACTAATAAAGCAATGTATATTCGACCTACCGTTTTTTACCATTATTTTGCATGAAGGTAGGATAACCGGTAAATATATATCATAAATCGTGGTCTTAGCGAAGCCACATACAAAACTTTAACTATGTTTGCAATGGGCAGGACTTGCGATCGTTTATTCACTGCAATGATGAGGTTAATTACAAGTACAAAACAAATGTTTTCAAATCTCTTTGACAGTACTACGTACATATAGTCGAATATATGAAACATAGTCTCGGCGCAGACCGAGATACACGGGACCAGGGTAAAAACCAGAGGTAAAAAATCATTAATGATAATGTAAAAATACTGTATCCAATGTACCTCAGGGAAATTTCATATATTTTACTAACAATGGAAAACTGTATCCAATGTACCTCAGGGAAATTTCATATATTTTACTAACAATGGAAAACTGTATCCAATGTACCTCAGGGAAATTTCATATATTTTACTAACAATGGAAAACTGTATCCAATGTACCTCAGGGAAATTTCATATATTTTACTAACAATGGAAAACTATATCCAATGTACCTCAGGGATGTTTCATATATTTTACTAACAATGGAAAACTATATCCAATGTACCTCAGGGAAATTTCATATATTTTACTAACAACATATCTTTAATTGTTTGTAGATTCAAATACTATTTTCGTACTCGGTTTTACGATATACTGCATGGTACTCATAACGATAACGAATCTGAATTCAATTCGATTTTAACATTTAAATCAATATGGAAACCCGTTCATAGATTTCATTCCCGAAACGAATTTTGAATAGCGAAATTTCTTGCGAAACGATCAAAGCCAAGCTTAGAATTGAGTGTGTGTTTTACGTTTATTTATCGTCGCTAGAGATTAGTCATTTTAGATGTTTGGCGGATAGTGTACTGATACAGACAAATACCAATTCAAGAGTCTCCTATGGTTCTTTTACGTGCGCGGTGTAAAGAACCGACACGAGAACTCGGTTTGCCGTCCCATCTGAAAGACTGTTAATTTTATTAGGGTCAGACGGGGGTCGAACCTACGATCCCTGGATTACAGACCCGTCTGTAGAACTGACGATCAATCGAACCATATCACATGACCAAGCACGCACTCACAGTCATGTGATCATTTTTATATGCACCGATAATTCGCACACATAATTTTGTGCCGAGTATTGTTAAGATATACGTTCTGAGCTATACTAACGCAACGCACTGAACTTGAAATTATTCGGGATACAAGCGTTGTATTACACATGGATGTTGACCCTATTTACATTATTTTGTTAAGTCAAGAAACAACGTCGTATACGACGCTTGTTCATTAGTCGGAATACTCAGTTTTGAGGCAAATATTGGGGAAAGAAATATACCATGTAATATGAAATTACATTCTGCAGACATTTGCGTTTTCACCGATGTACTATCGCTTTAAGTATACTGTAGAATGTAATTCAAATATTTTGAGGCAAATATTTGGAATAAAATTATAGCATATAATTGGAAATTACAGGGAGTAGACAACTGAGTGTTCACGATGTAGTATCGCTTTAAATACTGTAGACCTTTCCTCAGATCTGGAAGCCAAAAATTGATTATAAATAACACCCAAGGGTTAATAAAAATATATGGTTTTAAAGTTTGTGATAGTCTTTGCATTGCGCATTAACAACAGTTTTGATGTCGGTTTAATATCATTAGAATGAACTATTTAAGTGTCTATGCACGGGGGTGGGCATTACGGAGTCACGAATACGGCTGACAACAGCTGCCGACAATCCAATACAAAATATTTATAGTGAAAAACTGTCATAAATGAAATTTTAAAACATATGGTGAGTTTGGAATTTATTTGAAGAGTAATTTTGCAATAATCGTTTCCGAAATTTATATATCCCCTCGAGGGGTCACATATAATTTGAGATATGGCGGTTTATCTCAAGTTGAATCGCAAGCATTGATTGAGTTCAGTGCAACGCTCAGACGGAATCAATCAGTCTTTGCACACTAAGCAATACTAACAAAACACTTCATTGCAATGACTAGACGGCGTGCGATTATGCATAGGATATAAGCCGAAAACGATCCAATATGTGAACACACAGGGATCTCAGGTTCGATCTGGCCCTAATAAAATTAACAGTCTTTCAGACGGGACGTTAAACCGAGGTCTCGTGTCGGTGCTTTACACCGTGCACGTATACGAACCAGAGGAGACTCTGGAATGGGTCTCTCTCTCTCTCTCTCTGTATCATTGCACTATCCTCCAACAATCTAATATGACTAATCTCTTCAGGAGGCGTCGCTCATATGGGCAACCGATAGCGACGATAAATAAACGTAAAACACACACATATGTGAACTAGTGGACTGTGTGAGGCGCGTAGTGCCGACGACAGTACCAATAGTGTACATATTGGATCCGTTTGAGGCTTATATCTTAAAACACACACTTATATAGCAATATCATATTAATTCAAATTGTTAATTTCGTACAATTGCGCGTATGATTCGATATAATACTCTGGCCTATTGACACCAGTCCAATATTAATAATACTGGACTGATAGTACAAAGCTATGACGTCACGACAGTGTTTTAATATTAGTTTTTACAAATTTATTTTAGCTCGAATACGAAACAAGTTATTTCAACTTATATAAATCACTCTCGAGACCTCATTCCTGTTGGAACCCATCGCCACGAGGGAGAGAGAAGAGGCAACGTGGAATTTAAATGCCTTGCCTAAGGGCACACTCGTAACGGCTCCAGTGGGGCTCGAACTCCGGACCTCCACTGCGCTATCACGACTTCCACATGTTTTAATATTGATGAACATTTATCTGGCACCAGGTTATACATGCTTTGTTCTGGACGAATGGGACTTCATGTGATAAGAATTACTGCTATATATTTGTATTATAGGTATTAAAATTGTCCAATTGTTTTCAGGGAACTAGTTCCAAGCTTTCACTGGTATGCGCATAGAAATACAAGCTTGAGCTGGAATCCAGATATGGCCAAGTCAATCTATTTACGTATTTGAAATTCTTGGTTCCCATACGATTCGCGGATGTTCCAGCAGGGATGTGGTATATACTATATGTTGGACAGGGTTTCATGTTATTGTTATCATACAACATGTCAACATGTATACTTTAGTAATTAAATGCATACATTCACTCAATACACTATACAATGGTTTGTCTTGTTCTTATTAAATAAAGCATGTTTGGAAATCATTTCATACGTCGGCCATTATCTTACATACATAATATTATTATGATTTCCATTCGCGAACAGGCTGAACGCAACGTTCCGACACTAACCTCCGAGTACAATGAAGCTGATTTGAAATCCCAAATTTCTAAAATGTTCCAAAATACATCTCCGTCCGAATACTGCGTTATCATTATTTTACTCGCCCAGAAAAACAAACAGGGATAACAAAACGTCAACTCGCATTATGCTGGGCCTCATCACAGCCCGTAACGTATCATTTAACATTTCACAATTATTAGACAACGACTAAGTCACATGGTCCAATGAAAACGCCACATTTCTCGCTTCGAAATCGTATAGACTACTTATGTACGTTGTCAAAGTCAGATAGATCAACCCGTTGGCCCGGCCCGTCTTAACGAAATATACACCGCACTTCGCTCGGTGTATATTTCGTTAAGACGGGCCAATTCGTGATCTATCCTATACTTATGAATTTGGTTATTAATCAAAATTAAGAACAAAAATTGAATCAACCTTTCAATAATTTTACATTCGATATTTAAAACACACATACCACGAAAATCCCGTGCAAGAACTGACCAATAAATCCACTATACGGAATACGTTCCGCGGAAAGGCAAAGATGTCATGTTATACTTCGTAACGTATGAAATACACATTTCTATGCATCCAATGAAATAAAAATTAAACAATGCTTGAACGACTACTAAATGCATGTCCGACGACCGTGGAAGCTCATATATACTTAAGCGCAAAAGAAACGCAACCATATACATAAGAATATTTAATAATCAACATTGAATTTCAACGCATATAATTATTAATTTCATTAAGTCAGTCTATGCACTTTTCAATCGCATACAATAATCCATTTCTCACAGTTTAATGTAATAATTCGCAGTTAAAGTGTATCACTAGAAAAATATTTGCAATATAGAGTATTTACATAGAAAATACAATTCTAAAATGTTGCGTTTTTAATGCCATCCAGTATATAAACATATATCATTTGTTTGCAGCTGGGATGGGTTATTTGTAATGTTTCCATTTAATTGATAAATATGAACACATCATTTTAGATTGTACGGGTAGATGGGATTGTACGGGTAGATGGGATTGTACGGTAGATGGGATTGTACGGGTAGATGGGATTGTATGGGTAGATGGGATTGTATGGGTAGATGGGATTGTACGGGTAGATGGGATTGTACGGGTAGATGGGATTGTATGGGTAGATGGGATTGTATGGGTAGATGGGATTGTACGGGTAGATGGGATTGTATGGGTAGATGGGATTGTACGGGTAGATGGGATTGTATGGGTAGATGGGATTGTACGGGTAGATGGGATTGTATGGGTAGATGGGATTGTACGGGTAGATGGGATTGTACGGGTAGATGGGATTGTACGGGTAGATGGGATTGTACGGGTAGATGGGATTGTACGGGTAGATGGGATTGTATGGGTAGATGGGATTGTATGGGTAGATGGGATTGTACGGGTAGATGGGATTGTACGGGTAGATGGGATTGTACGGGTAGATGGGATTGTATGGGTAGATGGGATTGTACGGGTAGATGGGATTGTACGGGTAGATGGGATTGTATGGGTAGATGGGATTGTATGGGTAGATGGGATTGTACGGGTAGATGGGATTGTACGGGTAGATGGGATTGTATGGGTAGATGGGATTGTATGGGTAGATGGGATTGTACGGGTAGATGGGATTGTACGGGTAGATGGGATTGTATGGGTAGATGGGATTGTACGGGTAGATGGGATTGTATGGGTAGATGGGATTGTACGGGTAGATGGGATTGTACGGGTAGATGGGATTGTATGGGTAGATGGGATTGTACGGGTAGATGGGATTGTATGGGTAGATGGGATTGTACGGGTAGATGGGATTGTACGGGTAGATGGGATTGTACGGGTAGATGGGATTGTATGGGTAGATGGGATTGTACGGGTAGATGGGATTGTATGGGTAGATGGGATTGTATGGGTAGATGGGATTGTACGGGTAGATGGGATTGTACGGGTAGATGGGATTGTACGGGTAGATGGGATTGTATGGGTAGATGGGATTGTACGGGTAGATGGGATTGTATGGGTAGATGGGATTGTATGGGTAGATGGGATTGTATGGGTAGATGGGATGTACGGGTAGATGGGATTGTACGGGTAGATGGGATTGTACGGGTAGATGGGATTGTATGGGTAGATGGGATTGTACGGGTAGATGGGATTGTACGGGTAGATGGGATTGTACGGGTAGATGGGATTGTACGGGTAGATGGGATTGTACGGGTAGATGGGATTGTACGGGTAGATGGGATTGTACGGGTAGATGGGATTGTATGGGTAGATGGGATTGTACGGGTAGATGGGATTGTACGGGTAGATGGGATTGTATGGGTAGATGGGATTGTATGGGTAGATGGGATTGTACGGGTAGATGGGATTGTACGGGTAGATGGGATTGTATGGGTAGATGGGATTGTATGGGTAGATGGGATTGTACGGGTAGATGGGATTGTACGGGTAGATGGGATTGTACGGGTAGATGGGATTGTATGGGTAGATGGGATTGTATGGGTAGATGGGATTGTACGGGTAGATGGGATTGTATGGGTAGATGGGATTGTACGGGTAGATGGGATTGTACGGGTAGATGGGATTGTATGGGTAGATGGGATTGTATGGGTAGATGGGATTGTATGGGTAGATGGGATTGTACGGGTAGATGGGATTGTATGGGTAGATGGGATTGTATGGGTAGATGGGATTGTATGGGTAGATGGGAGTGTACGGGTATATGGGTATATGGGATTGTACGGGTAGATGGGATTGTATGGGTAGATGGGATTGTATGGGTAGGTGGGATTGTATGGGTAGATGGATTTGGGTAGATGGGATTGTACGGGTAGATGGGGTTGTACGGGTAGATGGGATTGTATGGGTAGATGGGATTGTATGGGTAGATGGGATTGTACGGGTAGATGGGATTGTACGGGTAGATGGGATTGTACGGGTAGATGGGATTGTATGGGTAGATGGGATTGTACGGGTAGATGGGATTGTACGGGTAGATGGGATTGTATGGGTAGATGGGATTGTACGGGTAGATGGGATTGTACGGGTAGATGGGATTGTACGGGTAGATGGGATTGTACGGGTAGATGGGATTGTACGGGTAGATGGGGTTGTACGGGTAGATGGGATTGTATGGGTAGATGGGAGTGTATGGGTAGATGGGAGTGTACGGGTAGATGGGAGTGTATGGGTAGATGGGAGTGTATGGGTAGATGGGGTTGTACGGGTAGGTGGGATTGTATGGGTAGATGGGAGTGTACGGGTAGATGGGAGTGTACGGGTAGGTGGGATTGTACGGGTAGATGGGAGTGTACGGGTAGATGGGATTGTACGGGTAGGTGGGATTGTACGGGTATATGGGATTGTATGGGTAGATGGGATTGTACGGGTAGATGGGATTGTATGGGTAGATGGGATTGTATGGGTAGATGGGATTGTACGGGTAGATGGGATTGTATGGGTAGATGGGATTGTACGGGTAGATGGGATTGTATGGGTAGATGGGATTGTATGGGTAGATGGGATTGTACGGGTAGATGGGATTGTACGCGTAGGTGGGATTGTACGGGTATATGGGAGTGTACGGGTAGATGGGATTGTATGGGTAGATGGGATTGTACGGGTATATGGGATTGTACGGGTATATGGGGTTGTACGGGTAGATTGGATTGTATGGGTAGATGGGATTGTACGGGTAGATGGGATTGTATGGGTATATGGGATTGTATGGGTAGATGGGATTGTACGGGTAGATGGGAGTGTACGGGTAGATGGGGTTGTATGGGTAGATGGGATTGTAAGGGTAGATGGGATTGTATGGGTAGATGGGATTGTACGGGTAGATGGGATTGTATGGGTAGATGGGATTGTATGGGTAGATGGGATTGTATGGGTAGATGGGATTGTATGGGTAGATGGGATTGTAAGGGTAGATGGGATTGTATGGGTAGATGGGATTGTACGGGTAGATGGGATTGTATGGGTAGATGGGATTGTACGGGTAGATGGGATTGTATGGGTAGATGGGATTGTACGGGTAGATGGGATTGTACGGGTAGATGGGATTGTTAGGTAGATGGGATTGTAAGGGTAGATGGGGTTGTATGGGTAGATGGGATTGTACGGGTAGATGGGAGTGTACGGGTAGATGGGATTGTATGGGTATATGGGATTGTACGGGTAGATGGGATTGTATGGGTAGATGGGATTGTATGGGTAGATGGGATTGTATGGGTAGATGGGATTGTACGGGTAGATGGGATTGTACGGGTAGATGGGATTGTACGGGTAGATGGGATTGTATGGGTAGATGGGATTGTACGGGTAGATGGGATTGTACGGGTAGATGGGATTGTACGGGTAGATGGGATTGTATGGGTAGATGGGATTGTATGGGTAGATGGGATTGTATGGGTAGATGGGATTGTATGGGTAGATGGGATTGTATGGGTAGATGGGATTGTATGGGTAGATGGGAGTGTACGGGTAGATGGGATTGTATGGGTATATGGGATTGTATGGGTAGATGGGATTGTACGGGTAGATGGGATTGTATGGGTAGATGGGATTGTATGGGTAGATGGGATTGTATGGGTAGATGGGAGTGTACGGGTAGATGGGATTGTACGGGTAGATGGGATTGTATGGGTAGATGGGATTGTATGGGTAGATGGGAGTGTACGGGTAGATGGGATTGTACGGGTAGATGGGATTTTACGGGTAGATGGGATTGTATGGGTAGATGGGATTATATGGGTAGATAGGATTGCATGGGTAGATGGGACTGTACGGGTAGTTGGGATTGTACAGGTAGATGGGATTGAACGGGTAGATGGGGTTGTATGGGTAGATGGGATTGTACGGGTAGATGGGATTGTACGGGTAGATGTGGTTGTATGGGTAGATGGGAGTGTACGGGTAGATGGGATTGTACGGGTAGGTGGGATTGTACGGGTAGATGGGAGTGTATGGGTAGATGGGATTGTATGGGTAGATGGGATTTTATGAGTAGGTGGGATTGCATGGGTAGATGGGATTGAATGGGTAGATGGGATTGTATGTGTAGATGTGATTGTACGGGTAGATGGGATTGTATGGGTAGATGGGTTTGTATGGGTAGATGTGATTGTACGGGTAGATGGGATTGTACGGGTAGATGGGATTGTATGGGTAGATGGGGTTGTACGGGTAGATGGGATTGTACGGGTAGGTGGGATTGTACGGGTAGATGGGGTTGTATGGGTAGATGGGATTGTCAGGGTAGATGGGAGTGTATTGGTAGATGGGATTGTACGGGTAGATGAGATTGTATGGGTAGATGGGATTGTATGGGTAGATGGGATTGTATGAGTAGGTAGGATTGTATCGGTAGATGGGATTGTACGGGTAGATGGGATTGTATGGGTAGATGGGATTGTACGGGTAGATGAGATTGTATGGGTAGATGGGATTGTATGGGTAGATGGGATTGTACGGGTAGGTGGGGTTGTACGGGTAGATGGGATTGTATGGGTAGATGGGAGTGTATGGGTAGATGGGAGTGTACGGGTAGATGGGAGTGTATGGGTAGATGGGAGTGTATGGGTAGATGGGGTTGTATGGGTAGGTGGGATTGTATGGGTAGATGGGAGTGTACGGGTAGATGGGAGTGTACGGGTAGGTGGGATTGTACGGGTAGATGGGAGTGTACGGGTAGGTGGGATTGTACGGGTAGGTGGGATTGTACGGGTATATGGGATTGTATGGGTAGATGGGATTGTACGGGTAGATGGGATTGTATGGGTAGATGGGATTGTATGGGTAGATGGGATTGTACGGGTAGATGGGATTGTATGGGTAGATGGGATTGTACGGGTAGATGGGATTGTATGGGTAGATGGGATTGTATGGGTAGATGGGATTGTACGGGTAGATGGGATTGTACGTAGGTGGGATTGTACGGGTATATGGGAGTGTAGGGTAGATGGGATTGTATGGGTAGATGGGTTGTAGGGTAGATGGATTGTACGGGTAGATGGGATTGTACGGGTAGATGGGATTGTATGGGTAGATGGGATTGTACGGGTAGATGGGATTGTACGGGTAGATGGGATTGTACGGGTAGATGGGATTGTATGGGTAGATGGGATTGTACGGGTAGATGGGATTGTACGGGTAGATGGGATTGTATGGGTAGATGGGATTGTACGGGTAGATGGGGTAGTGGTGTACGGGTAGATGGGATTGTAGGTAATGGGTGTAGGATTGTACGGGTAGATGGGATTGTACGGGTAGATGGGATTGTATGGTAGATGGGATTGTATGGGTAGATGGGATTGTACGGGTAGATGGGATTGTACGGGTAGATGGGATTGTACGGGTAGATGGGATTGTATGGGTAGATGGGATTGTATGGGTAGATGGGATTGTACGGGTAGATGGGATTGTACGGGTAGATGGGATTGTACGGGTAGATGGGATTGTATGGGTAGATGGGTTGTACGGGTAGATGGGATTGTATGGGTAGATGGGATTGTACGGGTAGATGGGATTGTATGGGTAGATGGGATTGTACGGGTAGATGGGATTGTACGGGTAGATGGGATTGTACGGGTAGATGGGATTGTACGGGTAGATGGGATTGTATGGGTAGATGGGATTGTATGGGTAGATGGGATTGTATGGGTAGATGGGATTGTACGGGTAGATGGGATTGTACGGGTAGATGGGATTGTACGGGTAGATGGGATTGTACGGGTAGATGGGATTGTATGGGTAGATGGGATTGTATGGGTAGATGGGATTGTATGGGTAGATGGGATTGTATGGGTAGATGGGATTGTACGGGTAGATGGGATTGTACGGGTAGATGGGATTGTATGGGTAGATGGGATTGTATGGGTAGATGGGATTGTATGGGTAGATGGGATTGTATGGGTAGATGGGATTGTACGGGTAGATGGGATTGTATGGGTAGATGGGATTGTATGGGTAGATGGGATGTAGGTATGGATTGTAGGGTAGATGGGATTTACGGGTAGATGGGATTGTATGGGTAGATGGGATTTATGGGTAGATGGATTGATGGGTAGATGGGATGTACGGGTAGTGGGATTGTACGGTAGATGGGATTGACGGGTAGATGGGATTGTATGGGTAGATGGGATTGTACGGGTAGATGGGATTGTACGGGTAGATGGGATTGTATGGGTAGATGGGATTGTATGGGTAGATGGGATTGTATGGGTAGATGGGATTGTACGGGTAGATGGGAGTGTATGGGTAGATGGGATTGTATGGGTAGATGGGATTGTACGGGTAGGTGGGATTGTATGGGTAGATGGGATTGTACGGGTAGATGGGAGTGTACGGGTAGATGGGAGTGTACGGGTAGATGGGATTGTACGGGTAGATGGGATTGTACGGGTAGATGGGATTGTAGGGTAGTGGGTGTAGTATATGGGATTGTATGGGTAGATGGGATTGTACGGGTAGATGGGATTGTATGGGTAGATGGGATTGTACGGGTAGATGGGATTGTACGGGTAGATGGGATTGTACGGGTAGATGGGATTGTATGGGTAGATGGGATTGTATGGGTAGATGGGATTGTATGGGTAGATGGGATTGTATGGGTAGATGGGATTGTACGGGTAGATGGGATTGTATGGGTAGATGGGATTGTACGGGTAGATGGGATTGTACGGGTAGATGGGATTGTATGGGTAGATGGGATTGTACGGGTAGATGGGATGTAGGGTAATGGGATGTAGGGTAGATGGGATTGTATGGGTAGATGGATTGTATGTAGTGGATTGTATGGGTAGATGGGATTGTACGGTAGATGGGATTGTATGGGTAGATGGGATTGTACGGGTAGATGGGATTGTATGGGTAGATGGGATTGTACGGGTAGATGGGATTGTACGGGTAGATGGGATTGTACGTGTAGATGGGATTGTATGGGTAGGTGGGATTGTATGGGTAGGTGGGGTTGTATGGGTAGATGGGATTGTATGGGTAGATGGGAGTGTATGGGTAGATGGGAGTGTACGGGTAGATGGGAGTGTATGGGTAGATGGGAGTGTATGGGTAGATGGGGTTGTACGGGTAGGTGGGACTTGTATGGGTAGATGGGATTGTACGGGTAGATGGGAGTGTACGGGTAGATGGGAGTGTACGGGTAGGTGGGATTGTACGGGTAGATGGGAGTGTACGGGTAGGTGGGATTGTACGGGTAGGTGGGATTGTACGGGTATATGGGATTGTATGGGTAGATGGGATTGTACGGGTAGATGGGATTGTACGGCTAGGTGGGATTGTACGGGTAGATGGGATTGTACGGGTATATGGGATTGTACGGGTATATGGGGTTGTACGGGTAGATGGGATTGTATGGGTAGATGGGATTGTATGGGTAGGTGGGTTTGTATGGGTAGATCGGATTGTACGGGTAGATGGGATTGTACGGGTAGATGGGGTTGTACGGGTAGATGGGATTGTATGGATAGATGGGATTGTATGGGTAGATGGGATTGTACGGGTAGATGGGATTGTACGGGTAGATGGAATTGTACGGGTAGATGGGATTGTATGGGTAGATGGGTGTGTACGGGTAGATGGGATTGTATGGGTAGATGGGGTTGTACGGGTAGATGGGATTGTATGGGTAGATGGGATTGTACGGGTAGATGGGATTGTATGGGTAGATGGGATTGTATGGGTAGATGGGATTGTACGGGTAGATGGGATTGTACGGGTAGATGGGATTGTACGGGTAGATGGGATTGTATGGGTAGATGGGATTGTATGGGTAGATGGGAGTGTACGGGTAGATGGGAGTGTATGGGTAGATGGGATTGTATGGGTAGATGGGGTTGTATGGGTAGGTGGGATTGTATGGGTAGATGGGATTGTACGGGTAGATGGGAGTGTACGGGTAGGTGGGATTGTACGGGTAGATGGGAGTGTACGGGTAGGTGGGATTGTACGGGTAGATGGGATTGTACGGGTATATGGGATTGTATGGGTAGATGGGATTGTACGGGTAGATGGGATTGTATGGGTAGATGGGATTGTATGGGTAGATGGGATTGTACGGGTAGATGGGATTGTATGGGTAGATGGGATTGTACGGGTAGATGGGATTGTATGGGTAGATGGGATTGTATGGGTAGATGGGATTGTACGGGTAGATGGGATTGTACGGGTAGGTGGGATTGTACGGGTATATGGGAGTGTACGGGTAGATGGGATTGTATGGGTAGATGGGATTGTACGGGTAGATGGGATTGTACGGGTATATGGGGTTGTACGGGTAGATGGGATTGTATGGGTAGATGGGATTGTACGGGTAGATGGGATTGTACGGGTATATGGGATTGTATGGGTAGATGGGATTGTACGGGTAGATGGGAGTGTACGGGTAGATGGGAGTTTACGGGTAGGTGGGATTGTACGGGTAGATGGGAGTGTACGGGTAGGTGGGATTGTATGGGTAGGTGGGATTGTACGGGTATATGGGATTGTATGGGTAGATGGGATTGTACGGGTAGATGGGATTGTACGGGTAGATGGGATTGTACGGGTAGATGGGATTGTACGGGTATATGGGATTGTACGGGTATATGGGATTGTACGGGTAGATGGGATTGTATGGGTAGATGGGATTGTATGGGTAGATGGGATTGTATGGGTAGATGGGATTGTACGGGTAGATGGGATTGTATGGGTAGATGGGATTGTACGGGTAGATGGGATTGTATGGGTAGATGGGATTGTATGGGTAGATGGGATTGTACGGGTAGATGGGATTGTACGGGTAGATGGGATTGTATGGGTAGATGGGATTGTATGGGTAGATGGGATTGTACGGGTAGATGGGATTGTACGGGTAGATGGGATTGTATGGGTAGATGGGATTGTATGGGTAGATGGGATTGTATGGGTAGATGGGATTGTACGGGTAGATGGGATTGTATGGGTAGATGGGATTGTATGGGTAGATGGGATTGTACGGGTAGATGGGATTGTACGGGTAGATGGGATTGTATGGGTAGATGGGATTGTACGGGTAGATGGGATTGTACGGGTAGATGGGATTGTATGGGTAGATGGGATTGTACGGGTAGATGGGAATGTACGGGTAGATGGGATTGTACGGGTAGATGGGAATGTACGGGTAGATGGGATTGTATGGGTAGATGGGATTGTATGGGTAGATGGGATTGTACGGGTAGATGGGATTGTACGGGTAGATGGGATTGTATGGGTAGATGGGATTGTACGGGTAGATGGGATTGTACGGGTAGATGGGATTGTACGGGTAGATGGGATTGTATGGGTAGATGGGATTGTATGGGTAGATGGGATTGTATGGGTAGATGGGATTGTATGGGTAGATGGGATTGTACGGGTAGATGGGATTGTATGGGTAGATGGGATTGTATGGGTAGATGGGATTAGGGTATGGGATGAGGGTAATGGGATTGTACGGGTAGATGGGATTGTATGGGTAGATGGGATTGTATGGGTAGATGGGATTGTATGGGTAGATGGGATTGTACGGGTAGATGGGATTGTACGGGTAGATGGGATTGTACGGGTAGATGGGATTGTATGGGTAGATGGGATTGTATGGGTAGATGGGATTGTACGGGTAGATGGGATTGTACGGGTAGATGGGATTGTACGGGTAGATGGGATTGTATGGGTAGATGGGATTGTACGGGTAGATGGGATTGTACGGGTAGATGGGATTGTATGGGTAGATGGGATTGTACGGGTAGATGGGATTGTACGGGTAGATGGGATTGTACGGGTAGATGGGATTGTACGGGTAGATGGGATTGTACGGGTAGATGGGATTGTACGGGTAGATGGGATTGTATGGGTAGATGGGATTGTATGGGTAGATGGGATTGTACGGGTAGATGGGATTGTATGGGTAGATGGGATTGTATGGGTAGATGGGATTGTACGGGTAGATGGGATTGTATGGTAGATGGGATTGTATGGGTAGATGGGATTGTACGGGTAGATGGGATTGTACGGGTAGATGGGATTGTACGGGTAGTGGGATTGTATGGGTAGATGGGATTGTATGGGTAGATGGGATTGTATGGGTAGATGGGATTGTATGGGTAGTAGGGTAATGGGATTGTACGGGTAGATGGGATGTACGGGTAGATGGGATTGTACGGGTAGATGGGATTGTACGGGTAGATGGGATTGTATGGGTAGATGGGATTGTATGGGTAGATGGGATTGTATGGGTAGATGGGATTGTACGGGTAGATGGGATTGTACGGGTAGATGGGATTGTACGGGTAGATGGGATTGTACGGGTAGATGGGATTGTATGGGTAGATGGGATTGTATGGGTAGATGGGATTGTATGGGTAGATGGGATTGTATGGGTAGATGGGATTGTACGGGTAGATGGGATTGTACGGGTAGATGGGATTGTATGGGTAGATGGGATTGTATGGGTAGATGGGATTGTACGGGTAGATGGATTGTAGGGGTGGGATTGTACGGGTAGATGGGATTGTACGGGTAGATGGGATTGTATGGGTAATGGGTATGGGTAGATGGGATTGTATGGGTAGATGGGATTGTAGGGTAGATGGATTGTACGGGTAGATGGGTTGTACGGGTAGATGGGATTGTACGGGTAGATGGGATTGTATGGGTAGATGGGATTGTATGGGTAGATGGGATTGTACGGGTAGATGGGATTGTATGGGTAGATGGGATTGTACGGGTAGATGGGATTGTACGGGTAGATGGGATTGTATGGGTAGATGGGATTGTATGGGTAGATGGGATTGTATGGGTAGATGGGATTGTATGGGTAGATGGGATTGTATGGGTAGATGGGATTGTACGGGTAGATGGGATTGTATGGGTAGATGGGATTGTATGGGTAGATGGGATTGTATGGGTAGATGGGATTGTATGGGTAGATGGGATTGTATGGGTAGATGGGATTGTATGGGTAGATGGGATTGTATGGGTAGATGGGATTGTATGGGTAGATGGGATTGTACGGGTAGATGGGATTGTATGGGTAGATGGGATTGTATGGGTAGATGGGATTGTACGGGTAGATGGGATTGTATGGGTAGATGGGATTGTATGGGTAGATGGGATTGTATGGGTAGATGGGATTGTATGGGTAGATGGGATTGTACGGGTAGATGGGATTGTAAGGGTAGATGGGATTGTAAGGGTAGATGGGGTTGTACGGGTAGATGGGATTGTACGGGTAGGTGGGATTGTACGGGTAGATGGGGTTGTATGGGTAGATGGGATTGTAAGGGTAGATGGGAGTGTATGGGTAGATGGGATTGTACGGGTAGATGGGATTGTATGGGTAGATGGGATTGTATGGGTAGATGGGATTGTATGAGTAGGTGGGATTGTATGGGTAGATGGGATTGTACGGGTAGATGGGATTGTATGGGTAGATGGGATTGTACGGGTAGATGGGATTGTATGGGTAGATGGGATTGTACGGGTAGATGGGATTGTATGGGTAGATGGGATTGTACGGGTAGATGGGATTGTATGGGTAGATGGGATTGTATGGGTAGATGGGATTGTACGGGTAGATGGGATTGTATGGGTAGATGGGATTGTATGGGTAGATGGGAGTTGACGGGTAGATGGGATTGTATGGGTAGATGGGATTGTATGGGTAGATGGGATTGT
>CM026392.1:12718677-12748463 GCA_014843695.1 Archivesica marissinica | reverse complement strand
TGGGATTGTATGGGTAGATGGGATTGTATGGGTAGATGGGATTGTATGGGTAGATGGGATTGTATGGGTAGATGGGATTGTATGGGTAGATGGGATTGTATGGGTAGATGGGATTGTATGGGTAGATGGGATTGTATGGGTAGATGGGATTGTACGGGTAGATGGGATTGTATGGGTAGATGGGATTGTACGGGTAGATGGGATTGTATGGGTAGATGGGATTGTACGGGTAGATGGGATTGTACGGGTAGATGGGATTGTACGTGTAGATGGGATTGTATGGGTAGATGGGATTGTATGGGTAGATGGGATTGTATGGGTAGATGGGATTGTATGGGTAGATGGGATTGTATGGGTAGATGGGAGTGTACGGGTAGATGGGATTGTATGGGTAGATGGGATTGTATGGGTAGATGGGATTGTACGGGTAGATGGGATTGTATGGGTAGATGGGATTGTATGGGTAGATGGGATTGTACGGGTAGATGGGATTGTACGGGTAGATGGGATTGTATGGGTAGATGGGATTGTATGGGTAGATGGGATTGTACGGGTAGATGGGATTGTATGGGTAGATGGGATTGTATGGGTAGATGGGATTGTATGGGTAGATGGGATTGTAGGGTAGATGGGATTGTATGGGTAGATGGGATTGTATGGGTAGATGGGATTGTACGGGTAGATGGGATTGTATGGGTAGATGGGATTGTATGGGTAGATGGGATTGTATGGGTAGATGGGATTGTATGGGTAGATGGGATTGTACGGGTAGATGGGATTGTATGGGTAGATGGGATTGTACGGGTAGATGGGATTGTATGGGTAGATGGGATTGTATGGGTAGATGGGATTGTATGGGTAGATGGGATTGTACGGGTAGATGGGATTGTACGGGTAGATGGGATTGTACGGGTAGATGGGATTGTATGGGTAGATGGGATTGTACGGGTAGATGGGATTGTACGGGTAGATGGGATTGTATGGGTAGATGGGATTGTATGGGTAGATGGGATTGTACGGGTAGATGGGATTGTACGGGTAGATGGGATTGTACGGGTAGATGGGATTGTATGGGTAGATGGGATTGTATGGGTAGATGGGATTGTATGAGTAGATGGGATTGTATGGGTAGATGGGATTGTATGGGTAGATGGGATTGTATGGGTAGATGGGATTGTACGGGTAGATGGGATTGTATGGGTAGATGGGATTGTATGGGTAGATGGGATTGTACGGGTAGATGGGATTGTATGGGTAGATGGGATTGTATGGGTAGATGGGATTGTACGGGTAGATGGGATTGTATGGGTAGATGGGATTGTACGGGTAGATGGGATTGTACGGGTAGGTGGGATTGTATGGGTAGATGGGATTGTATGGGTAGATGGGATTGTCAGGGTAGATGGGAGTGTATTGGTAGATGGGATTGTACGGGTAGATGGGATTGTATGGGTAGATGGGATTGTATGGGTAGATGGGATTGTATGAGTAGGTGGGATTGTATGGGTAGATGGGATTGTATGGGTAGATGGGAGTGTATGGGTAGATGGGAGTGTACGGGTAGATGGGATTGTATGGGTAGATGGGATTGTATGGGTAGATGGGATTGTATGGGTAGATGGGATTGTATGGGTAGATGGGATTGTATGGGTAGATGGGATTGTATGGGTAGATGGGATTGTATGGGTAGATGGGATTGTACGGGTAGATGGGATTGTACGGGTAGATGGGATTGTATGGGTAGATGGGATTGTACGGGTAGATGGGATTGTACGGGTAGATGGGATTGTATGGGTAGATGGGATTGTATGGGTAGATGGGATTGTACGGGTAGATGGGATTGTATGGGTAGATGGGATTGTACGGGTAGATGGGATTGTACGGGTAGATGGGATTGTATGGGTAGATGGGATTGTATGGGTAGATGGGATTGTACGGGTAGATGGGATTGTATGGGTAGATGGGATTGTAGGGTAGATGGGATTGTACGGGTAGATGGGATTGTACGGGTAGATGGGATTGTACGGGTAGGGGATGTACGGGTAGATGGGATTGTATGGGTAGATGGGATTGTACGGGTAGATGGGATTGTACGGGTAGATGGGATTGTACGGGTAGATGGGATTGTACGGGTATGGGATTGTACGGGTAGATGGGATTGTACGGGTAGATGGGATTGTACGGGTAGATGGGATTGTATGGGTAGATGGGATTGTAAGGGTAGATGGGATTGTATGGGTAGATGGGATTGTACGGGTAGATGGGATTGTATGGGTAGATGGGATTGTATGGGTAGATGGGATTGTATGGGTAGATGGGATTGTATGGGTAGATGGGATTGTATGGGTAGATGGGATTGTATGGGTAGATGGGATTGTACGGGTAGATGGGATTGTATGGGTAGATGGGATTGTATGGGTAGATGGGATTGTATGGGTAGATGGGATTGTATGGGTAGATGGGATTGTATGGGTAGATGGGATTGTACGGGTAGATGGGATTGTATGGGTAGATGGGATTGTATGGGTAGATGGGGTTGTACGGGTAGATGGGATTGTAAGGGTAGATGGGATTGTATGGGTAGATGGGATTGTATGGGTAGATGGGATTGTATGGGTAGATGGGATTGTACGGGTAGATGGGATTGTGGGTAGATGGGATTGTAGGGTAGATGGGGTTGTACGGGTAGATGGGATTGTACGGGTAGGTGGGATTGTACGGGTAGATGGGGTTGTATGGGTAGATGGGATTGTCAGGGTAGATGGGAGTGTATTGGTAGATGGGATTGTACGGGTAGATGGGATTGTATGGGTAGATGGGATTGTATGGGTAGATGGGATTGTATGAGTAGGTGGGATTGTATGGGTAGATGGGATTGTACGGGTAGATGGGATTGTATGGGTAGATGGGATTGTACGGGTAGATGGGATTGTATGGGTAGATGGGATTGTACGGGTAGATGGGATTGTATGGGTAGATGGGATTGTACGGGTAGATGGGATTGTATGGGTAGGTGGGATTGTATGGGTAGATGGGATTGTACGGGTAGATGGGATTGTATGGGTAGATGGGATTGTATGGGTAGATGGGATTGTACGGGTAGATGGGATTGTACGGGTAGATGGGATTGTATGGGTAGATGGGATTGTACGGGTAGATGGGATTGTATGGGTAGATGGGATTGTACGGGTAGATGGGATTGTACGGGTAGATGGGAGTGTACGGGTAGGTGGGATTGTACGGGTAGATGGGAGTGTACGGGTAGATGGGATTGTACGGGTAGATGGGATTGTACGGGTAGATGGGATTGTATGGGTAGATGGGATTGTATGGGTAGATGGGATTGTATGGGTAGATGGGATTGTACGGGTAGATGGGATTGTACGGGTAGATGGGATTGTACGGGTAGATGGGATTGTATGGGTAGATGGGATTGTATGGGTAGATGGGATTGTACGGGTAGATGGGATTGTATGGGTAGATGGGATTGTATGGGTAGATGGGATTGTATGGGTAGATGGGATTGTACGGGTAGATGGGATTGTATGGGTAGATGGGATTGTATGGGTAGATGGGATTGTACGGGTAGATGGGATTGTATGGGTAGATGGGATTGTATGGGTAGATGGGATTGTACGGGTAGATGGGATTGTACGGGTAGATGGGATTGTATGGGTAGATGGGATTGTACGGGTAGATGGGATTGTACGGGTAGATGGGATTGTATGGGTAGATGGGATTGTACGGGTAGATGGGATTGTACGGGTAGATGGGATTGTACGGGTAGATGGGATTGTACGGGTAGATGGGATTGTATGGGTAGATGGGATTGTACGGGTAGATGGGATTGTACGGGTAGATGGGATTGTATGGGTAGATGGGATTGTATGGGTAGATGGGATTGTACGGGTAGATGGGATTGTACGGGTAGATGGGATTGTATGGGTAGATGGGATTGTACGGGTAGATGGGATTGTACGGGTAGATGGGATTGTACGGGTAGATGGGATTGTACGGGTAGATGGGATTGTACGGGTAGATGGGATTGTATGGGTAGATGGGATTGTATGGGTAGATGGGATTGTACGGGTAGATGGGATTGTATGGGTAGATGGGATTGTATGGGTAGATGGGATTGTACGGGTAGATGGGATTGTATGGGTAGATGGGATTGTATGGGTAGATGGGAGTGTACGGGTAGATGGGATTGTACGGGTAGATGGGATTGTATGGGTAGATGGGATTGTATGGGTAGATGGGATTGTATGGGTAGATGGGATTGTATGGGTAGATGGGATTGTACGGGTAGATGGGATTGTACGGGTAGATGGGATTGTATGGGTAGATGGGATTGTACGGGTAGATGGGATTGTACGGGTAGATGGGGTTGTACGGGTAGATGGGATTGTATGGGTAGATGGGATTGTACGGGTAGATGGGATTGTACGGGTAGATGGGATTGTATGGGTAGATGGGATTGTACGGGTAGATGGGATTGTATGGGTAGATGGGATTGTATGGGTAGATGGGATTGTATGGGTAGATGGGATTGTATGGGTAGATGGGATTGTACGGGTAGATGGGATTGTATGGGTAGATGGGATTGTACGGGTAGATGGGATTGTACGGGTAGATGGGATTGTATGGGTAGATGGGATTGTATGGGTAGATGGGATTGTAAGGGTAGATGGGATTGTAAGGGTAGATGGGATTGTACGGGTAGATGGGATTGTACGGGTAGATGGGATTGTATGGGTAGATGGGATTGTATGGGTAGATGGGATTGTACGGGTAGATGGGATTGTATGGGTAGATGGGATTGTACGGGTAGATGGGATTGTATGGGTAGATGGGATTGTATGGGTAGATGGGATTGTACGGGTAGATGGGATTGTATGGGTAGATGGGATTGTACGGGTAGATGGGATTGTATGGGTAGATGGGATTGTACGGGTAGATGGGAGTGTACGGGTAGATGGGAATGTACGGGTAGATGGGATTGTATGGGTAGATGGGATTGTACGGGTAGATGGGATTGTACGGGTAGATGGGATTGTATGGGTAGATGGGATTGTACGGGTAGATGGGATTGTACGGGTAGATGGGATTGTACGGGTAGATGGGATTGTATGGGTAGATGGGATTGTACGGGTAGATGGGATTGTACGGGTAGATGGGATTGTACGGGTAGATGGGATTGTACGGGTAGATGGGATTGTATGGGTAGATGGGATTGTACGGGTAGATGGGATTGTATGGGTAAACTCGAAACCTCATTCCTGATGGAATCCATCGCCATGACGGAGGAGAAGAGGCAATGTTGAATTTAAATGACTTGCCTACGGGCATAATCGTAACTGGCTACAGCTGGATGCAAATTCCGGGTAATTCACAACTCAATCGAACGCTCTACCACTACGCTATCACGACTTCCACTTATTTTGTCGATTAGGATATAACTATGGTAAATAGAATATTAGATTTATTGTGAAGTATAAAACCGCTGAATTGAGATCCATGCCCGGGGGTTATAACACGTTTCTCAAACTAAATCTCAAGTGATTTGATTGGTTGATTAACAGCTTTACTGTCAGCTGAACCAATCAGAAGCTTGAGACTGAGTTTTGAGATTGGAGAAAAAGTTGTATAACCTAGGGACAAGGTAGCCTATTATTAAATAGAACGGGCGGTTCAATGGTCCAGTTGTAAACGCGTTGGACTGCGAATCGATTGATCGCAGGTTCGATCCCCCATCTGACCATACTAATAAGAAGGGAGTATAAACCGAGATGGCATGGGTCGCTGCTATTTACCGAGTATGTATGAGAACCATGCGTCGGTGCTATTTACCGGGTATATCTGAGAACCATGCGTCGGTGCTATTTACCCGGTATGTATGAGAACCATGCGTCGGTGCTATTTACCCGGTATGTATGAGAACCATGCGTCGGTGCTATTTACCCGGTATGTATGAGAACCATGCATCGGTGCTATTTACTGAGTATGTATGAGAACCATGCGTCGCTGCTATTTACCGAGTATGTATGAGAACCATGCGTGGGTGCTATTTACCGGGTATGTCTATGAACCATGCGTGGGTGCTATTTACCGGGTATGTATGAGAACCATGCGTGGGTGCTATTTACTGAGTATGTATGAGAACCATGCGTCGCTGCTATTTACCGAGTATGTATGAGAACCATGTGTCGGTGCTATTTACCCGGTATTTATGAGAACCATGCGTCGCTGCTATTTACCGAGTATGTATGAGAACCATGTGTCGGTGCTATTTACCCGGTATTTATGAGAACCATGCGTCGCTGCTATTTACCGGGTATATCTGAGAACCATGCGTCGGTGCTATTTACCCGGTATGTATGAGAACCATGCGTCGGTGCTATTTACCCGGTATGTATGAGAACCATGCGTCGGTGCTATTTACCCGGTATGTATGAGAACCATGCATCGGTGCTATTTACTGAGTATGTATGAGAACCATGCGTCGCTGCTATTTACCGAGTATGTATGAGAACCATGCGTGGGTGCTATTTACCGGGTATGTATGAGAACCATGCGTGGGTGCTATTTACTGAGTATGTATGAGAACCATGCATCGCTGCTATTTACCGAGTATGTATGAGAACCATGCGTGGGTGCTATTTACCGGGTATGTCTATGAACCATGCGTGGGTGCTATTTACCGAGTATGTATGAGAACCATGCGTCGCTGCTATTTACCGGGTATGTCTGAGAACCATGCGTCGCTGCTATTTACCGGGTATGTATGAGAACCATGCGTCGGTGCTATTTACCGGGTATGTCTGAGAACCAGGGATGCTTCTGGAGCGTCTTCTGTATCTTGCACTATCCTCCAAACAATAACATGACTAAACTACTTATGTAGGCATCACCCTGGTTAAGCAGAGGTTGGTGATAGATGGGTATAGAAAACACGTTTAAAATATATACGGCTGGAAGAAAACACGTTTAAAATATATACGGCAGGAAGAAACACGTTTAAAATATATACGCACGTTTAAAATATATACGGCGGGAAGAAAACACGTTTTCAATATATACGGAGGGGAAGAAACACGTTTAAAATATATACGGCGGGAAGAAACACGTTTAATATATATACGCACGTTTAAAATATATACGGCGGGAAGAAAACACGTTTAAAATATATACGGAGGGGAAGAAACACGTTTAAAATATATACGGCGGGATGAAACACGTTTAAAATATATACGCACATTTAAAATATATACGGCGGGAAGAAAACACGTTTAAAATATATACGGAGGGGAAGAAACACGTTTAAAATATATACGGCGGGAAGTAAACACGCTTAAAATATATACGGCGGGAAGAAACACATTTAAAATATATACGGAGGGGAAGAAACACGTTTAAAATATATACGGCGTGAACAAAACACGTTTAAAATATATACGGAGGGGAAGAAACACGTTTAAAATATATACGGCGGGATGAAACACGTTTAAAATATATACGCACGTTTAAAATATATACGGCGGGAAGAAAACACGTTTAAAATATATACGGAGGGGAAGAAACACGTTTAAAATATATACGGCGGGAAGCAAACACGCTTAAAATATATACGGCGGGAAGAAACACGTTTAAAATATATACGGAGGGGAAGAAACACGTTTAAAATATATACGGAGGGGAAGAAACACGTTTAAAATATATACGGCGGGAAGAAACACGTTTAAAATATATACGCACGTTTAAAATATATACGGCGGGAAGAAAACACGTTTAAAATATATACGGAGGGGAAGAAACACGTTTAAAATATATACGGCGGGAAGTAAACACGCTTAAAATATATACGGCGGGAAGAAACACGTTTAAAATATATACGCTCGTTTAAAATATATACGGCGGGAAGAAACACGTTTAAAATATATACGCACGTTTAAAATATATACGGCGGGAAGAAAACACGTTTAAAATATATACGGAGGGGAAGAAACACGTTTAAAATATATACGGCGGGAAGTAAACACGCTTAAAATATATACGGCGGGAAGAAACACGTTTAAAATATATACGCACGTTTAAAATATATACGGCGGGAAGAAAACACGTTTAAAATATATACGGAGGGGAAGAAACACGTTTAAAATATATACGGCGGGAAGTAAACACGCTTAAAATATATACGGCGGGAAGAAACACGTTTAAAATATATACGCACGTTTAAAATATATACGGCGGGAAGAAAACACGTTTAAAATATATACGGAGGGGAAGAAACACGTTTAAAATATATACGGCGGGAAGTAAACACGCTTAAAATATATACGGCGGGAAGAAACACGTTTAAAATATATACGGCGGGAAGTAAACACGCTTAAAATATATACGGCGGGAAGAAACACGTTTAAAATATATACGGCGGGAAGAAAACACGTTTATAATATATACGGCGGGAAGAAACACGTTTAAAATATATACGCACGTTTAAAATATATACGGCGGGAAGAAAACACGTTTAAAATATATACGGAGGGGAAGAAACACGTTTAAAATATATACGGCGGGAAGAAACACGTTTAAAATATATACGGCGGGAAGTAAACACGCTTAAAATATATACGGCGGGAAGAAACACGTTTAAAATATATACGGCGGGAAGAAAACACGTTTATAATATATACGGCGGGAAGAAACACGTTTAAAATATATACGGCGGGAAGAAAACACGTTTAAAATATATACGGCGGGAAGAAACACGTTTAAAATATATACGGCGGGAAGAAAACACGTTTAAGATATATACGGCGGGAAGAAACACGTTTAAAATATATACGGCGGGAAGAAAACACGTTTAAGATATATACGGCAATGACCTGACGTAGTATATTTATTAGTGTATACACATTTAGTTTAGCTCGATTGCGAAACAAGTTCTTTCAACTTATATTAATCACTCTGGAATCCATCGCCACGAGGGAGAGAGAAGTGGAGTATATTTATTACGTGTAGTGGTCATCTAAATTATAGTTTTCCTTCAAAGTCCATTCAAATATGTTCTCATATGAAATTGATAGCACAAGAATGATCATGTCAGATCGGGTAAATACCCTTTTATGGCCCTTGTTATTAACCCTTTCAACACCACATACCTCTATATAGGCTTAAAAAAAGTGTAGATCCAGATGAGCCGGCTCGTGACGAGCCGTCTTATCAGGATCTGCGCTTTTTGCAAGTAGTATTACTAATTTTAGACAAAATTACCCATCTTGATAAATGAACTGGTTCGAATGTAATTTTCTTATTCATTTATTGGTCTAAGAATATCATGGACCAGTCCATGTCAGTTACTTGGTGTTAAAAGAGTTAATAACTGGTATATTCGTGAAACATACCCGTTTGATATATACATACAAGCAAAACTAACGCAACATTTGAAAATTGAACTATCTAAGTAGCTGTCCGATTAGCGCAGGCTGTCCCATTAGCGCAGTGGTTAGCACGCTCGCTTCTCACCAATGAAACCCGGGTTCGATCGTCGGACCGGGAAGTATGTGAGATGGTATGGTGGTCGCCAGATAGGACAGGTGGGTTTTCTCCAGGTACTCCGGTTTCCTCCCACACGAATGACCGCATATGCGCTTTCATCCGTGCCAACGAGAGTGATTAAAATAAGTTGCTAAAACTCGCAATCGTTGTAAAATAAATAAAGTTTAAATTTAAATTAAGTGCAAACCTTTTACTAGGATACACTTTTAACTGCGGCAAATGGATAGTTTTTAGGCGATTAGTCAAGTCAAAAACGTTTTATTCGCTCATTTATAATAATAATAATAATAATAATAATAAAGACTTTATTTTACGTGAGAACTGATTTAGCAAAAGTTAATCTACCATGAGGCCCTCAACATATATACAATCAAATGCAATCAAAAGATAGGACTATAAGTGAAAACTGCACATTGGAATTATATAGTAATGTTAAAGCTGAACAGTAGAGAAACTATATATAATAATTATGTTATGGAATATGATGATATATGTAGTCGGATCTGTAGTCCAGTGGTAACACGCTGGACTGGTGATCCAGGGATCGCAGGTTCGATCCCCGTCTGACCCTAATAAAATTAACAGTCTTTCAGATGGGACGTTAAACCGAGGTCTCGTGTCGGTGTTTTACATCGTGCACGTAAAAGAACCAGAGGAGACTCTGGAATGGGTCTCTGTCTGTATCATTGCACTATCCTCCAAAATCTAAAATGACTAATATGTTCAGGAGGCGTCGCTCATATGGGTAACCGGTAGCGACGATAAATAAACGTAAAAACACATGATATATGTAATTGTTTAACAGAATAGAAAAGGGGGAATGAATCAATAAATGACAATAAATCTATATAACAATGTGCATAATATTATATCACTTATATGGGTATCTTGAAAATAATATGAAATCAGCTTTAAGTCAGCCATTCACAGAATCTAGTAGTAACTATTGCAATGGTACTGCACACATGTGATAACGACTTATGTATTATATCATCTGAAGTAATAATAGTAGAACTATGTGATTAGTTTGTATTGTTATTGTTTCACCTTAAGTAGAGAATTTTTAACTGTTGGATAGCATTTTGAACTGAGTGAAGCAATGAATTCCAAATAGATGATCCTGAAAATGCAAATGTATTACGAAATAATTCATAGTTTTGGTCTTGGCGTGTATAACTGATAATCTGAGGTTGATCTGAGAATTCTAGGATGTATATCAGAGGTAAAAACGAAGGACGATTTTAAGAGTTCTGGAACAGCTCCATGTAATGTTTTATACATTAAATTAACATACATGCATGAAAGGATGAGGATTTCATTAACATATGATTGTTCGAGGCTTGTGTAACATGATATGTTGTAAATAGTATAGATTATAATAAAGAAAAAATACTATTCTAACATACTGAGATATTTGATTCATAGACTACGGTATACTTAAAGTGACACTACATCGGTGAAAGCGCAAATGTCTGCAGACTGTAATTTCATATTATATGGTTTAATACCCCCCCCCCCAATATTTGCCTCAAAACTGAGTATTTCAACAATATTTAGTGCAATGATACAGACATAGACTAATTCCAGAGTCTCCTCTGGTTCTTTTACGTGCACGGTGTAAAGCACCGAAACAAGCTTCGTATGCGCGGTTTGTTGACATAACAAAATAATGTAAATAGTGTAATACAATGCGTGTATCCTGAATAACACGATTTATCATTCAGATTTACCGTTATATCTCAGGCTAATCTTTGTTAAGTTATCTCTAAACGAAAGTATCGCGCGTTTAGTATTAACTCCAATGAGAAACACACGTCATTTCAGGAGCGTGGGTGATCGTTATATGAAATCCTACTTTCACTTTTGAAAGATTGTAGACCACAAAAGCACTGTTTAATGATTAAATGTTAGTGTTCGAATGTATTCAGAAGAATGTGTAGTAGCAATATATTTATACGTGAAAACATGCATCTTATTTGGTTTTCGCGATGTAATGTCGCTTTAAAGAGATCACCAAAGAGAATAATTGCATTACGTGTCATTGGTGCAATTCGAAATGACGGAGAGTCGTGCATTTATGATTTCTAGATTTCTAGATTGGCATGACTAATGGCTAGACTCGTTTAATGAAATTAATTAGTATACGTGTCGAAATTCAATGTTGAAAAATTAACTATTCACACATTATATATGGTTGCGTTTATTTGCGTTGTAGTGTATATATGCATAGTGGTAATGGCTAGTGTGATATGTCTGGACATTTGATATTAAAGTTCACGTTCATGACATTAAAGCGACATTACATCGCAAAAAGCAAATAAAATGCATCTTTTTTCCAAATATGCATTACTACTACACATTCTTCTGAATACATCTAACACTAACATTGAATCTATTTAACAGTGTTTTGTTTGTGGTATACAAACTTTCAAACGGGAAAGTAGGATTTCATATAACGGTCATCCAGGCTCCTGAATTGAAGTGTGTTGTCATAGAAGTCAATATTAAACACGCGATACTTTCGTTTAGAGATAATTTAATTAAGATTAGTCTACAAATAAATATGCATAGGCACACATGTGAGATATCACGGTAAATATGTAGCATAACCCGTGTTATTCAGGATAAATAATTTACATTATTTTGTTATGTCAACAAACCGCGTCTACGACGTTTGCTTATTAGTTGAAATACTCAGCTTTTGATGCAAATATTTGGAAACAAATTATACCATATAATAGCAAATTACATTCTGCAGATGTTTGCGTTTTCACCGATGTAGTGTCGCTTTAAACTAATAATGTAAAACACGTGAAATATACCATTGTCAGCAAATAATATTGTTTACAGTTGAATATTAGCGTATTAGTGGATTGATTTATTACAGATTGTTTTTGAAAAATAATAAATATTAGGTTTTCAGCACTCGTGTTCAGATGAACGACCTTGCATTTCTCAATGTGGTGCGCACATACCAGCTGCAACGTACTGCTTGATATGTTCATTATTCCAATACCAATCATTTGCATAGCTCTGTAAACTATTGCCATAAACTGTTCATTCCTTAATAGTTTAAACTTTATTTTACAATGATTACGAAGCAAGTTCTAATAACTTATATTAATCACTCTCGTTGGCACGGATGAACGCTTATATGTGGGCATTCGTGTGGGAGGAAACCGGAGTACCCGGAGAAACACCACCTGTCCGATCTGGCGACCACCGTACCATCTCACATACTTCCAGGTCCGAGGATCGAACCCGGGTTACATTTGTGAGAAGCGAGCGCTCTAACCACTGCGCTAATAGGTTCATTCATTGTGGTAGATATGAAGCCCAATAAACATGATAAATAACCAATTGTTCTAGAGATTCATTATCGTACATTTTCAAACTCCAGTTTCTATTTCTAAGCACTGTTGTTGGACAAATATTGAATTTAATAAACAAACGTTGTGAAAGTGCTTTGTGATGTTTATTTTCAAAGTATTTGTTTTGGGTCAATATCTAGCACATTGAAGACGACATAGCGCCTTTGTTTATACACATTTATTTTAGCTCGATTGCGAAACAAGTTAGTAAAACTTATATTAATCACTCTCGAGACCTCATTCCTGATGGAATCCATCGCAATGAATGAGAGAGAAGAGGCAACGTGGAATTTAAATCCCTTGTCTAAGGGCACAATTGTAACTGCTCCAGCGGGGCTCGAACTCCGGACCTTTCACACCTAAAGCGAACGCGCTACCACTGCGCTATCACGACTTCCACATAGCGACTTAACATCATAACAATACATAAATAGTGTTCAGTCTCGTGGGAGTCCACAACCTTACAATGTTCTAATTCCCCACCTGTAAATTCATATAAAACATACAAGTATTATTGTTTTGCTTATGCAGCAATTACCTGCATATGAAAGAAGAAATATACAACGGCCTGATCGTCTCAGATACATGTAACAACAGTAACGTAGCCAGAGTCAAATTTCAACCGAGGGAGGTTCCTTGGTGTGCCTCAGTGAGGCTACAGGCCTGACCAACATTACTTTCGCGAATTAACATCTGAATAAACATCTGAATTAACACCTGGCTGTGTATTCGCCAATAAACACCTCAATAAACATCTAAGTATGTATTCGCGAATTAACATCTGAATAAACATTTGAATAAACACCTGGCTGTGCATTCGCCAATACACATCTGAATAACTATCATTTACAAGCCAACTTCACAGACCTTCATATATTTTCATGCCCAGTCGGAAGTCGGTTTTTGACAGTGTGTTCACAAATAATTGTGCCGCTACTCGAGTGTCCCATATCTGGCACAACCACTTAGTTTAGCTTATACAAATTTAGTTCAGCTCGATTGTGAAACAAGTTCTTACAACATATATTAATCACTCTCGAGACCTCATTCCTGATGGAATCCATCGCCAAGAGGAAGAGAGAAGAGGCAACCACTTAATAACTCTACACTGAACCGAATTTCTAAACGTCCACCTAATAAATTGTGAGTTTAGGGTAACGGGTCTGTGTATTAGTCCAAATATTGGTAGTCTATTGTTATCCACCATACTCTATCAATGTACACTAAGAAAACACCAATTTATTGTTATGGCTGACCAAGCGGAACGGAAGGTTCGAATCCTAAGTTTTGGCATGAGGACCACGTGCACGGTATGGTGAGTGCTCAATTTGATTGCAATTTATTCTATGTGCGACCCGTAACCGAAAAAACAGAAACTATGGCGAGAATGACCATTGAGGAAAGCGGGCGAGTCGTCGGTATGCTTGATATAGGCACTTCTATCAGACAGGTATGTTCAGCGTTGTAATTAAATTCGATATTTCAAGTACATTTTGTAATGAATCATACAATGTCATATTTTAATATCATTCTAAATCAATTCCATCGTGTTTCCAGGTAGCACGACTTTTCATCAGACGGCATTCTACTATGGTCTTTACTTGTTGATTATCTTCAACTGTTATACAACATCAGGTGGACGTTTAGAAATTCGGTTCAGTGTATTCACATTAATCCATTCAGGTAGATCCATATTCTACAGTTGCGATGTGCCCGTCGATGGAATACAACATTCAAGGTCACATGTATGTCTTTTTAAACAGTTAAATCCGAACCAGCTTTGTACGTCACCTTTATGGTGTATAACAAATTGTCTAAAACATGTTTTATTCGAAGTCCACGATTTAAAACTGTTGCAATAAATTAGCGCGTACATTGTACCAGAAGTAATTGTATAGCTATAGTATTGACTTATACTAACATCACTATCTAATTTGACCAGATAGTACAAGCTAAGAAAAGTAAATGTGTTATGCAAAGACTCGCTTTTAACTCGGAAATATAAATTTGACTGTGATCCTGAAACTGTGACCATAATAATAATAATAATAAAAATAATAATAATAATAATAAAAATAATAATAATAATAATAAAAATAATAATAATAAAGACTTTATTTTATGAGAGAACTCAGTTATCAGAGGTCCCGTGTCGGTGCTGTACACCGTGCACGTAAAAGAACCAGAGGATACTCTGGAATAGGTCTCTGTCTGTATCATTGCACTATCCTCCAAACATCTAAAATGACTAATCTCTTCAGGAGGCGTCGCTCATATGGGCAACCGGTAGCGACAATAAATAAACGTAAAACACACAAGTAATGTACACCGTGCACGTAAAAGAAGGTGATTGTTTTTAGCCAGCCCCTTCAACGTGACAGTGGAACGCGACTTCTACCCGGATACGGTAGCGACGAGGACCCCAGCGAATAAACCGGAACCATTCTTGATGTTGTGAGCTGCCAAATCGTAGCGGATGTGGCCCTAAAAGGGACGGACCACCTTCGAAAGAAAGGATACGGGACTTGTCACAATTGGAAGAGAGAGGTTGCCTCTTCGGATGTCGGCATATGCATCGTAGCAGTCTACATAACCTACTTAGAGAAACCAGTAGCACACATGTCTCGGCGGAGGCAAATAAAAATAATTTTAAGTGCCTTGCCCAAGGAAACATTACATCGGTTCTAATCGCTAATGAACAGGTATTCTCTTCTCCCTCGAATTATAAGTGCACTTATATTTCTAGATGTACTCATAGTTCTGCAGTAATGTACTCAGTGGCGTAGCTACCTGTAGGCACGGTATGGTTGTTTTTGAAGAAATCAAAACATGAAAAATACAATAAAATAGGTAAAGGGTTGGCGGTATAACATTAGCAGTCTTTCAGATGGGACGTTAAACCGAGGTCTCGTGTCGGTGCTGTACACCGTGCACGTAAAAGAACCAGAGGAAATTCTGGAATGGGTCTCTGTCTGTAGCATTGCACTATCCTCCAAAAATCTAAAATGACCAATCTCTTCAGGAGGCGTCGCTCATATGTGCAACCGGTAGCGACGATAACTAAACGTAAAACAGACAAAGGTATATGATAAACACCGAATCCATTGAATATGAAAATAAGTCGTTATTACAGTGTTATAATTAATAAGTCATTCCCAATTTGTACTGTCAACTTCTCTCTCACTCGCCCACATAGGCGAGGTAAATAAGCTCATTCATCATCACACTTCTTCTCTGTCACACTTCTAAGGATCTAGCAATCAACACTGTAATTTTCTTAGCTGTAAACGAATACATTATTGGCAGTGAACGGTTCTGATAAGATGGATGCTTTCTAAAATGCTCAATATGGCGGATTCCAATTCAGATACTGTCGTTCTTGTCAGAGCAACCGGTTTATTTATTCAACTAACTTCTCTTCATGTTAATCTCTTCTTCTTTTCGTGCTCAGATTGGATATGTGATGTTCCTGGACATACTTCAAATATTCCATTTTCGTTTTTAACAACCTCAAATATTAACACATTAATATTCACGTATTTTCAGTGTTAAATATATTATTCTCCGGCCTATTATATAACAACCAATTGTTAGGGAGAAGAACTATATAAGTTTTCTTTCATTCTAATCCCTTACTACAGACGGATATGTAGTCCAGTGGTAACACGCTGGACTGGTAATCCAGGGATCGCAGGTTCGATCACCCGTCTGACCCTAATGAAATTAACAGTCTTTCAGATGGGACGTTAAATCGAGATCTCGTGTCGGTGCTTTACACCGTGCACGTAAAAGAACCAGAGGAGAATCTGGAATGGGTCTCTCTCTGTATCATTGCACTATCCTCCAAAAATCTAAAATGACTAATATATTCAGGAGGCGTCGCTCATATGGGCAACCGGTAGCGACGATAAATAAACGTAAACACACAATCCCTTACAGTCTATTGCTGTTAATTTATATGTAACTGTTAATTCTGTTATGTACATGTAAATGCTAAACTAAATAATGTTTAAAATAGTAATTGATGAACGAAGAACTGTACAGATTTGTTCTTATATCTCGACAATGCATGCCCCAGAATGTAGTTGCAGTGATAAAGAAATTCAATTTCTTCCAGGGGGACCGCATTATCCCAATCGTGCATGCACCTCTATCAAGCCCAAGCTACGCCCCTGTACCACAATATACCAATCGTCGCAACAGGTTACCAACCGCAGAGCCAGAATTGGAACACTAGCGGTTGTTGTACTTTAGCCGGTACTCGTTTAACATTTCTCGGAATTTTATTGCTAATTTAATGTGCTTGGAGAGGCTGTGTCTGTTCGCAGAAACAAGGCATTGTCAAGTATCTCGGCGGCTTTATAAATGCGTTTCTTGGTATATATGTGTGGGGGGGTGAGTGATCTATGTGGGGGTGAGTGGTCTATGTGGGGGGGGGGGTGATCTATGTGGGGGTGAGTGGTCTATATGGGGGTGAGTGTCTACAAATGGCGTCGATTTTAAATCACTTGTCCTTACCGCTGTCTGTTCGAATTATTTCATGTTAAACTTTATTTATTTTACATTTGCCTTTAAAGTTTGATATATATTATATTTCGGGTGTTACGCCTGCATCAGCACCATTTCGGGCTATATCGCTGGCGGGCAGTTTACCTAACAACACCTTTGCTGGGCAGGCTCCAGCGGTTAACCAGTACTTGGGTGCACCAACCTCCGTAAGAAACTGCCAACGTGTTCATATAAATGAGACACGGCCTGAACGGGGCTTTAAAGTTTGATAAATGTATGTACTTTTCCTGGAAAAGTGATACTTATAGTGAAATGTGAAATATGTGTGTAATTTTATTCTAAGAAATTAATATGAAGCCATCTATATGATGAGCCACAGCGGAGACATGGGATTCTCTAAAGTTTAAACTTTATTTATTTTATAACGATTGCGAAACATGCTTTAACAACTTATATTAATCACTCTCGTTGGCACGAATGAAAGCGTAAATGTGGCCATTCTTGTAGAAGGGAACCGGAGTACCCGGAGTACCCGGAGAAAAGCCCACCTGTCCGATATGTCGACCACCGTACCATCTCATATACTAGGATCGAACCTGGTTGCCATGGTGAGAAGCGAGCGCGTTAACAACTGCACTAATCGGACAGCTAATCATAAACATTGAAACTGAATTCGCGTTGCTATATTTCATGTATATAATAATAAAATTAGTCTAAATAATAAACACTATTTGGTAGTAAATGCATAACCCTTCGTGTAGATTTTTGTTTTAAATTTGTTTTAGCTCGATTGCGAAACTAGTTCTTACAACTTATATTAATCACTCTCGAGACCTCATTCCTGATGGAATCCATCGCCACGAGGGAGAGAGCATAGGTAACGTGGAATTTAAATGCCTTGGCTAAGGGCACAATCGTAACGGCTCCAACGGGTTCCAACTCCAGGCCTTTCGCACCGGAAGCGAACGCGCATCCACTGCGCTATCACGACTTCCACTTGATTTTGTTGTGATCTCTTATGGCCCTTTGCTGTTTTCACAAGATATAGCATTTTGAGATATTACCACAATAATGAGTGTTGATTTTTCTATTACCTCCCTTGATGGATAAAGTCAGTTTTATCCCTAAATATATATTGGTCCTGTTAGTTGGAATCCTTTGTTTTTACTGTTGTCGTCTAAACAGATGTTGCGTTAGGATAAATGTAATTTTATCAGAATCGTGTTATTTAAATGAACCAATTTTTACAATAAGGTATCCATTGGACATGCTAAAGGATATCTGTCGAGATTTAATAATTTCAAAATTATAAGACGAGAATACGGATAAAAATGGAAAATATGTTGTGCAAAAGAAACAACGATAAAAACAGAGGAAACCAATTAATGGGGCGAATATACTCTGAGGAGTATTCAGGGGCAGTAACTAATGTTTCTCATTGTACTTTTAAATGTCAACATTAACCACATGTATATATATATAAAGTACATAGCCCAAAACAGGCTGTTTTTATCACAATGTACCCCATTCCAAATAATCTAAAACCTACAACGTGTGACAAACTACTAGATGACAACAATACGATGAAAAGACGTTTCGTTAGGAGATATTTCGGCTGGAAGAGGCTACGAACAGAACAATAAAACCGTACGGCTAAGAGGGTGACCTCGGGGTCAAGCTTCAACGGCGTCAAGCTTCAACGGGACAGCGTTCGACGGGAGATAGACCGACGTGAGAGTGACGGATGGGAGAGCGACCGACGGGAGAATGAGCGACGGTCTGTAACTTGCAGTGCTTTCGGACAGTCAGCAAGCTATGTACTCTAAATACACTCGCGTATTGCTTGAATTATTACATGTCGAGCCGTTTCTGTGTAGCATAGTTCTGGAATAGTTTAAGTACATAAGCATACAGAATAAACGTGCATTCCGTTGATAACTATGTCATACCTCCGCGGAAATGATGGGGAATTGAATGTACGTCAATACCACAGGAGCTTGAAAATTATACGGGAACTATTTTTTATTGCTAACGTTCACTCTACGATAAGTGATTGTGCGGTTGTGTCTTGTAGTGGAATGGGCTCCCAGCATGGGTAATAAAAGTGGATAAAAAAAGATATCAGTGAAAAATCATTGGAATCCATAAAAAGGGAATTGTTATTGTTAGCTAGGATTTTATTTCAACCCGTGGTCCTCGAAATAATGTCTCGTGGAAATACACATTTCGATGATAACTCGATGAAATAAATTCCAATTTTACACTATTAAGCACAAATATCCTCGATTACATCATATCATTGGCAAAGGTAAAACATTCTTTTTGTGTGTGCAAAATTATATTTTACACGCACGCACGCACACACTTAAATTATGGTTGGTCTCTTCCATATAGTTAAAGAAATATTTTCACATATCATAGTGACTTGTACAAAATGTAATGTTAGATCTTGTATAACACATAATGATACGCTGCTGCAATTGCGTTCACGGTTTCTGGCTTATGTTCGATAACTGCACGAGGCACGTGTCCTTGAAAGCTATGAGTGTTAGTAGTAAAACACCAAGCAGAACACTATGCAAAGCCATGTGTTGCTTAAAATATGTACTGTTGCTCACAGAGTAATTATTTGCAGTAATAGGCCTATGTACTTTATCAAGCGTTATTTAGTGTGGAAAAAACCTCTGAGATATGTGTACGTACGTTTCCCGGAATCAAGCGTTATTTAGTGCGGAAAAAACCTCTGAGATATGTGTACGTACTTTTCCCGGAATCTATCAGTGTTTATGCTTGTAAATTCTATTGAAATATAGTCAAACTTGTATTAAGAGACCACCAAAGGGGAAGGGCTAAAGGTGGTCTCTAAGCAGGAATGGTATCTTACTATAGGCTAATTTGTTCCTTAGCAACACAAACTGGAACTGAAAACTATAATGGTCTTTTAATAGACGTGGTCTATCTTTTGACTGTATGTATGTAGTTTGCCCGGAATCAATTGATACGTGTGGTGGAAACAACCTTGAGGTATGTATACGTACTTTTCCCGGATTCAAGGGGTGTGTATGGAGGTAAATGCCGCAGCTTTGAGATATGTATATACTTTTCCCGGAATCAAGCGATATTTAAATGGTAATTGCCTTTGAGATATGTATGTACTTTTCCGAGAATCAAGCACTATTTAAGTCGTAAATACCTTTGAGATATGTATGTACTTTTCCCGGAATCCAGCGATATTTAAGTGGTAAATGCCTTTGAGATATGTATGTACTTTTCGCGGAATGATGCGATATTTAAGTTGTTGATGCCTTTCCGATATGTATGTACTTTTCCTGGAATCAAGCGATATTTAAGTGGTAAATGCCTTTGAGATATGTATGTACTTTTCCTGGAATCAAGCACTATTTAAGTCGTAAATACCTTTGAGATATGTATGTACTTTTCCCGGAATCCAGCGATATTTAAGTGGTAAATGCCTTTGAGATATGTATGTACTTTTCGCGGAATGATGCGATATTTAAGTTGTTGATGCCTTTCCGATATGTATGTACTTTTCCTGGAATCAAGCGATATTTAAGTGGTAAATGCCTTTGAGATATGTATGTACTTTTCCTGGAATCAAGCGATATTTAAGTGGTAAATGCCTTTGAGATATGTATGTACTTTTCCTGGAATCAAGCGATATTTAAGTGGTAAATGCCTTTGAGATATGTATGTACTTTTCCTGGAATCAAGCGATACTTATAGTGACACAGACCTTTGAAATATGTGTGTAATTTTATTCTAAGAAATTAATATGAAGCCATCTATATGATGAGCCACAGCGGAGACATGGGATTCTCTAAAGTTTAAACTTTATTTACTTTACGATTGCAAAACACGCATTAACAACTTATATCTCGTTGGTGCAGATGAAAGCGTAAATGTGGTCATTCGTGTGGGAGGGACCCGGAGTACCCGGAGAAAACCCACCTGGCCGATCTGGCGACAACGGTACCATCTCACATACTTCCCGGTCCGAGGATCGAACTCGGGTTACATTGTGAGAAGCGAGCGCGCTAATCACTGAGCTAATCGGACAGGACTCTCTTGGTATGGATATGGCTGAAATTGTTCATTGTTGCTACTACTCGAGTTCAACCCTTCCTCCGGGTGCTCCGGTTTCCTCCCACACGAATGAACGATGTCATATATACGGTTTCATCCACGCCAACGAGAGTGATTAATATAAGTTGTTAAATAATGTTTCTTAATCGTTGTAAAATAATTGGTTCCGAAAACAACCACTCGCAATCTCACCCAGACACAATGCATAACATATGTTGAAAACTATGGGACGCCGTTTTGCTATTTATTCGTTTTTATGAATATCCGTAATTCGATTTATGGATATCCACAATTCCAGGCGCGCCGTTTTGCTATTTATTCAGCATTTATGGATAACCATAATTCGATGTTTGGATATCCATAAATAGATTATTGGATGTCCATAAATAAATTATTGGATATCCATAATTCTATTTTGGGATATCCATAATTCTATTTTTGAATGTCCATAATTCTATTTTTGGATTTACATAAATGATGAATAAATGGCAAAACGGCGATACAAATATATAGATAAACCTGTGTTAGTGGTCATCTCTATTAAATATCGAATTATGGATATCCAAAAATAGAATTAATGGTATCCAAAGATCGATTTTTGGATATCCATAAATAGCTTGGAATTATGGATATCCATATATCTAATTATGGAAATCCAATCCTTGAAATATAGATATCCAGAAATGGAATTATAGATATCCATAAATCGAATTATGGATATTCATAAATACTGAGTAAATAGCAAAACGGCGTGCCATAGAAAACGTAATGATGAATTGTCATGGAAACTGGATTCTAGAATATACCGCAACAGGTGACAAATGCAGCAATTGCATGCTACGTGATTGATAGGGAGTTTACCTCACGTGGGGGACAGGCATATAGTGTTACGTTTACATAATTATTTGTGTAGCTCACTAAGTTTTAAAACGCATCACGCTACTGATAGTAAGCATTAACTTGTCACAACCCCATATATCATTTGAACACTGAAATCGTCTAGTTGTCACATATATACGTTAAAGCCCCTACAATCATTTTCTTGGAATGTGCTGCACATTACAGACGGATCTGTAGTCCAGTGGTAACACGCTGGACTGGTAATCCAGGGATCGCAGATTCGATCCCCCGACTGACCAAAATTAACAGTCTTTCAGAGGGGATGTTAAACCGAGGTATCGTGTCGGTGCTGTACACCGTACACGTAAGAGAAGCAGAGGATACTCTGGAATGGGTCTCTGTCTGTATCATTGCACTATTCTCCAAAATTCTAAAATTACTAATCTATTCAGTAGTCGTCGCTCATATGGGGAACCGTTAGCGACGATAAATAAACGTAAAACACACACAGTGCTGCACATTGAAATATGATACGGATCAATTGATTCGTGTATATTGTTTTACAGTCAAACATGTGCTAGTGGTCACCTCTACTAAGCAGCCTACCTGTATTAAGTAGCCAGTTTCCAGATTACCAATATCTTAAATATATTATACATTTGACCTCTATTAAGAAGCCACCTGTGCTAAGCAATCACATTTTTGTGATTCCCTTGGCTGATTAACACAGGTTTGACTTACAATTATTTGCGATCCTACAAAATAATAGACCGGTCCGCTGTACAGTGGTTAGTACGTTGGACTGCGAGTTCAAGGGTAGCAGGTATAATCATCCGTCTCAGCTTAATACAGTCTTTCAGATGGGTCAATAAATAAATATTTCAGCGATATAAAAAATGTTTAAGCTTCATTTATTTGACAACGATTGCGAAACAAGCTTTAACAACTTATCATATTAATCACTCTCGTTGGCGCAGATGAAAGCGTATATGTGATCATTCGTGTGGAAGGAAACCGGAGTACCCGGAGAAAACCCACCTGTCCGATCTAGCAACCACCGTACCTTCTCACACATTTCTCGGTCCGAGGATCGAACCTGGGTTGCTATGGTGAGAAGCGAGCGCGTTAACAACTGCATTAATCGGTCAGCTAATCATAAACATTGAAACTGAATTGGAGTTGCTATATTTCATGTATATAATAACAAATTAGTCTAAATAATAAAGAATATTTGGTAGATTTTTGTTTTAAATTTGTTTTAGCTCGATTGCGAAACAAGTTCTTTCAACTTCTATTAATCACTCTCGAGACCTCATTCCTGATGGAATCCATCACCAGGAGGGAGAGAGAAGAGGCAACGTGGAATTTAAATACCTTGCCTAAAGGCACAATCGTAACGGCTCCAGCGGGGCTCGAACTCCGGACCTTTCGCACCTGAAGTGAACGGGCATCCACTGCGCTATCACGACTTGCACTATTAGGCTTAGGAGGGTAAAGTTGGAGATTGGAGGATGATCGCAAGTTTTGAGTTCGAACATCGGAAGTAAAATAAATGTGAATGACTCTTGCAGATAGACAGGTGCTAGGCCATTGGGTGTTTTAAACATCATGACTGCGTTTTGAAAGCTAGCCCTTTCTGGAAAAGCCATCAAATGAGAGTCATCGGTCAGTTACTGCCCATGAATACTCCCTAAAAGTAGATAGGTCCTATTAAGTGTTTTCCTCTGTTTTTATCGTTGTTTCCTTTACACAACATGCTAGCAATTTTATTCCACTATCACTTGATATGATTATTAAATTACTATATCTCAACATATCTCCTACATTATATGCAATGGATACGTATTTGTAAAACAATGCTATCAATTAATTAACACGAAGTTGATAAAATCACAATTATCATACCGCAACACCTGGTTAAGGAACAACAGAAGTTCCACATGTATGCGGGAGGTTCCACACGTATGCGGGAGGTTCCACATGTATGCGGGAGGTTCCACACGTATGCGGGAGGTTCCATGGGAAGGCGGGAGGTTCCACATGTATGCAAGAGTATCCACTGGTAGGCGGGACGTTCCACATGTATGCAAGAGTATCCACTGGTAGGCGGGACGTTCCACATGTATGCAAGAGTATCCACTGGTAGGCGGGACGTTCCACATGTATGCAAGAGTATCCACTGGTAGGCGGGAGGTTCCACATGTATGCAAGAGTATCCACTGGTAGGCGGGACGTTCCACATGTATGCAAGAGTATCCACTGGTAGGCGGGAGGTTCCACATGTATGCAAGAGTATCCACTGGTAGGCGGGACGTTCCACATGTATGCAAGAGTATCCACTGGTAGGCGGGACGTTCCACATGTATGCAAGAGTATCCACTGGTAGGCGGGACGTTCCACATGTATGCAAGAGTATCCACTGGTAGGCGGGACGTTCCACATGTATGCAAGAGTATCCACTGGTAGGCGGGACGTTCCACATGTATGCAAGAGTATCCACTGGTAGGCGGGACGTTCCACATGTATGCAAGAGTATCCACTGGTAGGCGGGACGTTCCACATGTATGCAAGAGTATCCACTGGTAGGCAGGACGTTCCACATGTATGCAAGAGTATCCACTGGTAGGCGGGAGGTTCCACATGTATGCAAGAGTATCCACTGGTAGGCGGGACGTTCCACATGTATGCAAGAGTATCCACTGGTAGGCGGGAGGTTCCACATGTATGCAAGAGTATCCACTGGTAGGCGGGACGTTCCACATGTATGCAAGAGTATCCACTGGTAGGCGGGACGTTCCACATGTATGCAAGAGTATCCACTGGTAGGCGGGACGTTCCACATGTATGCAAGAGTATCCACTGGTAGGCGGGACGTTCCACATGTATGCAAGAGTATCCACTGGTAGGCGGGACGTTCCACATGTATGCAAGAGTATCCACTGGTAGGCGGGAGGTTCCACATGTATGTGAGAAGTTCCAATGGTAGGCGGGAGGTTCCACATGTATGTGGAATGTTTCACTGGTAGGCGGGACGTTCCACATGTATATGAGAAGTTCCAATGGTAGGCGGGAGGTTCCACATGTATGTGGAATGTTTCACTGGTAGGCGGGAGGTTCCACATGTATGTGGAATGTTTCACTGGTAGGTGGGACGTTCCACATGTATATGAGAAGTTCCAATGGTAGGCGGGAGGTTCCACATGTATATGAGAAGTTCCAATGGTAGGCGGGAGGTTCCACATGTATGTGGAATGTTTCACTGGTAGGCGGGAGGTTCCACATGTATGTGGAATGTTTCACTGGTAGGCGGGAGGTTCCACATGTATGTGGAATGTTTCACTGGTAGGCGGGACGTTCCACATGTGTATGAGAAGTTCCAATGGTAGGCGGGAGGTTCCACATGTATATGAGAAGTTCCAATGGTAGGCGGGAGGTTCCACATGTATATGAGAAGTTCCAATGGTAGGCGGGAGGTTCCACATGTATATGAGAAGTTCCAATGGTAGGCGGGAGGTTCCACATGTATGTGGAATGTTTCACTGGTAGGCGGGAGGTTCCACATGTATGTGGAATGTTTCACTGGTAGGCGGGAGGTTCCACATGTATGTGGAATGTTCCACTGGTAGGCGGGAGGTTCCACATGTATGTGGAATGTTCCACTGGTAGGCGGGAGGTTCTACATGTATGTGAGAAGTTCTACTCGTAGGCGGGAGGTTCCACATGTATGTGAGAATTTCTACTGGTAGTCGGGAGGTTCCACATGTATGGAAGAGTATCCACTGGTAGGCGGGAGGTTCCACATGTATGTGAGAAGTTCCACATGTATGCGGGAGGTTCCACATGTATGTGGAATGTTCCACTGGTAGGTGGGAGGTTCCACATGTATTTGAGAAGTTCTACTGGTAGGCGGGAGGTTCCACATGTATGTGAGAAGTTCCACTGGTAGGCGGGAGGTTCCACATGTATGTGAGAAGTTCCACTGGTAGGCGGGAGGTTCCACATGTATGTGAGAAGTTCCACTGGTAGGCGGGAGGTTCCACATGTATGTGAGAAGTTCCACATGTATGCGGGAGGTTCCACATGTATGTGGAATGTTCCACTGGTAGGTGGGAGGTTCCACATGTATTTGAGAAGTTCTACTGGTAGGCGGGAGGTTCCACATGTATGTGAGAAGTTCCACTGGTAGGCGGGAGGTTCCACATGTATGTGAGAATTTCCACTGGTAGGCGGGAGGTTCCACATGTATGTGAGAAGTTCCACTGGTAGGCGGGAGGTTCCACATGTATGTGAGAAGTTCCACTGGTAGGCGGGAAGTTCCACATGTATGTGAGAAGTTCCACTGGTAGGCGGGATGTTCCACATGTATGTGAGAGGTTCCACATGTATGTGAGAAGTTCCACTGGTAGGCGGGAGGTTCCACATGTATGTGAGAAGTTCCACTGGTAGGCGGGAAGTTTCACATGAATGTGAGAGGTTCCACTGGTAGGCGGGAGGTTCCACATGTATGTGGAATGTTCCACGGGAAGGCGGGAGGTTCCACATGTATGTGAGAAGTTCCACTGGTAGGCGGGAGGTTCCACATGTATGTGTGAGATTCCACACGTATGCGGGAGGTTCCATGGGAAGGCGGGAGGTTCCACATGTATGTGAGAAGTTCCACTGGTAGGCGGGAGGTTCCACATGTATGTGGAATGTTCCACGGGAAGGCGGGAGGTTCCACATATATGTGAGAAGTTCCACTGGTAGGCGGGAGGTTCCACATGTGTGTGTGAGGTTCCACACGTATGCGGGAGGTTCCATGGGAAGGCGGGAGGTTCCACATGTATGTGGAATGTTCCACTGGTAGATGGAACATACATTAGTAACCAATATACAGTCTAATAAATTGTGACTATATACATGTTTCCATGAGGCAGGTGTATAGCATTAATGTTTTATCGGTTCATTACATTAATTAATGCTTTGTAACTGTTTAATGATCTTATGCAATGTGGCACGAAATTAGGATACTGTTGGAATGTACATGACTTGATCAGCAGCCAACTGCAATGGGTTCTTTCATTAAGTCTTCAGCTATGAGACCCTTTGTGCAAAGGTTATCGGCAAAGGTTGCTTTGTCAGTTTACGTTGTTGATTTTGTTCTGGAAGTGTTCGTCTGTGAGTTTATTGAGTTTATTGTTAAATTATATATTTAGATACAACATTGATGGGTATGGTATCTATAGTAGTATAGTTGCCTCCCTGGCGTAATGGATACGGTGCCAGACTGGGAACCGAGACTTTGATAGTACGAGACCCGTCAGAACAACGTTGTGGTGTCCTGGTGGTGTTGGTGGTATATTATAGAGTGCAAGGATCAGGGCCAGGGCCGAAACGGCGAGACGGAGAGGGCGTGAGGCCGAGAGCGCGAGGGCGAGACAGCGAGAGGGAGGGAGGGAGAGGGCGCGAGGCTGAGAGAGCGAGAGGCAGAGAGGGCGAGAGGCAGAGAGCGAGAAGGTGACACGGCAAGAGCGAGAGATTGTTTTATCTATTATAGATGCTGTAAAAACTATTTGTACATGCTCGCACAATTATAATGTAAGTCTAGACTATCTTATAGAAGACATAGTAATATATCTGTTTGCGGTTATGTTAGATTATATAAATATATTTCGCAGATATTCTGCATTATTTCATTAGTTTCGAAATACCGTCAAAAGACTCAATTTGTGCGTTTGTGCATTCATATCCCGCAACCATTGAAGTCAGGCTTGTAATGAGATCAGATATAATATGTTTATCACAAAGCGGTGCATTCTACATCGTGTGAAATAATAACATATACAAACTACGGAAGTCCAGTGGTGACTTCAGTACTTCACCAGTCTTTTGGCTGTCCGATTAGCGCAGTGGTTAGCGCGCTCGCTTCTCGCCAATGCAACCCGGGTTCGATCCTCGAACCCGTATGTGAGATGGTACGGTAATAGCCAGATCGGACAGGTGGGTTTTCTCCGGGTACTCCGGTTTCCTCACACACGAATGACAACATTTACGCTTTCATCCCGCCAACGAGAGTGATTAATATAAGTTGTTAGAACTTGCTTCGCAATCGTTGTAAAATAAATACAGTTTAAATTAGTCATAACTCATAAATATCTGAATTAAATCGGTACGTGTGAAATCATGAAGTTTCATACCCCCCGATTTCATAACTTCACGATTACGCAATGTCACGATTCCACGACTTCCCAATTTCACGACTTCACGAGTCCACGACTTCCCAATTTCACGAATACACGAATCAATGACTTCCCAATTTCATGACTTCACGAGTCCACGACTTCCCAATGTCACGACTTCACGAGTCCACGACTTCCCAATTTCATGACTTCACGAGTCCACGACTTCCCAATTTCATGACTTCACGAGTCCACGACTTCCCAATTTCATGACTTCACGAGTCCACGACTTCCCAATGTCACGACTTCACGAGTCCACGACTTCCCAATTTCATGACTTCACGAGTCCACGACTTCCCAATTTCATGACTTCACGAGTCCACGACTTCCCAATTTCATGACTTCACGAGTCCACGACTTCCCAATGTCACGACTTCACGAGTCCACGACTTCCCAATTTCATGACTTCACGAGTCCACGACTTCCCAATTTCATGACTTCACGAGTCCACGACTTCCCAATTTCATGACTTCACGAGTCCACGACTTCCCAATGTCACGACTTCACGAGTCCACGACTTCCCAATTTCATGACTTCACGAGTCCACGACTTCCCAATTTCATGACTTCACGAGTCCACGACTTCCCAATTTCATGACTTCACGAGTCCACGACTTCCCATTTCATGACTTCACGAGTCCACGACTTCCCAATTTCATGACTTCACGAGTCCACGTTTTTTGTCACGACCTCACGAGTCCACGACTTCCCAATTTCATGACTTCACGAGTCCACGACTTCCCAATTTCATGACTTCACGAGTCCACGACTTCCCAATGTCACGACTTCACGAGTCCACGACTTCCAATTTCATGACTTCACGAGTCCACGACTTCCCAATTTCACGACTTCACGAGTCCACGACTTCCCAATTTCATGACTTCACGAGTCCACGACTTCCCAATTTCATGACTTCACGAGTCCACGACTTCCCAATGTCACGACTTCACGAGTCCACGACTTCCCAATTTCATGACTTCACGAGTCCACGACTTCCCAATTTCATGACTTCACGAGTCCACGACTTCCCAATTTCATGACTTCACGAGTCCACGACTTCCCAATGTCACGACTTCACGAGTCCACGACTTCCCAATTTCATGACTTCACGAGTCCACGACTTCCCAATTTCATGACTTCACGAGTCCATGACTTCCCAATTTCATGACTTCACGAGTCCACGACTT
>CM026392.1:12681200-12717677 GCA_014843695.1 Archivesica marissinica | reverse complement strand
TCGCTCGGATCATTGTTCTCCGTCCATAGAGTCATTTGCTCCCTTAATTCCTTAATGAATTCGGAATATGTCTGCTGAGGTTTCTTTACCCAAGAGAATAAATTCTTTCTATATACAGTGGGTGAGAGTCTATATTCATCCAAGATGGCGGCCTTGAGGGTATCGTAATTATTAGCGTCTTGGACAGGAAGAGTGGCATATATATTTCTGGCCTTGTCGGACAACTTGTCTATAATATGGCCCACCCATGTTTGTTTGGCGACCTGGCTAGCTTCGAACAGTCTCTCACATGTTGCGAAGAATTTATCTGGCCTGGTAGTCTGGGTCCAAATAGGAACAGAAATGTTTGTCTTAGAGGGCCTATTATCTGTATGGAGGGGGTTATTTTGCTGAGATTCCTGATCTCTCTGGATTTCTCTCAGGCGAATCTCCATCTGCATTTTCTCCATTTGCATTCTTTCCTCCCTGTCCCTTTCTTTCTCTTCTCTTTCCCCTCTTTGTTTTACTTCTTCCCTCTCTCTTTCTCTCTCTCTTTCTCTCTCTCTTTCTTCTCTTTCCCTCTCTCTTTCTTCTCTTTCCCTCTCTCTTTCTCTCTCTCTTTCTTCTCTTTGTTTTACTTCTTCCCTTTCTTTCTCATAAATCTCACCCTGACGTTCCAGATTTGTCTGATTAAAGAAGGGAAGTCTCATTAATTTGTCCCATATCTCATCACCTGTTGTCTGCAAGTCGGGGTGAACCGGCCCCTCAGTTTCCTTATTAGCACTCCTAGTTGTAGCCATTTTATTTTTTTATTTCCCAAAATTTTTAATCCCCAGAATGTATCTCCCAATGTATTATAGAATTGAGTTCAATAAAAGGAAGTAAATCACTAATATAATTTTAATGATAATATTAAGCCTCTATGAAAAGAAAACTGGTACTTACCGAAGTCTGTCTCGTCCGTTAATCCAATATATAATTTATCACATATTCAAATTTTGCACATTTCCAATAATTTAATCCATTTCATTAATTTAATAATTCGTTGACGTCTTTCACTTATTTCCAAATTCTAACACTGTCTCGCATGCACTTCTGTTTTCCCACGTTAATTAATAGTCCCTTGTATTCTTCATGTATAAATCCTAGTGTCCTTCACACTATTCCATATATAAATCCTAGTGTCCTTCACAATATGTCACGATATGTCACCTCTTCTTTATTTCCAATCCCGGACGAGCGTCCCAATTGTCGCAAACTCTCCTTTTTCTTCTCGTAATAATATGTCTCGGTTGCTACGGCTCTTACCAGGGTCTATCCTATTGTAGACTCGCTGGAGTTGTCTAGGGGTTTCTTCGTTATATATGTATTAATGATAACTCAACACAGTATTACATTTCTTCTATATAATATCTTGTTTAAATTGGCATCAGAAATATCCATATATATATAATCAGTGATCTATATATATATACATCGTATCATTAAAAGCTTATTTAACAATCCATTTGTGTGAGCCGACTATGCGCTTACACAATCTATTTAACATCCAATCTTTCTAATCCGTCATTACTCAATATCACTATAATCTAATCACTGTTTCTGATTAGATTAACTTTTAATCACCTTCTGGTGGTTCGCCGAAACTCTGTTTCTTCTATGGCTGAACAATTTAATTATTCGAAAAATCTTTATAAGTTATATTTCTTATAATGTCCATAATATCTAAGTATCATAAATACAGTTTATATGTTCTATATACTAGATTGAGATCACGACCTTTCTCGCTCCTGGAGTTAGGCTCTAGTGTGCTCTAGTGTGTCTGATTTATGTTAATAAAATCCATTTCTTATATACATAATTGAATCAGTGTATATATGATATAACAATTCCTAAAACATCTGTTATTCCTAAACATCTGTTATGTTATCTAATATTACAACATCAAACCAGTTCGGTGCCTTTATATTACATAACTGGACACCTGCAACCACGGCCTGTTATCTAATATTACACCATCAAACCAGTTCGGTGCCTTTGTATTACATAACTGGACACCTGCAACCACGGCCTTGATAAACTGAGATTTAGGCCTAACATCTTAAGTCATTTCCCGCGCGAAGCGAGATTGATAATTTTAGGCGCGAAAATAATAGCAGACGATTATGCATAAAACAAATATATATATATTACATGGTAAACATTTGGCCATATATAGAAACAGTTTAATGTATTTATATAATACATTATTATTTATATATAACAAAAATATTTCGTGCAAATTGGGGTTTTGCACACTTCGAGATATAAACAGATCCAGTTATATAAAAATGACGGGACTTTGATCCGACTTCGAGATATAAACAGATCCAGTTATATAAAAATGACGGGATTTTGATCCGACTTCGAGATATAAACAGATCCAGTTATATAAAAATGACGGGATTTTGATCCGACTTCGAGATATAAACAGATCCAGTTATATAAAAATGATGGGATTTTGATCCGACTTCGAGATATAAACAGATCCAGTTATATAAAAATGATGGGACTTTGATCCGACTTCGAGATATAAACAGATCCAGTTATATAAAAATGATGGGATTTTGATCCGACTTCGAGATATAAACAGATCCAGTTATATAAAAATGACGGGATTTTGATCCGACTTCGAGATATAAACAGATCCAGTTATATAAAAATGACGGGACTTTGATCCGACTTCGAGATATAAACAGATCCAGTTATATAAAAATGATGGGATTTTGATCCGACTTCGAAATATAAACAGATCCAGTTATATAAAAATGATGGGACTTTGATCCGACTTCGAGATATAAACAGATCCAGTTATATAAAAATGATGGGATTTTGATCCGACTTCGAGATAACCGAATACTTCGACATTATCGATATATCATGTTCTCGTGGTTTAAGACGAATACGTGACGATCTAAACAACCCATTTGCTTTTTTTCCCTAGACAAAACAAATGTATCGTATACTGCAATCATATAATTACATATTAATCTCTGATTTGTTCTTAGTATTGTATGTATAATTTTTATGTGTAATGTATTGTATGAAAAAATGCAGTAAAATATTATTTAAAAAAAGAAGTTTTATAATCATGTTTGCTAAATTTGTATTGCATAGTCATTGTGAAATCTAAGAAAATCGGTGACAACATTGAGAACACAGGTTGTCAACATTTCATAGGCGACCCCAAACACTTGGCTGACTGTTCGTGGCAATGGTGTTAATTGAAGTTTTAATTGATCTCGTGGGACCGGTGTTCTGGCTCGAGTGTTCCAGCTATGCGTGTTCGAATTATATTATAGTGTGCGTGTGCGCGTGCGCGTGTGCGTGTGTTTTACGCTTATTTATCGTCGCTACCAGTTGCGACGCTTCCTGAAGAGATTTTGGAGAATAGTGTAATGATACAGACAGAGACCCATTCCAGAGTCTCCTCTGGTTCTTTTATGTACACGGTGTAAAGCACCGATAAGAGATCTCGGTTTAAAGTTCAATCTGAAAGACTGTTCATTGTATTAGGGTCAGACCCCCGGGGGATCGAACATGCAATCCCTGGATTCCCAGTCCATCGTGTAAACCACTGGCTACGTGTCCGTCTGTAATTATCGAAGTGTGTGTGTGTGTGTGTGTTTTACGTTTATTTATCGTCGCTACCGGTTGCCCATATGAGAGACGCCTCCTGAAGAGATTAGTCATTTTAGATTTTAGAGGATAGTGCAATGATACAGAGAGAGACCCATTCCAGAGTCTCCTTTGGTTCTTTTACGTGCATGGGGGTAAAGCACCGACACGAGACCTCGGTTTTACGTCCCATCTGAAAGACTGTTAATTTTATTAGGATCAGACGGGGGGTCGAACCTGCGATCCCTAGATTACCACTCCAGCGTGTTACCACTGGACTACATATCCGTCTATTAATTATCGAAGATAGAACAATATGCATTATATACGAATTATTGCCATGAGCAGATGACGTGTTCGAGCAAACGTGGGTGTTCGAGTTAAGCCATGTCGAGGCAACGGAGTTCGACTGTAGATGCATGTTAAGTCCTTGGGATATATAAACTCTATACTCACCAATATTTAATTCTATCCTACGGGGTTATCATGCATATCACGTATTTACCATTAACATTTTTATTCGTTTCTAAAATCGCGATGTCTGTAAAACGTATCCCTCTGGAAGAGATAAAAGGGAACATTAATCTCTTTTGAGCAGTATTAATTTACTTACCTAAGCATGCGAAGTATTAAATGATAGATACAATCGTTTCTTTGATTATCTAATTAATATATGTATCGTAGTCGCATGTTAATTGAACACTAAAAGTGGAATGCCTAAAGCTGCTGTTGGCTCTTGAGACGTATGCGCATGCGTGTGCATTGCGGTGGCCGTCAGTGTTAATTAAGTATGTTGCAGTGATGTCATATCATAAAAGTACATTTGAACTGAAGAGATTTGTTTCGTCTTCTATTGTTGTGGGTGTTTTCTTATGAGCCCCCCTTCAACCCCCACCCTCAACCCCCCATCAACCCCCCTCAACCCCCTACCATCAACCCTCATCCCCCTCCCCATCAACCCCCACCCTCAACCCACCCCCCGTGGCCGAGTGCTTACGACGGTTGACTGTTTAGATATGTAAATCAACAAGTATATAATTGGCTGTCCGGTAGAATAAGCAGACTGCGGTATGGTGTGTTTGACGTTTATTTATCGTCGCTACCGGTTGCCCACATGAGCGACGCCTCCTGAAGTGATTAAGTCACTTTAGATGTTTGGAGGATAGTGCAATGATACAGACAGAGTCTCATCTGGTTCTTTTAAGTGCACGGTGTACAACACCGACACGATGTGGTCGCCAGATCGGACAGGTGGGTTTTCCCCGGGTGCTCCGGTTTCCTCCCACACAAATGACCACATTTACGCTTTCATCCGCGCCAACGAGAGTGATTAATATAAGGTGATAAAGCTTGTTTCGCAATCGTTGTAAAATAAATAAAGTTTAAACTTTTTAAACACCGACGCGAGACCTCGGTTTAATGTCCCATCTGAAAGACTGTTCATTTTATTAGGGTCAGATTACCAGTCCAGCGTGTTAACCACTGGACTACAGAACCGTCTCTGACTGCGGTATATCAACATATCGGTCTAGATGTACGTCTGGCACGTAGTCAAGTGGTTCAGTCGTGCGTGAGTTCAGGTATCCGAGTGAATACACTATATTGTGGAATGTCGGTATTCAAGTTTTCAACAACAAAAATCAAACTAAAATAGTGTTGAATTAAAATTACGGTATACAGCGGAATCTTCTGGCGGAATATAACAAATACAAACATATGAAGCAGTATTACATAGTTCATGATTCAGCTTAAAACCAAATGAGGCTGTTTTCATTAATACTAAGCAGATCAATATAATTACGATAACATTTATTATAGTATACAATACGTATGGCGTCCGTGGTCCAGTGGTAGGGCGTCGGACTTGGAATCGAACGGTCCCGGGTTCGATACTCGGACAGGCCAGTATGTAGTATCATTGAGCAAGGCACCTCACACACATTGCTTAATACTGGTTAATCGCTTAGGTCGGCTAAGCCTGCCCAGGAAAACATGTCTAGGTCCCCGGGAGAGGTTTGATATTAATGGAACATACATACATACAATAACACCGTCGCCATTACGCTTCGCATTTGCATAAAATGCAGTCGTGGATAATTAAAATATTCGTAACCATCAATTTTTATATTAGTTACTTTTGAGTTCCAAGTTTCCTTTAATAATATAATGTCGTAATCTGAAACAAAATTTAAGAACTCGCAATCTTATAATTTAGCTGTAATACCTTGAACAGTCCAGAGCAAACACGTAAACTGTTTCTGGGTAGCTTTGCTATAGCCAGCACTGGCCGCAGTATCCACCGTGAATGCTTTACCGTTAATTTTCACTTTATCATAAAATAACATTGCTCTTTTGTCAACTGCACGAGCCTTGGTCATGATAGGGATCAACGCTTTACGTCTGTGTTGGATTATCTATCAGCCTTGAGAAATTGTTCGCTCACCGAAATCAGATGGCAATTCATCGAATGTCTTTTGTTGGAGTGAATTGACATTTTCGTAGGGAAGTGACTACATTTCACAACAATTGGCCTTCTTGTTGTACTGTCATGTTTACCAATCAGATGTGCACGTTCTATTTTTACAGTGGCATGTGCATCTGCGATTTTCAAATCATCTCTACAAAAATTAAGAATTGTTGCAACACAGAACTTGTTCTCTGAACGTCTATCCTCTACAGGTGCTTTTTCTCCAAATTCGAAAAACAACAAGTTATCCCGCATCGAACGTGACTGTCCTCGCTTGTCGATTTTAAACTATTTATCTCCATTTGAATATGTTTAATGCTGTCGCGCTCTGTTTTCGTGGATTTGTCAATGTCTCGCTGCTTAAGCCTGAACTTCATCACAAATATGCGAGTCCATTGCTCTGCTAACCTCAACATCACTAAGCTTACTTTTAATTTCACTAACTAACGGATGAGACTCGAATATCAACATACGTTTCTTTCTGGTTTAAAGTTTGTAATTGCTTTTCAATGGCATCTAACTTGCTTAATCGGTTGTCCATTGCATTCAACCTCTCCATAACCGATTCTTGAAACACATCTGAGTAGTGTTGAGGTTGGTTGGGCGATGGTACAGGAGGAGGTCCGAGAAGTACCGGTGTATACTGGATTGATGTTGAAATAATGTTGTTGAGAAGGAGAATGTGTGTTGAATGTACCCACTAGGGTTTGATACGAGTTAATGTTTGCAATATTTGACATATTCGAAGGTTGTATATAGCCAATAAGGTAGTGTTTGGGAACTATCTTGTTGACATATTCGAAGGTTGTATATAGCCAATAAGGTAGTGTTTGGGAACTATCTTGTTGACATATTCGAAGGTTGTATATAGCCAATAAGGTAGTGTTTGGGAACTATCTTGTTGACATATTCGAAGGCTGTATATAGCCAATAAGGTAGTGTTTGGGAACTATCTTGTTGACATATTCGAAGGTTGTATATAGCCAATAAGGTAGTGTTTGGGAACTATCTTGTTGACATATTCGAAGGTTGTATATAGCCAATAAGGTAGTGTTTGGGAACTATCTTGTTGACATATTCGAAGGTTGTATATAGCCAATAAGGTAGTGTTTGGGAACTATCTTGTTGACATATTCGAAGGCTGTATATAGCCAATAAGGTAGTGTTTGGGAACTATCTTGTTGACATATTCGAAGGCTGTATATAGCCAATAAGGTAGTGTTTGGGAACTATCTTGTTGACATCTTCGAAGGTTGTATATAGCCAATAAGGTAGTGTTTGGGAACTATCTTGTTGACATATTCGAAGGTTGTATATAGCCAATAAGGTAGTGTTTGGGAACTATCTTGTTGACATATTCGAAGGTTGTATATAGCCAATAAGGTAGTGTTTGGGAACTATCTTGTTGACATATTCGAAGGTTGTATATAGCCAATAAGGTAGTGTTTGGGAACTATCTTGTTGACATCAAAACCAAAAAACAAAACAACAAACCAAAACACACAAAACCAAAAAACACAATTCGAAGGTTGTATATAGCCAATAAGGTAGTGTTTGGGAACTATCTTGTTGACATATTCGAAGGCTGTATATAGCCAATAAGGTAGTGTTTGGGAACTATCTTGTTGACATATTCGAAGGTTGTATATAGCCAATAAGGTAGTGTTTGGGAACTATCTGATTGACATATTCGAAGGTTGTATATAGCCAATAAGGTAGTGTTTGGGAACTATCTGGTTGACATATTCGAAGGTTGTATATAGCCAATAAGGTAGTGTTTGGGAACTATCTGGTTGACATATTCGAAGGTTGTATATAGCCAATAAGGTAGTGTTTGGGAACTATCTGAGGTTTAAGTTTAAACTTTATTTATTTTACAACGATTGTGAAGCAAGTTCTAGCAACTTATATTAATCACTCTTGTTGGCGCGGATGAAAGCGGAAATGTGGTCATTCGTGTGGAAGGAAACCGGAGTACCCGGAGAAAACCCACCTGTCCGATCTGGCGACCACCGTACCATCTCACATACTTCCCGGTTCGAGGATCGAACCCGGGTTGCATTGGTGAGAAGCGGCGAGCGCGCTAACCACTGCGCTAATCGGACATCCAATCTGAGGCTTATATTTGGCTTTCAGTTTATTTATGTATATAGACTTTTGTTTTGTCGGGATGTACGGAGTATTGTAGTCAAACCATGGCCTATCATTAGGTATGTATGTTCCATATATGTCAAACCCCTTGCGGGGACGTAGACATGTTTTCCTGGGCAAGCTTAGCCGACCTAAGTGGTTTACAAGTACTAAGCAATGTGTGTGTGTGAGGTGCCTTGCTCAATGACACTACATACGTGGCCTGTCCGAGTATCGAACCCGGGACCAATCGATTCAAATCCAACGCTCTACCACTGGACCACGGATGCCACACAAGGTGTTTCATTAGGTGTTGTTATTACAAGCTTTGATGGGATACATATATAGTATTTGGATATCATGCATGTACGTATGTTATTACAAGCTTTGATGGGATACATATATAGTATTTGGATATCATGCATGTACGTATGTTATTACAAGCTTTGATGGGATACATATATAGTATTTGGATATCATGCATGTACGTATGTTATTACAAGCTTTGATGGGATACATATATAGTATTTGGATATCATGCATGTACGTATGTTATTACAAGCTTTGATGGGATACATATATAGTATTTGGATATCATGCATGTAGGTATGTGTGCTGCTCTTAGCATCTAAATTCTAGCCTGGATTGTGAATTATTTCGTAATACATTTGAATTTTCAGGATCATCTATTTGGAATTCATTGCCTCACTCAGTTCAAAATGCTCCAACTATCCAACAGTTCAAAATGCTCTACTTAAGGTGGAACTATAACAATTCAAACTAATCGCGTATTTCTACTGTTATTATAAACGTGTATTGCCATTGCTATATTTATTAGAATCGGAAAATTGCTGTCTTTAAGTTGATTTCATACATATTTTGAAGATACCACTACAAGTCAAATCTGCTCATTGTTAGATAGATCTAGTATCATTAATTGTCTCTTTCCCATTTTTCTACTCTGCTAGCCAATTCCATATATCATCATATTCCATTACATATTAAATATAGTTTCTCTACTGTTCAGCTTTTACATTACTATATTATTCCAATGTGCAGTTCTCACTTATAGTGCTATCTTTTGATTGCATTTGATTGTATATATGGTAGATTAACTTTTGTTAAATGAGTTCTCTCGTTAAATAAAGTCTTTATTATTATTATTATTATTATTGTTGTTCTTTATTTCAGTCTCATCGTTGTACAATACATAAAATATACACAACGAATTATCGTGGCAAAGTACAACACCATTCATTATTAAAGAATTATAAGAGACTAATCTAATCACAGATAATCAAACTATCACATTCTACTGAAATATTATTATATTTACATATTAAAACGAAGGAACAGCCGCTAATTGAAAATTAAATACTTATTAAAACCAGACATTTTGAAATACTGAAATGGAAAAAAAGCACAAATGCGCAAATAAGAAATGTTTTATAAAATCAGTTATCAGCCTCGATCAGATCGCGGTTGAACTAATTAGCAGCTGTTGCTCGGAATGGATAAGAGATACACAATTAATAAAACAAATGTGTACATTATTTACATAAATAAAAAAGAGCGTCTTTGAAGAATATAAAAACAGGTTTTGGCAACAATTCTAATCAGAGGTGTAGTAGTGATAAGCCTTATGCAATGAACAAGTGATGATTGAGCTTATTTACCCACGCCTCCGGCGAACCTTGTGGGCCAGCGGCAATAGACAAGTGATGAGTGGGCTTATTTACCCACGCCTCCGGCGAACCTTGTGGGCCAGCGGCAATAGACAAGTGATGGTTGAGCTTATTTACCCACGCCTCCGGCGAACCTTGTGGGCCAGCGGCAATAGACAAGTGATGGTTGAGCTTATTTACCCACGCCTCCGGCGAACCTTGTGGGCCAGCGGCAATAGACAAGTGATGGTTGAGCTTATTTACCCACGCCTCCGGCGAACCTTGTGGGCCAGCGGCAATGGACAAGTGATGATTGAGCTTATTTACCCACGCCTCCGGCGAACCTTGTGGGCCAGCGGCAATAGACAAGTGATGGTTGAGCTTATTTACCCACGCCTCCGGCGAACCTTGTGGGCCAGCGGCAATGGACAAGTTTAGTTGATATGCTTTCATACTTCACACGTAAGTGTGTGTTTTACGTTTATTTATCGTCGCTACCGGTTGCCCATATGAGCGACGCCTCCTGAAGAGATTAGTTATTTTAGATTTTGGAGGATAGTGCATGATACAGACAGAGACCAGAATCTAGAATTAGGGTCAGACGGGGGATCGAACCTGTGATCCCTGGATTACCAGTCCAGCGTGTTACCACTAGACTACAGATCCGTCTTCATACTTCACACGTAATCAGTGACACCGCTTATTTATACCAATAATCTCATCAACTATCAAATAATCCTTCACACATTGCACTAATTTACCCAATATTTTGCACATTTTGATTCCAAATTTGCCAATACCTTTTTCTAAAAGGATATAAATGTTACCTCTGAGGCAAGTGCACAGAAGGATCTGTAGTCCAATGGTAACACGCTGGACTGGTAAGTCTTTCAGATGGGACGTTAAACCAAGCTCTCGTGTCGGTGCTTTACACCATGCATGCAAACGAACCAGAGGAAACTCTGGAATGGGTCTCTGTCTGTATCATGCACTATCCTCCAAAATCTAAAATGACTAATCACTTCATGAGGCGTCGCTCATATGGGTAACCGGTAGCGACGATAAATAAACGTAAAACACACATGTATGTGCACAGTTTCATTTTGATGTCAGTGGATACGTAATGAGTGGCAGGTTACTAGTTTCCATCTGGGTATAATATTATGAACTAGCGGGTGTTAGCAGGCCTCCAAGCTAGTCTTAAACACGCTCAATGTAGTCGATACCGCGATGGCAACTGTTAGCCCCAAATTCATTGTTTAAATAGTGCTCATAAAGAATGATGGATACACGTCGGGGATCAAGCCACATTGGATGATCGATGGATACACGTCGGGGATCAAGCCACATTGGATGGTTGATGGATACACGTCGGGGATCAAGCCACATTGGATACTTGATGGATACACGTCGGGGATCAAGCCACATTGGATGTTTGATGGATGGATACACGTCGGGGATCAAGCCACATTGGATGACTGATGGATACACGTCGGGGATCAAGCCACATTGGATGATTGATGGATGGATACACGTCGGGGATCAAGCCACATTGGATGATTGATGGATACACGTCGGGGAACAAGCCACATTGGATGATTGATGGATACACGTCGGGGATCAAGCCACATTGGATGATTGGTGGATACACGTCGGGGATCAAGCCACATTGGATGATTGATGGATACACGTCGGGGAACAAGCCACATTGGATGATTGATGGATACACGTCGGGGATCAAGCCACATTGGATGATTGATGGATACACGTCGGGGAACAAGCCACATTGGATGATTGATGGATACACGTCGGGGATCAAGCCACATTGAATGTTTGAAAACCTATGTTCCAACTAAAAGGACCTATTTACATTTTAGGATAAATCAGACTTTATTTGCCAATGGAGGTAATAGAAAATTAGCAGCCATGTTTCTCGATAATATCACATTATCGTACCGCAACATCTGGTTAGGAAATAACAGTAAAAACAAAGGATTCTAGCTGAAAGGACCTATATTCACATCTTAGAATAAATCAGACTTTATCTGCTAAGGGAGGTAATAGAAAATTAGCGATGTTTCTTATACTCATGATTTTGATAATATCACATTATCGTACCGCAACATCTGGTTAGAAAACAACAGCAATAACAAAGGATTCCAACTAGAAGAGTCAATATGCATTGCGGGATCAGTCTGGCTTTATCTGGCAAGGGAGGTAATAGAAAAACAATCATTGATTGTCTCTCATTAAACTTTGTAATTTAAAATGAAGGCGGGTTTACAATTTTAATCTCATTTCAGGCATATAATCTCTTAAATCGTAATAGCAGTCTATGCAGAGTAGAATTAGGAGTTTGTTTAGTGCGACATTTATTTATAAAATAATTAAAATATATTAGACTAAAATTGCATATAAAACATTCCCATTAAACTTGAATTTTAGTGCATATTTTGTTTGCTACGTGTAAGAGTAATTTGAAGAACTGTGCGTTGAGATCTGCTATGAATTAAATTTAAGTTTACATTAATTATATTCTATATAGCAGAAACTAATGATTAGCATATGTACACAAGTGCACTTCAAACATATGCCTGCCTGCCTGCCTGCCTGCCTGATAGCGCTGTGTTAGCGTGTTCGCGTCAGGTGCGAAATGCCCGAAGTTCGAGCCCCGCTGGAGCCGTTACAAGTGTGCCCTTAGGACAGGCATTTAAATTCCACATTGCCTCCTCTCTCCCCCATGACGATGGATTCCATAAGGAATGAGGTCTCGATTATAGTGATTAATAAGTTGTAAGAACTTGTTTCGCAATCAAGCTAAAATACATTTGTATAGACTAATGTCTAATTTGATTGTTTGATGCTACCATATCGGAGATACTATTAGAGATATTGCATGTGTTATATACATTATCAAATATTTTTAATTAAAATATGAAACGTGTATATCCGACAGGTGTGTTTTCTCGGGTACTCCGGGTACTCCAGTTTCCTTCCACACGAATGACCACAACGAGAGTGATTATATAATAAAGTGTAATATTAGTCTAAGACAGGTATAATGTAATACCAGTCTAAGACAGGTATAATGTAATACCAGTCTAACACAGGTATAATATAATACCAGTCTAACACAGGTATAATGTAATACCAGTCTAACACAGGTATAATGTAATACCAGTCTAACACAGGTATAATGTAATACCAGTCTAACACAGGTATAATATAATACCAGTCTAACACAGGTATAATGTAATACCAGTCTAACACAGGTATAATATAATACCAGTCTAACACAGGTATAATGTAATTTAAATACCGGTCTAACAAAGGTATAATGTAATACTGATATAACACAGGTATAATGTAATACCGGTCTAACACAGGTATAATGTAATACCGGTCTAACACAGGTATAATGTAATACCTGTCTAGCACAGGTATAATGTAATACTGGTCTAACACAGGTATAATGTAATACCGGTCTAACACAGGTGTAATGTAATACCGGTCTAACACAGGTATAGTGTAATACCGGTCTAACACAGGTATAATGTAATACCATTCTAACACAGGTATAGTGTAATACCGGTCTAACACAGGTATAATGTAATACTGGTGGTCTAACACAGGTATAATGTAATACCGGTCTAACACAGGTATAGTGTAATACCGGTCTAACACAGGTATAAGGTAATACTGGTCTAACACAGGTATAGTGTAATACCGGTCTAACACAGGTATAATGTAATACCGGTCTAACACAGGTATAATTTAATACCGGTCTAACACAGGTATAATATAATACCAGTCTAACATAGGTATAATGTAATACCGGTCTAACACAGGTATAATGTAATACCGGTCTAACACAGGTATAGTGTAATACCGGTCTAACACAGGTATAATGTAATTTAAATACCGGTCTAACACAGGTATAATGTAATACTGATATAACACAGGTATAATGTAATACCAGTCTAAGACAGGTATAATGTAATACCAGTCTAACACAGGTATAATATAATACCAGTCTAACACAGGTATAATGTAATACCAGTCTAACACAGGTATAATGTAATACCAGTCGAACACAGGTATAATGTAATACCAGTATAACACATGTATAATATAATACCAGTCTAACACAGGTATAATGTAATACCAGTCTAACACGGGTATAATATAATACCAGTCTAACACAGGTATAATGTAATTTAAATACCGGTCTAACACAGGTATAATGTAATACTGATATAACACAGGTATAATGTAATACCGGTCTAACACAGGTATAATGTAATACCGGTCTAACACAGGTATAATGTAATACCGGTCTAGCACAGGTATAATGTAATACTGGTCTAACACAGGTATAATGTAATACCGGTCTAACACAGGTGTAATGTAATACCGGTCTAACACAGGTATTGTGTAATACCGGTCTAACACAGGTATAATGTAATACCGGTCTAACACAGGTATAATGTAATACTGGTGGTCTAACACAGGGATAATGTAATACCGGTCTAACACAGGTATAATGTAATACTGGTGGTCTAACACAGGTATAGTGTAATACCGGTTTAACACAGGTATAATGTAATACTGGTGGTCTAACACAGGTATAATGTAATACCGGTCTAACACAGGTATAATGTAATACTGGTCAACACAGGTATAATGTAATACCAGTCTAAAACAGGTATAGTGTAATACCGGTCTAACACAGGTATAATGTAATACTGGTTTAACACAGGTATAGTGTAATACCGGTCTAACACAGGTATAATGTAATACCGGTCTAACACAGGTATACTGTATTACCGGTCTAACACAGGTATAATGTAATACCAGTCTAACATAGGTATAATGTAATACCGGCCTAACACAGGTATAATGTAATACCGGTCTAACACAGGTATATTGTAATACCGGTCTAACACAGGTATAATGTAATTTAAATACCGGTCTAACACAGGTATAATGTAATACTGATATAACACAGGTATAGTGTAATACCGGTAACACAGGTATAATGTAATACCGGTCTAACACAGGTATAATGTAATACCGGTCTAACACAGGTATAATGTAATACCGGTCTAACACAGGTATAGTGTAATACCGGTCTAACACAGGTATACTGGAATACCGGTCTAACACAGGTATAATGTAATACCGGTCTAACACAGGTATAATGTAATACTGGTCTAACACAGGTATAATGTAATACCAGTCTAACACAGGTATAATGCAATACCGGTCTAACACAGTTATAATGTAATACCGGTCTAACACAGGTATAATGTAATACCGGTCTAACACTGGTATAATGTAATACCAATCTAACACAGGTATAATGTAATACCAATCTAACACAGGTATAATGTAACACCAATCTAACACAGGTATAATGTAATACCAGTCTAACACAGGTAAATGTAATACCGGTCTAGCACAGGTATAATGTAATACTGGTCTAACACAGGTATAATGTAATACCGGTCTAACACAGGTATACTGGAATACCGGTCTAACACAGGTATAATGTAATACCGGTCTAAAACAGGTATAATGTAATACTGGTCTAACACAGGTATAATGTAATACCGGTCTAACACAGGTATAATGTAATACCAATCTAGCACAGCTATAATGTAATACCAATCTAACACAAGTATTGTGTAATACCGGTCTAACTCAGGTATAATGTAATACTGGTGGTCTAACACAGGTATAATGTAATACCGGTCTAACACAGGTATAATGTAATACTGGTCAAACACAGGTATAATGTAATACCAGTCTAACACAGGTATAGTGTAATACCTGTCTAACACAGGTATAATTTAATACTGGTCTAACACAGGTATAGTGTAATACCGGTCTAACACAGGTATAATGTAATACCGGTCTAACACAGGTATAATGTAATACCGGTCTAACACAGGTATAATGTAATACCAGTCTAACATAGATATAATGTAATACCGGTCTAACACAGGTATAATGTAATACCGGTCTAACACAGGCATAGTGTAATACCGGTCTAACACAGGTGTAATGTAATTTAAATACCGGTCTAACACAGGTATAATGTAATACTGATATAACACAGGTATAATGTAATACCGGTCTAACACAGGTATAATGTAATACTGGTCTAACACAGGTATAATGTAATACCAGTCTAACACAGGTATAATGTAATACCGGTCTAACACAGGTAAAATGTAATACCATTCTAACACAGGTATAGTGTAATACCGGTATAACACAGGTATAATGTAATACTGGTGGTCTAACACAGGTATAATGTAATACCGGTCTAACACAGGTATAATGTAATACTGGTCAAGCACAGGTATAATGTAATACCAGTCTAACACAGGTATAGTGTAATACCGGTCTAACACAGGTATAATGTAATACTGGTCTAACACAGGTATAGTGTAATACCGGTCTAACACAGGTATAATGTAATACCGGTCTAACACAGGTATAATGTAATACCGGTCTAACACAGGTATAATGTAATACCGGTCTAACACAGGTATAATGTAATACCGGTCTAACACAGGTATAGTGTAATACCAGTCTAACACAGGTATAATGTAATACCGGTCTAACACTGGTATAATGTAATACCGGTCTAACACAGGTATAATTTAATACCAGTCTAACACAGGTATAATGTAATACCGGTCTAACACAGGTATAATGTAATACCAGTCTAACACAGGTATAATGTAATACCGGTCTAACACATGTATAATGTAATACCAGTCTAACACAGGTAGATGTAATACCGGTCTAACACAGGTATAGTGTAATACCGGTCTAACACAGGTATAATGTAATTTAAATACCGGTCTAACACAGGTATAATGTAATACTGATATAACACAGGTATAATGTAGTACCGGTCTAACACAGGTATAATGTAATACCGGTCTAACACAGGTATAGTGTAATACCGGTCTAACACAGGTATAATGTAATTTAAATACCGGTCTAACACAGGTATAATGTAATACTGATATAACACAGGTATAATGTAATACCGGTCTAACACAGGTATAATGTAATACCGGTCTAACACAGGTATAATGTAATACCGGTCTAACACAGGTATAATGTAATACCGGTCTAACACCGGTATAATGTAATACCGGTCTAACACAGGTATAATGTAATACCGTTCTAACACAGGTATAGTGTAATACCGGTATAACACAGGTATAATGTAATACTGGTGGTCTAACACAGGTATAATGTAATACCGGTCTAACACAGGTATAATGTAATACTGGTCAAGCACAGGTATAATGTAATACCAGTCTAACACAGGTATAGTGTAATACCGGTCTAACACAGGTATAGTGTAATACCGGTCTAACACAGGTATAATGTAATACCGGTCTAACACAGGTATAATGTAATACCGGTCTAACACAGGTATAATGTAATACCAGTCTAACACAGGTATAATGTAATACCGGTCTAACACAGGTATAATGTAATACCGGTCTAACACAGGTATAATGTAATACCGGTCTAACACAGGTATAATGTAATACCGGTCTAACACAGGTATAATGTAATACCGGTCTAACACAGGTATAATGTAATACCGGTCTAACACAGGTATAATGTAATACCGGTCTAACACAGGTATAGTGTAATACCAGTCTAACACAGGTATAATGTAATACTGGTCTAACACAGGTATAATGTAATACCGGTCTAACACAGGTATAATGTAATACTGGTCTAACACAGGTATAATGTAATACTGGTCTAACACAGGTATAGTGTAATACCGGTATAACACAGGTATAATGTAATACCGGTCTAACACAGGTATAATGTAATACTGATCTAACACAGGTATAATGTAATACTGGTGTAACACAGGTATAATGTAATACCGGTATAACATAGGTATAATGTAATACTGGTATAACACAGGTATAATGTAATACTGGTGGTCTAACACAGGTATAATGTAATACCGGTCTAACACAGGTATAATGTAATACTGATCTAACACAGGTATAATGTAATACTGGTGTAACACAGGTATAATGTAATACCGGTATAACATAGGTATAATGTAATACTGGTATAATACAGGTATAATGTAATACTGGTGGTCTAACACAGGTATAATGTAATACCGGTCTAACACAGGTATAATGTAATACTGGTCAAGCACAGGTATAATGTAATACCAGTCTAACACAGGTATAGTGTAATACCGGTCTAACACAGGTATAGTGTAATACTGTTCTAACACAGGTATAATGTAATACTGATATAACACAGGTATAATGTAATACCGGTCTAACACAGGTATAATGTAATACCGGTCTAACACAGGTATAGTGTAATACCGGTCTAACACAGGTATAATGTAATTTAAATACCGGTCTAACACAGGTATAATGTAATACCAGTCTAACACAGGTATAGTGTAATACCTGTCTAACACAGGTATAGTGTAATACTGATATAACACAGGTATAATGTAATACCGGTCTAACACATGTATAATGTAATACCGGTCTAACACAGGTATAGTGTAATACCGGTCTAACACAGGTATAATGTAATTTAAATACCGGTCTAACACAGGTATAATGTAATACTGATATAACACAGGTATAATGTAATACCGGTCTAACACAGGTATAATGTAATATCGGTCTAACACAGGTATAATGTAATACCGTTCTAACACAGGTATAGTGTAATACCGGTATAACACAGGTATAATGTAATACTGGTGGTCTAACAAAGGTATAATGTAATACTGGTCAAGCACAGGTATAATGTAATACCAGTCTAACACAGGTATAGTGTAATACCGGTCTAACACAGGTATAATATAATACTGGTCTAACACAGGTATAGTGTAATACCGGTCTAACTCAGGTATAATGTAATACCGGTCTAATACAGGTATAATGTAATACCTGTCTAACACAGGTATAATGTAATACCGGTCTAACACAGGTATAATGTAATACCGGTCTAACACAGGTATAATGTAATACCGGTCTAACACAGGTATAATATAATACCGGTCTAACACAGGTATAGTGTAATACCAGTCTAACACAGGTATAATGTAATACTGGTCTAACACAGGTATAATGTAATACTGGTCTAACACAGGTATAATGTAATACCAATCTAACACAGATATAATGTAATACCAATCTAACACAGGTATAGTGTAATACCGGTCTAACACAGTTATAATGTAATACCGGTCTAACACAGGTATAATGTAATACCGGTCTAACACAGGTATAATGTAATACCAATCTAGCACAGGTATAATGTAATACCGGTCTAACACAGGTATAATGTAATACCCGTCTAACACAGGTAGATGTAATACCGGTCTAACACAGGTATAGTGTAATACCGGTCTAACACAGGTATAGTGTAATACCGGTCTAACACAGGTATAATGTAATACCAATCTAACACAGGTATAATGTAATACCCGTCTAACACAGGTAGATGTAATACCGGTCTAACACAGGTATATTGTAATACTGGTCTAACACAGGTATAGTGTAATACCGGTCTAACACAGGTATAGTGTAATACTGGTCTAACACAGGTATAATGTAATACTGGTCTAACACAGGTAGATGTAATACCGGTCTAACACAGGTATAGTGTAATACCGGTCTAACACAGGTATAGTGTAATACTGGTCTAACACAGGTATAATGTAATACCGGTCTAACACAGGTATAGTGTAATACTGGTCTAACACAGGTATAATGTAATACCGGTCTAACACAGGTAGATGTAATACCGGTCTAACACAGGTATAATGTAATACTGATCTAACACAGGTATAATGTAATACCGGTCTAACACAGATACAATGTAATACCGGTCTAACACAGGTATAATGTAATACTGGTCTAACACAGGTATAATGTAATACCGGTCTAACACATGTATAATGTAATACCGGTCTAACACATGTATACTGTAATACCGGTCTAACACAGGTATAGTGTAATACCAGTCTAACACAGGTACAATGTAATACCGGTCTAACACAGGTAGATGTAATACCGGTCTAACACAGGTATAGTGTAATACCAGTCTAACACAGGTACAATGTAATACCGGTCTAACACAGGTATAATGTAATACCGGTCTAACACAGATACAATGTAATACCGGTCTAACACAGGTATAATGTAATACCGGTCTAACACAGGTATAATGTAATACCGGTCTAACACAGGTATAATGTAATACCAGTCTAACACAGGTATAATGTAATACCGGTCTAACACAGGTATAATGTAATACCGGTCTAACACAGGTATAATGTAATACCAGTCTAACACAGTTATAATGTAATACCGGTCTAACACAGGTATAATGTAATACCGGTCTAACATAGGTATAATGTAATACCGGTCTAACACAGGTATAATGGAATACTGATCTAACACAGGTATAATGTAATACCAGTCTAACACAGGTATAATGTAATACTGATATAACACAGGTATAATGTAATACTGATATAACACAGGTATAATGTAATACCAGTCTAACACAGGTATAATGTAATACCGGTCTAACACAGGTATAATGTAATACCGATATAACACAGGTATAATGTAATACCAGTCTAACACAGGTATAATGTAATACCGGTCTAACACAGGTATAATGTAATACCAGTCTAACACAGGTATAGTGTAATACTGGTCTAACACAGGTATAGTGTAATACCAGTCTAACACAGGTATAATGTAATACTGATATAACACAGGTATAATGTAATACCAGTCTAACACAGGTATAATGTAATACCGGTCTAACACAGGTATAATGTAATACCAGTCTAACACAGGTATAGTGTAATACCGGTCTAACACAGGTATAATGTAATACCGGTCTAACACAGGTATAATGTAATACCAGTCTAACACAGGTATAATGTAATACCAGTCTAACACAGGTATAATGTAATACCAGTCTAACACAGGTATAATGTAATACCGGTCTAACATAGGTATAATGTAATACCAGTCTAACACAGGTATAATGTAATACCGGTCTAACACAGGTAGATGTAATACTGATCTAACACAGGTATAATGTAATACCGGTCTAACACAGATGTAATGTAATACCGGTCTAACACAGGTATAATGTAATACCGGTCTAACACAGGTATAATGTAATACCGGTCTAACACAGGTATAATGTAATACCGGTCTAACACAGGTATAATGTAATACCAGTCTAACACAGGTATAATGTAATACCGGTCTAACACAGGTATAATGTAATACCAGTCTAACACAGGTATAATGTAATACCGGTCTAACACAGGTATAATGTAATACCAGTCTAACACAGGTATAATGTAATACCGGTCTAACACAGGTATAGTGTAATACCAGTCTAACACAGGTATAATGTAATACCGGTCTAACACAGGTATAGTGTAATACCAGTCTAACACAGGTATAATGTAATACCGGTCTAACACAGGTATAATGTAATACGGGTCTAACACAGGTATAATGTAATACTGGTCTAACACAGGTATAATGTAATACCGGTCTAACACAGGTATAATGTAATACCAGTCTAACACAGGTATAATGTAATACTGATCTAACACAGGTATAATGTAATACTGGTCTAACACAGGTATAATGTAATACTGGTCTAACACAGGTAGATGTAATACTGATCTAACACAGGTATAATGTAATACCGGTCTAACACAGATGTAATGTAATACCGGTCTAACACAGGTATAATGTAATACCGGTCTAACACAGGTATAATGTAATACCGGTCTAACACAGGTATAATGTAATACCGGTCTAACACAGGTATAATGTAATACCAGTCTAACACAGGTATAATGTAATACCGGTCTAACACAGGTATAGTGTAATACCAGTCTAACACAGGTATAATGTAATACCGGTCTAACACAGGTATAATGTAATACCAGTCTAACACAGGTATAATGTAATACCGGTCTAACACAGGTATAGTGTAATACCAGTCTAACACAGGTATAATGTAATACCGGTCTAACACAGGTATAGTGTAATACCAGTCTAACACAGGTATAATGTAATACCGGTCTAACACAGGTATAATGTAATACGGGTCTAACACAGGTAGATGTAATACTGATCTAACACAGGTAGATGTAATACTGATCTAACACAGGTATAATGTAATACCGGTCTAACACAGGTATAATGTAATACCAGTCTAACACAGGTATAATGTAATACCGGTCTAACACAGGTATAATGTAATACCAGTCTAACACAGGTATAATGTAATACTGATCTAACACAGGTATAATGTAATACTGGTCTAACACAGGTATAATGTAATACTGGTCTAACACAGGTATAATGTAATACTGGTCTAACACAGGTATAATGTAATACTGATCTAACACAGGTATAATGTAATACTGGTCTAACACAGGTATAATGTAATACTGGTCTAACACAGGTATAATGTAATACTGATCTAACACAGGTAGATGTAATACTGATCTAACACAGGTATAATGTAATACCGGTCTAACACAGGTATAATGTAATACCGGTCTAACACAGGTAGATGTAATACTGATCTAACACAGGTATAATGTAATACCGGTCTAACACAGGTATAATGTAATACCGGTCTAACACAGGTAGATGTAATACTGATCTAACACAGGTATAACGAAACCACACACTCATTTATATAAATGTAAAGTCGTGTAACTCGAGACAAATCGTCATGCACCGTGGTTATTATCAAAAGCTTTATTTACCGTGTTTTAAATATAAACAGAATGAGATTAAATCAAGTTTGTTGAGATCTAGTTTTACCAAGGGTATTTTAACTAACATATTGATTAAATATACAGCATTTTACATTCCAAGTTTGTGGATGTCTAGTGTATATTGTCATAAGTTTATATTGTTATTGGGATTTATATAACATTATAGAATAAATATTATGGCTACTTCAAACCAAAGTGAGTTTAGGACCTCGTTTTCATTTACACAAAACTCGGATGAACTTCATGAAATGTACTGTGAACATTGTGAAAAACTTACCAGTAAATATGTACCTGCAGAAGGATTTTGTGTAGAATGTATGGACTATTTGTGTGGAATCTGCATACAATATCATAAAGTGTACATGTCAGCACACACTGTCCAGGACAAACAAAGTATGCCACAAGATTTCTGTTTTGAAAAATGCTCTGATCATCCAAACCAAATAATCAAGTTTTACTGCACCCCATGTGACAAGATTGCATGTTCTGAATGTAAGGTGAACAATCATAACAATTGTTCAAATCTAAGTCATTTACCAACAATTGTTAAACATATTGAGCAGAGTCAAGAACTTAACCACCTCGTGTTTGACATGGACAATGTGTCAAAGGAATTAGAAGAAATTGGAAAGAAAATAAATTCAAATGTCCAAAGTGTTGATTTACAAGAAACCAATGCTAAAGCAACAATTAAAAAACACAAGGAAAGAATTATGGGAATATTTCAAACTTACCAGAAAGAAACAATTGAAAACTTTGATAAGGAAATGGAAGAAACAATAGCAAAGCTGAAGAAAGAAAGGCAAGAGATGGTTGACACACTTAATAGTGCTGACAGAGAAAGTAGAAAGCTGTAGCAGCTTTGACAAGACAACATGAAGGTCATGTGCTTGAAGTTAATATTGTATACAATACTACAATTACAACGATAGTATGTTCTATATCGGTGTTATATAGTGATAGTGTGTTTTACGTTTATTTATCGTTGCTACCGGTTGCCCATCTGAGCGACGCCTCCTGAAGAGATTAGTCATTTTAGATATTTGGAAGATAGTGCAATGATACAGACAGAGACCCATTCCAGAGTCTCATCTGGTTCATTTACGTGTACGGTGTAAAGCACTGACACGAGAACTCGGTTTAACGTTCCATCTGAAAGACTGTTAATTGTATTAGGGTCAGACGGGGGATCGAACAGCGATTCATGGATTACCAGTTCAGCGTGTTACCAGGAGTAATATATATCAGACAATAGGTCTTATATAATTCATTATCATTGAATTGTTGTTGTTTATTGTGTCATACTTTGTTTCATAATATGCCATGTACATAGACAATACTGTAATTAAAGACTGACACCATTTATATTGGTATAAAACATATTTCATGTTTCATGTATTGTTTAAGAGTACAAGCCCCTGCTGTGGAAATTAAGCAGGCTCATAATAGAAAATAATGAATACTTACAATATAGACACAATATTAATACATAATTGAACCAATCTGCCAATTAGTCCCATTACCTTACTCTACTAATTAATTAATACTAAATTTACATCTTTAGATTAATCGTAATTTCTAATAAAATCAAGCGATGTAAGCTGGGTTTCTCGTGCACTATATCGTGCACTGTAGGAGGTGCTTATCCTCAAGGCATCGTACAATTACTGCAACAACACGTGACTATAATTACCAAGAAATATAGGCTAGTCATAACCCACATACTGGGAATACAGCTGACACAGTCGGCTTTGTGTGGTTTATGCACATTTATTTTTTATCTCTATTGCGAAACAAGTTCTTACAACTTATATTAATTACTCTCGAGACCTCATTCCTGATGAAATCCATTGCCACGAGGGAGAGAGAAGAGGTAACGTGGAATTTAAATGCCTTGCCTAAGGGCACAATCGTAACGTCTCCAGCGGGGCTCGAACTACGGACCTTTCGCACCTGAGGCGAACGCGCAACCACAGCGCTATCACGACTTTTGTGTGTGTCGTTTAATAAAGGTTCATCGTGACCGAATTGTTACTGTCGATGACGTCAAAATACCTGCTCCTCGCCGATGTAGGTTCGAATCCCACTGGAAATGCCGAATTATTTCATGTGAGGTAGCTATCTAACTGACTTGCGGAAGGTCGATGGTTCTACCCGGGCACTGATCAGAGGAGCCACCTGGGTCTTCATCCATCAAACATAGCCGGAAAGCCGACATATTACATTTTTTTATTTAAGTTTATTTAACGTCGCTACCGGTTTCCCATTTGAGCGACGGGCAGTTTACCTAACAACACCTTTCCTGGGGAGGCTCCAGCGGTTCACCAGTACTTGGTGCGCCAACCTCCGTAAGAAACTGCCAACTTTTTCATATAAATGAGAGACGGTCTGAGCGGGGCTCGAACCCGTCACGTGACCATCAGAGATGATAGGCTACAGTGGTATACAAGTCAGCGACCGTAACCACTCGACCACGGAGGCGGACCATATGGCATACGCTGTATGTTCGACTTTAACCCCCCCAAAACCAACAAACAAACAAACAACCAAACATGTTTTATTTAATTAGGTTTAGTTAACATCGCTACCGGTTGCCCATTTGAGCGAACGACAATTTACGTAACAACACCTTTCCTGAACAGGCTCCATCAATAAACCAGTACTTGGTGCACCAACCTCCGTAAGAAACTTGTTCATATAAAGAGACATGGTATGAGCGGTTACAATGGTATACAAGTCAGTAACATTAACAACTCGACCACGGAGGCGGACAAAATAAACATGGTGTTTGTGTTTTACGTTTATTTATCGTCGCTACCGGTTGCCCATATGAGCGACGCCTCCTGAAGAGATCAATAATTTTAGATGTTTGGAGGATAGTGCAATGGTACAGACAGATACCAATTCCAGAGTATCCTCTGGTTCTTTTACGTGCACTGTGTAGAGCACCGACACGAAACCTCGGTTTAAAGTCCCATTTGGTAGACTGTTAATTTTATTAGGGTCAGACGGGTGGATCGAACCTGCGGTCCCTAGATTACATGGCCAACGTGTTAACCACTGGACTACAGATCCGTCTGTGAAAACAAACATTTAGGGCTGCATCGGACTGTATCTGCAAAGGGAGGTAATATACATTACTTTCATTTATGTATAGAACATAAGCCGAAAACGATCCAATATGTAAAATATTGGACTGTGTGAGGCACGTAGCGCCGAAGACAGTACCAATATATTACATATCGGATCCGTGTGAGGCTTATATCTTACTTAAAACACACACTTATATAACAACAATCTACTAATTAAAATTGTTAAGTTGGTACATGTACTGATTCATGACGATATGTGAAATATGTATATAAACAGAAAACCAATAAAATAAACACGATATAGGTGATCCAGGTATTTGGTATCGATCAGGTATAATGAGATACAATCACTTAGTCAAAATTAAAGCGTGTTTCACTGTATCTTAGTGTAATTGTATCGTCTTCAATATCGCGTTGGATTTTTTTTATACGAGTAAAATATACTATAATACTCCGGCGGGCCTTTTGACTACAAAGGTATGACGTCACGACAGTGTTTTAAATTCCTTTATTTATCGTTTTCGCCTTGTTAATCTTAAGACAGACGCATAAAAGTAAAGTATTTGTTTATTATAGCGTCACCCATATTGAAAGGGCCGGTGTGTCTTAACAGAATTGACATCCCCGTAAGAACTGAAAGTTGCGCATGCGCATAATGGTCTATAATGGTACATAGTGGCCGTGAGGAATGAGAGACATTCGCTTTATTTTCAATAGTTGTGCTAATTATCAGTATTATGTGACATGTATGAACCTATAGATATTTATAAAGTGTGTCTGTGAAGGGGATTTTCCAATTTCTATATAGATTACTCCGGTGTATGCTTTATCCTTGCTTACCGGATACGAATACACGCGGTCAATTGATGGAACAGCCTACTTTATTGACATTAGGTAAATAATTATATTAGAAATCTACTGTTTGGTTTTATTTTTTTATTAATTGAAGCAGTTATCACATTCCATTATTCAGTAATGATGTTAGTGACTTGTTTGTAACGGTTGTCACTGTGTTATCAGTTGTAATTTGACTGTAAATGTTTCGAAACTCCGAAACCACACACTCACTTGCTCATTTTTCAACCCAATTTAACATAAATCTACATGAGCTTTGTACAGGTAAAGTTTTATCCCAAATTAATGTGACAATTAACACACATTATGTCATTTTCAGTTTTGTTTTGTACAAATAACTGAATAATGCACACTATTTTAATTTTGTTTACAAAGATGATCAAATGACACGGTCCCTAGAACAGGTTGGAGAACAGTCCAGAACAAGCTATAATAGCTCGAACAAGCTATAATAGCTCGATCGAGCAATAATCTAATGAATAGAAACGTTAACAATCATATATATTTTCACATTTATCCGAAATATCGAACGAGGACGGAAAGTATGCCACTTACATTTTTTGTAGAAATAGACTGTTCTCCAACATATAGAAATACCTGTTCTCCAACATATAGAAATACCGAAAGACGCCGGAAAATATATATATAACAACAATATAAGAACGAGGCACGCTTAGCCGACCTGACTGGGCAGTCTTAGCCGACCTAAGCGGTTAACAGTACTAAGCAATGTGTGTGAGACGCCTACCTCGATGACACTACATATGTGGCCTGACAGAGTATTGAACCTGGTGTATAGAATATTGACCCCCCTCAAAATAATGTCTCTCGGGTTATTAGTCGGTCATGGAATATTGACCCCTTTGCGGAACAATTACTCCCCTTGCGAATGGCAATATATAGTGGGAAAATATTAAATTTATTATAATTAAATGTTAATTAACACTGTTTAAGGCCTAGCAACATTTATTTTGAATCAATGATGTACAGAATAACATAAATATATTGAATATGAAAATATAAGTACACAGATAATTTGTCTCTATCAATTTCTAACGATGATATGGTGGGTGCTGTATAAATAGGAGGTTCACATAATGTATATGCATAATATTTACACAGACAAGCATACAACAAATAATAACAATGACCCCCACCCCCTATGTATACACTGAACAAGTGAGGGCAGGTCACTTTTCGATGCCATAGAATAATGACCCCTCTATGTGTAGACTATACATGTATGAGAGAGAGGGTCACTTTTCGATGCCATGGATTAATGACTACCCTATGATTTAGGGTGACAGGTGGACTGTAGTCCAGCGGTTAACTATTGGACTGGTAATCCAGGGATCGCAGGTTTGATCCCCCGTCTGACATAATAAAATTAACAGTCTTTCAGATGGGACTTGAAACCAAGGTCTCGTGTCGGTGCTTTACACCGTGCATGTAAATGGGTCTCTGTCGGTATCATTGCACTATCCAAAAATGACTAATCTCTTCAGGTGACGTCGCTCATATGGGCACCTTGTAGCGACAATAAATAAACGTAAAACGCACACACACATCAAGTTAAAATGCTAGTTGGATGCTTATTCAGCAGAAATTGATGTATATTTCTTTAATAAATTTAATTAATATGTCTGACTAATAAGTTTATTTAAAGTCACCCGCATAAATGCATTTGGGCGAGTTTTTTAAGATAATTAAAATGCCCATCATCTAAGTGATGGTTTTGCCTATCGCAATTATTATAACTAGATGTTTAGTGGACTATGAGGGCTGCTGTAATCTCAGTGTGTGTTTGGTTTTCATATCGCCAACTGTTACTCACACAGGAATTTGTGTCAGCGACAGTCAGGGGTAGACTGGGTGAATACAATACCCGGTGCACATATACTTCTAAGATGTCTAAGATTGCATATATATATATATATATATATAAAAATATGTTTACCATTTCTAATACAACGAGAATACCTTGTTACATGTGCAATATCGCGTTATACTGTGATCTACATGTCACAAGACAATAAAGTCTTGCACCCATATCCATGGATCCAGCATCCAACATTATGCATTAAAATTACAGAGTTATGGACTAAAATACTTTTAGTTAAGACTACGAAGTTTAAAATATGTGTACTAAGAATATTAAGAGCAAGTGGACTGTCTAAATATGTATCTGTACTATGATAGTTCATAACTTATCCCCCGAGTACATATAATTATAACCAGTCATACAGATATATAGCCGGTAATAACAAATCTCCCATATACATGGGAAATTATAATTTAAATTGTGTTTATATATTACATTTGTGTCCTCGGCCCACTATGTCGATTGGACATCTTTTTTAACATTTTAAGAAAGATCAAACTAATATGGGTTACCCCTAAAAACATAAATATATAACTAAACCCATATTTCTTTGCAGTAAGCTGCAATAAGTGAAAGTTCATTTTCACTTGAAACCTAGTAGGTTACTGAGGATGTGATTTTGTGTTCCCTCCTTCATATTCCCGCTCCCATGTTTTATATTTCCCCGTGTACTGGGATCATTAATTGTTATAAAATAACAACTATACCCCTGAGTGACAACATTTATGATCAGTACGTTAAAAAACACTTCCGTAGCAATTACAACGGTCTCCTTAGTAGAGCCAGTAAAATTGTAATAATGTTTGAAATATAATCAAGTATTTACATTAAAAAGACAGTTACACAGGGAATAGCCAAACAAATAATAACCGTAGATCCTTGTCGAATGAAAAAACTTGTATGGCAGTAATCCGGTTCGGTTGTTCATGCTTACTTGGAGATAGACCGACAGCACGCAGGCATTTTTCGCGACAAGACTATTCCCATTGATAGGCGGTTTGCTGTCATAATGTTCCTATCTATGCTTCTTTTACTAAATTAAACTAAACTGGATTCTTGCATGGATTTGGACAATGAAGAATTACATAAAAAGGTGACCTGAAATGATAATTGAAATTTCCTCGAACACCCTAGTATAATTCCAGGGATAAAGTATCATTTTTGCAAGAATTTTGAGATATATGTTCATATTATCATTCCTCTGACTCAGGAATGTGTACCGAGTTGATCTTTGTTAGCGTGGGGATCAACATACAGACCAGAAAGGGTTATTTCAGGTGTGGATCTAGGGGGTAAGGGGAAATTATAACAGCTTGCAATAAGTATAGTGTTATATTCTATACATTTTAGGATATTTATCCCAAGAAGCACTCACAGGATAGTTTGACTGAGCACATATAATCCCAAAACAAAAAGTCAGAATTGGACAACATTGCCCATATATATGTCACAGCATAAGGGCCTCAACTGTGGTAATAATACAGTTATGTAACCGTATTTCATTGTTTGAAGTCAATATCATATTGATGTTTATAGAAAGGCATAAACATTCTGTGGATATTAGATAAATGATCATAGAAACTAGTTTATGTATGCATGACACATGTGGTATAATAAATCAGATTTCTCACTTTATATGGAGAAAATCTCAAAGGGCATTTTCTTGGAAATTTTACCAACCCCACTCTAGTTTGTTTAATTATGTATATAATATTTTATTATGTATACATGGGGATTTTTATCCCTTTATACGTTTCAATCTTTTGTGTAATTGACCAAAAACTGAACAAAAACACTACGTTTTGACATTACACATATGTCATAGCATTAGGGCCTCAACTGTGGTAATAATACAGTTAGGTATCCTTATTTGATTATTTGAAGTCAATATCATATTGATGTTTATAGAAAAGCATAAACATTCTGTGGATATTAGATAAATGATCATAAAAACTAGGTTATGTATGCATATAATCCCAAAAAGTCAGAATTGGACAACATTGCCCATATGTCATAGCATAAGGGCCTCAACTGTGGTATAATACAGTTAGGTATCCTTATTTGATTATTTGAAGTCAATATCATATTGGTGTTTATAGAAAAGCATAAACATTCTGTGGATATTAGATAAATGATCATAAAAACTAGGTTATGTATGCATATAATCCCAAAAAGTCAGAATTGGACAACATTGCCCATATGTCATAGCATAAGGGCCTCAACTGTGGTAATAATACAGTTATGTAACCGTATTTCATTGTTTGAAGTCAATATCATATTGATGTTTATAGAAAAGCCTAAACATTCTGTGGATATTAGATAAATGATCATAAAAACTAGGTTATGTATGTATGACACATGTGGTATAATAAATCAGATTTCTCACTTTATATGGAGAAAATCTCAAAGGGCATTTTCTTGGAAATTTTACCAACCTCACTCTAGTTTGTTTAATTATGTATATAATATTTTATTATGTATACATGGGGATTTTTTTTATCCCTTTATACTTTCAATCTTTTGTGTAATTGACCAAAAACTGAACATTACACATATGTCATAGCATAGGGGCCTCAATTATGATCCTACTATAATCAGGCTACCTTAATTGATAATTTTGGGTCAATAACATGTTAATGCTTCTGAAAAATATACAAATAATCTGGATAAATCAGATAATTTGAGAAAATACTGGGTTCAAAATTGTGCTAAATATTTGTTTTTGAAGAAATCTCTATGTTTGGTCAGTTTTGATAAGGGATATTCAAATTTCTATTATCATGATCTGGTCAGGATAACCAGGGACAGGTACACTAAGTGTACCATCCTATTAGGTACATAGAACACCCAATAGGTAGAGAGTATTCCTCGCCTCGGACTAGTCCAAATGAGAAGGTCGAAAACCGCAGCCCCTGGCATCCCGATACAATTGATCATTGGTTTGGTACCTAGCCTGGCTGTACTTATCAATTGTTCTGCGTGCTATCTTACCTACTACTCTGGGTGGATTGGACCAGGGGCTCTGGATTTCACCTGGTCTGACTCAGACAATATTATTCCCATATATATGATTAAATCTATTAGTTTAGGGCAGATTTTATGAAGAGATGAACAAATGTTTGTCTCCTACATATTTGGTCACAGTGGCGATATTAATACAAAAATAGGGGGGTCATATAAGTAATTACTTATATTACTGAAACTATTGTATTAACTGATAAGTAGTTATTTATTTTCATAATATATTAACGTGGCTGTGTGGACAGAGGCATAAGCGTGGGATCTGTCCGAAGGGTTCTATTAGCGGGGGTATTGATATATATATATAAAATTAATTGTTTCCAGGTCGTTGTAGATTTTCCCAAATTTATATTGATTTAAGTTATAGTGATGACTGTAGCCCTAAAAGAGCCCTAAGATGAAATTTAAGTAAACTCTTTCACCTGGGGTCAAAAATCTCCCACTCAAATGATGAGAAACCGGCAATAAAATTGCTTTTCGGAAAGAACTCTAGTGAGGCTAGTTTCTGAACTACTAACTGGTTTATTGATCTACTAACAAGCTGCAAAAGTATGGGAACTTGTGTCTGAGCCAGCCATAACTGCACAGGTCCTCTATATTTTGTCGGACATCTGACAGTCTAAGATGTAGGTCTCCAGAGCTTTGTATACTAATGTTTGGGCAGCCTTTCTGGGGTTGAGGACATTCTCAAGATTGCAACAGCAGCCCGCAGATCAGCTCGATGAGTCCCGTGCACACTACAGTCTAGCGGAAAATGTTCGGTGGTGTACTTCACCCGACATGTGGGACAAACCGGATCCAATTTAAGTATATGTTGTCCATCATTACCAGGCAACAGATTTGTCCCCAGTCTCAGTCTACTAATGCACTTATCTATTTTTATAGAATGGGAATATTAGGCACCGGTCAACTGAGCCCCACAGAGCTCAACTTATTGGTTTGTTTAAAAGGCCTATTATATAAAGTTTGGCTCCAACGGGTAATTGTTTCAGCCCTGATAAATGAGTAGATCTCCATGGGTGCGAGCTTCACATTATTTTCTACATTTGTATGCTCCAGGCCCGACTTGGCTGCCCTGTCAGCCAGCTCATTTCCAGTGATACCTATATGTGCACTGCTGCACACCATGCTATGGTAACCTGAAGGTCCAAGTTCAAACCCTCATTATGTAATTTACCTATGTCTTTGATTAGATCTGGTCTAGACTTACTATTCCTTGATTGTAATGAGACCAGTGATGAAAGTGAGTCAGATAATATCACATTTTTCGGTGAATTATTATCTAATATCCAGCAACTTTCTACATATTCACATTGTAGGGATGGCATGACTACAGCTGCAGCTACTTTGTCAGAATCGGGGCATTTTGATCCATCTGTATAATTATATTTTGAGGTGATTGCTGTAGTTTTCCTCAATATGACATTGTACTTCCAATCTTGCGAGGTGACCCAGATCGGATTTCTTCACTTTGCTCGATATTGTAATATCTATCACTGGATCTCAGGTAACTACCGGTAGCATCCAGTGCGGTGCCAGGTCCGCTGGTCCGGTCTGAAGTCTGCTACCTGAACACCCTTGAGGCCGTGTGCCACCACAAGTTCTGACTATTGTGGACCAAATTAAGCCTTATCCTGTTTGCCACAGGTGTGTGAAAAGCAATAAAACCTTATTTTTAGGGATCTGCAACCAACAGTGACACTTCCTGTGTTCCCAATACACTGGTTACATGTTTTATATCATTTATAATAAGTTCTCAGGTTCTGAATCCCCCATCTGACCCTAATAAAATTAACAGTCTTTCAGATGTGATGATAAACCGAGGTCTCGTGTCGTTGTTTTACACCGTGCACGTAAAAGAAACAGAGCAGACGCTGGAATGGGTCTCTGTCTGTATCATTGAACTATCCTCCAAAAATCTAAAATGTCTAATCTCTTCAGGAGGCATCGCTCATATGGGCAAACGGTAGCGACGATAAATTGAACGTAAATAAGTAATATTTTATTATTGTATGAGCAAGGACAGACAACATTATGTTTTATGACGTGTGCCTCCCTATGTGTAGGAAACTGGTCCATGCATAGAATATGACACCCTTAATGTAGATTATCCGAGTGAAGGCAGGCCCTAATCTGAATGTAGTGATTATGTTATTACCTGGAATTTTGTATGAGGGGTATGTCTATAATACTCATACCATAAATGATATAAGTGACTTATCCGGCTGAAACTTATGCAGAAGATCTTTGTATTGGACATACCCATGGATGGGTAGGGCTGTCATAATCATTTAATTTTAAGTAGATTTACAACAATATGAAATGTGGTGATGATGAACATGGGCTAACTTGCCCAGCTCATTTGCTACACAATATATATCTGGACTCGCGCATGGTACTCTCCCAGTTTGATAATGTAATAACAAGGATCTTGGGAGATATGAAGAACACATTATGAGCTGTCAACATCTCTCCGACAGACAAGTGTCCTTTTAACAACCTTCATATAAGTTCATACTTTCTGTGTATTTCAAACTTATCTTTCTTCATTATGTATTCCCATAATAAGTCACTTTCTCTAAATAGTGTAAATATTAGTGACCGGGAATGCTAATATGAACACCATATGTCTCAAGATTCTTGCAAAAATGTTCCTTTAACCCATTTCATTCTGGATACATTTAAAGACTTTTGCAAACAACATAGATCTAGATCAGCCGCAGTGTCGCGCTGCCTGCTGATCAGGATCTATATTGTTTGCTACATAGCCAAGTGTCTTAGCAAGACCATCTGAATAGCAAACAGCATAGAGCCTGATCAGACGGAACGTTCCGTGGTGCTTGATCTGGCTCTATGATCTTTGCAAATACTGTTTGAACGGTATCCAGAATGAAATGGGTTAATAATGTATCCCTGGAATTATGCTAGGGTATTAGAGGAAATTTCGGATATCATTTCTTGTCACCGTTTTATGTAAATCTTCAAGATCCATGCAAGTGTCCAGTTTAGTTTAGTAAAATTAGTACATGTAGGAACATTATGACAGCAAACCCCCTAGCCATGGGAATAATCTTGTTGCGAACAATGCATGCTGTCGGTCTATCTCCGAAAAACCGAACATAAACAACGGAACCGGATTACTGCCATACAGGTTTTTGATACAACAAGTATCTACGGTTATTATTTGTTTGGCTATTCCCTGGATGACTGTTCTTTAATGTAAATATTTAAGTATATTTTAAACATTATTACAATTTTACTGGCTCTATTAAGGTGACCGTTGGAATTGCTACGGAAGTGTTTTTTAACGTACTGATCATAAATGTTGTCACACAGGGGTATAGTTGTTATCTTATAATAATTAATGATCCCAGTACACGGGGGAATATAAAACATGGGGGGTGGGAATATGAGGGAACACAAAATCACATCCTCTGTAACATACTATGTTTCAAGTAAAAATGAACTTTCACTTATTGCAGCTTACTGCAATGAAATATGGGTTTAGTATATATTTATGTTTTTAAGGGTAACCCATATTAGTTTGGTCTTTCTTAAATATGTTAAAAAAGATGTCAAAACGACATAGTGGGCTGAGAATATGAATGTGATATAAACAAAATTTTCTTTTCCAATGTATATGGGAGATCCGTTATTACCTGGTACATAACTTTGTAATTTTAATGTAAAATGTCGGATGCTGGACGGATATGGGTGGAAGACTTTATTGTCTTGTGGCATGTCGATCACAGTATTATACTATGATGCGACATTGCATGTGTAACAAGGTATTCTCGTCACATAATCATAGTAGAAATGGTAATCATATATTTATATATATGCAGTCTTAGACATCTTAGAAGTATACATGTACCGGGTATTTTATTCATCCAGTCTACCCCGACTATCGCTGACACAAATTCTTGTGTGAGCGACAGTCGGAGATATGAAAACCGAACACACACTGAGATTACAGCAGCCCTCATAGCCCACTAAACATCTAGTTATAATAATTACGATAGGCAAAACCATCACTTTTAGATGATGAGTATTTTAATCTTCTTAGAAAACTCAGTCGCCTAAATGCATTTATGCGGTGGCGACATTAAATAAATTTACTAGTCAGTCATCCTTACTGCATCAAATCCTTACCCAGGCACTGTGACCTACTTTAAACCCATAAATTACTTTTAGTTTATACAAATTTATTTTATCTCTATTGCGAAACAAGTTCTTATAACTTATATTAATCACTCTCGAGACCTCATTCCTGATGGAATCCATCGCCACGAGGGAGAGAGAAGAGGCAACATGGAATTTAAATGCCTTGCCTAAGGACACAATCGTAACGGCTCCAGCGGGGCTCGAACTCCAGGCCTTTTGCACCTGAAGCGAACGCGCTACCATTGCGCTACCATTGCGCTATCATGACTTTCACTAAAATTGCTTTTGTTTACTGACAAAACGGCATTTGTGTTCTCTGACACATTTTGTAACTTAACAGTTATATTTGTTATCTATGTATTTTGACAACAGTTTGTTCTTTATTTCAGGCAATGTATTATGTAAGAGAGATACTGCGAACCTAATATGACTTATGAGAGACGCACCAATATCTTAAATAAAGAAGTTTCATGGCAGCCCACTGGGTGGTCACAGTGGTGTCACCAAGACCATATCATCAATCACCTTATGATACTGGTGGTATGGCCTTACTGAATATGTCAAGAACTACGTAAGTTCTCTCCAATATACATATATTAGCTTACACAACAACCATGTTCATGTGCAGCTACCCTGCTGATTAGCTATTAGCATATTTTTTTACAAACTAGTACAGGTTATATATAGTGGTCTTG